>JAQMCX010000018.1:7980196-8110226 GCA_029814765.1 Acanthurus leucopareius | reverse complement strand
CTCCGGTGTATCAGCTCACCCCCCACAGCTAGCTTTACTTGTCCCCGTTATTTTTTAGCTTGTGTTGTCTGAACGCCAATCTCAATAAACGACCCCCCCCCCCTTTCTCTCTCTCTCTCTCTCTCTCTCTCTCTCTCTCTCTTCTTCTCTCTCCCTTCATTTCTCCTCTCTTTTTCACTCACTACCAGGTGGACCAGCTGACCTCCCAGCTGAAGGAGAAGGCGGATTGGTGCAGTGAGCTGCTGCTCAGCTCGGAGCAGCTGCGTCGTGAGTTGCGAGAGCGCGACGAAGAGATTGACAAGCTGGAGAGCCGCATCCGCGAGCTGGAGCAGGCCCTGCTGGCCAGCGCTGAGTCCCTGGAGAAGGTTAGGAAGGGGAGGGGGGCGAGGGGGCGGAGGGAGATGAAGGATGTGCAGAAGAGAGCAAAAGGCAAAAGGCAGTCTGAATAATAGCTATGGAGCATGGCAGAGGGCGTGTGTGAGAGGATGTAGATGAGGTGACGGCTGAAGGAGGAACAGGAGGAGGATCGGGACATGCAGAGAGGAAGAACAATGTGTGGGTGGGTCTACTTTAGCAGCTCTGGCAGTTTGCTGTTGGTGGTTACAAACCCGTAGCTATGGCTAGCAACTGTCAAGATTGCCCCCCAGTGTTCATGGAGGGATGTGGTAAGTGAACAAAAAGATCTGTGGAGGAAATATCTGCTGTGCTGCTGCTCAGCTGACAGATGAGGCAGAGTTCAAGGGAAGATCACGGACAACGTGCTTATGTAGTTTGCATCCTTCAAAAATGTGTTTGATCGCAAGAGTTTGCTCCTTTGCATTTTTCTTTGCATGTTACAAATAAGCGCTGTGCTAAGTAGTTTCTTTTGTGTGTGTGTGTGTTTGTGTGTGTGGCAGGTTGAACAAAAGAAGCAGCATGCATCCATCACAGAGACAAAACACTCCACACTGGAATCTCAGTTACAGACGGAGAGAGAAGCTCTGGAGAGAAAAGAGAAAGAGGTAGTGTGCTGCTCAGTTTGTGCTTTGAGGTTTTTCAAGGCACTGATGAAGAGACTCCTGCATGCTGACTCCAAACCACATATGTCTTTTAAATGAACGACCCTCAATCCAACAATCTAACAAGGAGTGAAATGTTTTCCGTTGTGGTTTGAAGTCAGTATGCAGGCGTCGACACTGATGGTTTTTTAATAGCCTTGTAACTACATGTGATGTGATTATACAAGCAAATACAAGTAATACTCTTCTTCATCCTGCAGAAAAACAATATGTTTTGCAGAATATTTAAATATCAAGGCCTTTGTTTTTTATCAAAGCAACAGTAAAAAAAAAACCCAGTACATTGTACATCATGTATATCAAATAAAATCCTTTCAGTCATATTAGTGAGGTGTATGTTTTACACAGTCTCATTGTTTCTCCTCTAAAATGCTTGTCATGTTAACCTGTTACCTCAGATCTGTAACCTGGAAGAGCAGCTGGAGCAGTTCAGAGAGGAACTGGAGAACAAGAGCGAGGAGGTGCAGCAGCTTCACATGCAGCTGGAGATCCAGAGGAAGGAGATCAGCAGCCAGCAGGAATACCTAGAAACCAGGGATAGCATGCTCCAGGTAAACAGCCATGCTGCTGGAAGAGCAGTTTACAGTGTCATTAGTTTTATTTCAGACATACATTCTCTGTTAAAGTATAGTTAATCTATGTTTTCTAATTGCAAACTGTTAAACTAATTGATAAAAGATAAACCACTAATTAAGGTTGACTGTACAACTGTTTATCATCTAATATGTGTGCCATTGCCAGATGTGCTTGTATTTTAACTGCAAAAATACAAAGCAAGGCTTGGCATATTCACTCAAACAAAAAACTTCTTCTGTTGGTCATAAAAATGCTCATACCACCATTATTTCTGCTGACAAACTTCAAGAACACTTTGGTTCAGATGCTCTTATTTAAAATAAGATTTCTGCTTTACGTGGCTAATTTTAGTTTGCACATTTTTAGTTTCTTTTGTTTTCCTTGCCCCTCATTCAGCTACGCAGGACTCACTGCTGCTGCTGGCAAAGTTCTTCTTTGGTTCAATCAGTGTAATTTTAGAGTTACACCACAAGACTGAATCAGAAAGGACTTTGGCGTGACATGTTTTTTAATACTCCATCACATTATAATCTCTGACTTTTGAAGGTGATGGAAGAGAAGGACAGGGAAATAGCTCTTCTTAATGAAAAGATCACTAAGCTTCAGCACACGGAAACAGCCTCTGATAACAAGGTAACACAATATGCATATACGAAATAGAACCAAAGTCTATTTCGAATACGCATAGCTCCGTGGTAATGCATCACTGTGTGTGATTTTTGGTTTCATTTTGGTGCGCTTTCACTTTTGTTGGCTCCATTTTTTGTTTTTTGTTTTTTTGTTTTTTGTTTTTGTTGGGTTGTTGTTGCTTGTTTTGTCTCGGTAAGTAGATCCACAACACCATCGTCTTTCATGAGGTGATCATTTGTTTGTGAGGTGACTTATTAAAACCTCTGAGTCTCTAAAATGTTTTACAACCAGAACATCGAAAAATTATGTCAACACAAATGCCAGTGAAAACTTATTTATCTTGGGTTCAAAAAAATCACCTAAAAAACAACAGAGACTCAGAAGTTTATCCACATAGTGGGATTGCTATGTACCCCTCAAATCTGATATGTTTAGGTTTTAATAATGTCTCTACATTTCTCTCAAGGAAATTGATGAGAGGGATGAGCTGATTAAAGACCTGGAGTCCCAGGTTGAGTGCCTTCGGAGCGAACAAGAACGCTTGAAGAGGAATAACGAGGAGGAGCTTGATCAACTGAATGCAGTCATAGACAAACTTCAGCAGGAACTGGCCAATATTGAGCAGAAGCAGACAACAGAAGAAGATGAGGACACAAAGCCTGACCCAGAGACCTCCTCATGGGGGCCAAGTAAAGAGGAATATGATGAAGTAAAGCAGAGAATGGACCTGGCCACCAAAGAGCTTGATTCGCTGAAAACAGAGCACAGTAAGCTGTTGGAGACTTATCTGCTCTTGAAGGAGAGCTCACAAGCTTTAGCTGAAACAGAAAAACTGGAGAGTTCCAATGGTGAACTCCAAGAGGCTCTCAGAGAGAAAACTGCAGCCCTTGTAGTCATGCAGGCTCAGGTGCAAGCTTTAGAGCAGAGTGCAACAACCAGGGTGGAGGAGTTGGACAGCCGCATCCGGGAGCTTGAGGATATGGTCGATGAAAAGGACTGCAAGTTAAGTCACTTTCGCATCCTTGTGGAGCAAACACAAAGCAATGCGGATGGTCTCCAACAGAGGGTCTCTGATCTTGAGAAAGATCTGAGGGAGAAAGTTGCTGCGGTGCTCGTCAGCCAGGCCACACTGGAGGCCTTCCAGCAACAGCAGGCGCAAGGATCCAAAGCAAACCAGGAGCAGCAGGGAAATGCTGAGCCACAAATCCATGACTTTGGTGACTTTGGTATTCCCCGAATGGACTTCAGTCGAATTGGTGAAGCAACACAAGCTCCCACGGGGAAGGTGGTCCATCTGACCCAGAGGCTCCGGGAGTTGGAGATGGGACTTAGTGGGATGCAGAAAGACCAGGAGCTCCAGAAGGAGCTGCTCTCCAGCTCTGAGGAGGAGGTGATGGAGTACGAGAGAAGGCTGTCTGTGCTCATGGAACTGCTCAGTCAGATGAAGACCAGAACACACCAGAGGATTTCACCAGCTGTGGAGGTAAGAGTTTAGCCACTAAGTGATGAAGGAGTAGTTCAGCATTTTGAGCCTGGCCAAGGAATCTTTGAATTGACTATTTGTAACTTTTTCATTAGGCCTCGTCTGCTGATGACCAACCAGCTGCATCAGACATTCTGCAGGAGTTGCAAGAGGTCAGAGATGAAGCCTTGGCCACCAAAGAGCAGCTGGACAGTTACAAGGAGAGCTGTAGCAGACTCCAGGAGGAGCTCCAAGTATGTGACTACCTCTTAATGTTCATACTTTTTTTTGTGAGAGTATGTCTAATATTTGGTGAGACTGACCGACACATGCTTCTCATTCTAGGAAAAAACTGTTACCATGCAAAGACTGCAGGAGCAACTTCAAAATGTAAGAAGAAGAATTAGATCCTACAGCAGTTTAGATTTATTATATATTTTTTTAAAAACTCTTTTTCTCATCTAATATTTAAACTTTGTCACTTTAGGTGTCATCTGGAGGCAATGAGGAGACCAAAGTGTCTGAGCTTCAGGAGGAATTAAAAGAGGCTCAAGATGAAGCTGCAGCCACCAAAGAGGAGCTGAACAGCTGCAAGGAGAGCTTGGAGAAGCTGCAGGAGCTGCTGCAGGTACAGACTTTCAAAATCTTTGCAACCATATTCTCTACTGTGGACGAGTTCAGTAACATTTATCTGCAGAAACCTTGAAAACTTTCTACGACTAAGCAATTAAGAGTACTACAATTGTGTTTTTGAAGGAGCGGGAAATGACCATCGCTCACCTTGACAGAGAACTTTCTGAAGTAAGTCATTTTAACTTTCATTCAAGTGTGTTTTTCAGTGTGTTACAGTTTATGTTACTCTAAGGTGGTTAGGGTTAGGGTTGGATTTCATAAAAACATTGTGCTTTTTCATGATTCCTGACTGACTGCATTGCTTAATCATCCACAAGGCTAAAGCAGAGGAAGAGACAGCCAACATGGCAGATCTTCTCCAGGAGGTCAGAAACAATGCAGCTTCCACCAAAGAAGAACTCGACAGCTGCAAACAACAAAATGAGAAACTTCAGCAGGACCTCCATGAGCATGAAATTTCCATTTCTAAACTCAAGGGAGAGCTCCAGGAGGTGAAACAGAATGTGGATACCACCGAAGAAGAGCGCAACAGCTGCAAGCAGCAAAATGAGAAACTTCAGCAGGACCTCCATGAGCGTGAAGGTTCCATTTCTAAACTCAAAGAGGAGCTCCAGGAGGTGAAACAGAATGTGAATACCACCAAAGAAGAGCTCAACAGCTACAGGCAGCATAACGAGAAACTACAGGGTGAACTTCAGGCCCGTGAGCTCTCCATTTCCAAGCTCAAAGAGGAGCTTCAGGAGGTTCGAACGGCCTTGATGAAGACAGCAGATTTGGTTCCACCATCTCTGTCATCCTCTCCCTCTCCCTCTCCGTCTCCTCAGCCTCACTCTTCTGCTTCTTCCTCCTCCACCACCCAGCCTAAGCGGAAAGGGGGCAAACAGCCAACTGGTAAAGGAAGCAGTGCCAAAGATAAACCATCTCTCTCCAGAAAAAACTCTGCCGCTTCCAGCCAGTCCGCCAACAAATCCCACAATGCTCGACTGAACAGCAGCTCGGAGCAACCTCACGTGGCGGTGACACACTCGTTCACGCAGACCGAACCTCTCCAAATGTCTGAACTCGTCCCTGAAAGCAAGTCCCCAACCAAAGACGAAATGGAGGAAGTGATTGGGGAGTTCCAGGAGAAGATTGTGCAGATGCAGGAGCTCCATGCAGCAGAGATCCTGGACATGGAGGCTCGTCATATTTCAGAGAGCGAGAGCCTTCGCAGGGACACACAGGCTCTGGAGGATGAATGTAAGGCCCTCAAGGCTGTAATCGATAAGCTGCGCTCTGCGGAGGTGAGTTTCCATGAGCATTTTCATGACGTGTGCATTAGCTTAATGGTTTGAAGGTGTTTTGAAGATGTTACATACAAAGGATGTCCAGAGATTTTTGGCATTTCATTATAATTTTAATGAATACAGTAAAAAAAGGATTGTAATCATGTTTAATCTTTTCTAGCCACCTTCGTCCAGACAAGACCGTCCTACATCACAAGTCAAAGATGGCTACACAAGCGGTAAGACACATGGGAACAGCATCATCACCCCATGGGGCTAAAGGACCAGTCCTTTGTTTAATCATTGTTTTTGACAATGATTAAATATTTCTTTCCAAATTCTTCTTGTGTTTTTTAGGTTTTGCTTAAATAAACATTTTTTTTTATAAAGAAGCTGAGCTCTATAAACAACACAGTCCTGAGAGGGCAGTCTGTCCTGCTCTTCCTATTTCTGTCTCAGTGTTATTCTGCTGTTACTTTATGTTCACTTTGAGCTCAGGTGGATTTTGTTTTCTGCTTCTAACACTTTAAAAAAGCTTCATCTAGTTTGCCATAACAGACTTTAAAAAGCTGAACTGTTCCTCAAGTACATGCCAATACTCTGTTGTTGTTCAGCACATTAAGTTTTTCTTTTTTTTCTTTCTCTTGCAGACAGCAGCTCAGACTACAGCCAGAGGACTGGATTTGACCTCCCAAGCTTGCAGCAGGAGTTCAGGACGACTCCAGAGGGCGCTAGGAGAGAGGCTGATGATCCACTGCCTGACCGCATAAAGGTACAAACCCAACTATGTGCTAACTTTATGTGTAAGCAGTAATTTAAATAAACCTGTTAAGGGCTTTTTAAACAAGAACAGTTATGATAAACCCAACAACTTTTTTGTGTGGTGTTTGTTTAGACACTGTTGCGTGAGGTGCACCAGGAGGGCATGCAGGTGCTCTCTCTGTCAGAGCTCCCTCTCTCTGAAGGCGAGCCGAGCAGCCAGTTCAACGTCCAAGGCTGGCTGAAGGAAAGAGACGCCTTACTGGCAACTGTGGAGTCTCTCAAAGGCCTCATCACACAGATGCAGACGCACAGAGAAACACAGGTAGAGGAAAAATGAGGAATCTTTAAAAAACACTTTTTGTCGTTTATGAGAGCTTAATCAGTCAAAAAATTCTCGTTTAAAATCAGGAGGATAATTTGAGCGTCACACTGTCGTTTTAGTCTTTTGCTTTTTGTGTGCTTTTCTCTTTATCTGCGTGTTTGTGACTTGCTGCAGACGTCAGGCAGTGTGGACTGGCGTGCAGAGCTGTTGGATGCAGTGCGCCAGGTGTTTATGAGGGAGCGCAGTGTGCTAAAGAGCGCCCTCTACAGCCAGCTGGACCTGCTGGACACCAGCGATGCCATCATCCACCTCAATCAGCTGGAGCGCAGACTGACTGAACAGGTCAGGAATGACTGAAGAATCTGTAATATCTCGCTGAATTACTCCTTTTCCATGCATCATACAACTCTCATCCCCTCTTCTTATCCTTTCCCTAATTATTTTCACTGCACCTACCAGTTTGCACCAGATATAAACAAAAGTAGATGAAAAAGCAGCTTATGTGAACTATTTGTATGTTACCCATGTAATGACAAAAATCTGTTCATTATTAGACAAAAACAACCTTCTCTTGTCCTCCCTCACTTTTGGTTACTGTGTCCTGGCCATTAATCAAATAGATGTTGTGTTTGTGATCTTGATGCAGGACGCCCAGCACAGAGAAGCAATGGGTTTGCTCTGCACTGCAGACAGGTCCAGTCTCATCTCTGAGGTTCAGCAGCTCCGAGGTCAACTAGAGCAACTTCATCAAGGTGAACCAGTTAAAAAATTCCCTTGAAACTTACTTTAACTTTGCAGGTGATGTTCTGAAAAACATGATCATACAGGCTTAGTAGAAAAATGTGTGCATTATAATTATGTTGTCCTTCAGGTGCCCAGCCTGCTGTGTTACTGGGTGGTGAATGTAGCATCAAAGAGCAGAGAGAGGGTGGAGGAGCTGATGGAGCACTGGAGGCCGACAGGCTGCTGGTGGAGGAGCTGAAGGGTGAACTGTCCCAAACTAAACTGGAGCTGGAGACGACGCTCAAGGCTCAGCATAAACACCTCAAAGAGCTGGACACACTCAGGTTAGACGAGTTGCTTGTTCAAAGAGTTGTATCTTATGTCTGAATACATTTAAGTGACTACCAGAGTAAAATAGTTCATTAAAAAACCTCTCACGTTATTGATATAATCTCAATCAACAGGGCAGAGTTATCGCAGAGGGCTGCTGAGGCTGACGCACTGAACGACCAGCTGACAGAGGAGAGAAAGAGGAGCAGAGATCTTCAGTGGGCTGTGGAGAAGGAGAGGTGTCGAACTGAGAAAAATGAGGAGAGTAAACAAGAAGAGCTGGAGGTAAGAGCCTTCAGAAGGGTGACACTGGAATCTTGGTGATACATAATCTGAGTTTAAAATGGGGTGAGGGTTAAAAATGAGCTTGGTGAATGCAGTGATCATGCAGGTATTTGCAGCGAAGACAGATAAAAAATAGTCACAGCCTTTTAAAAACAAGTGGGTTTTTTAATTCCCTTCAAGGACCTGCACCTCACTGTGGAGGAGCAGAAGAGACAAATTTCTCAGCTAAAACTGACTCTGGATCAGGAGCAGCAGGCCTCCTCTCAACACTCCCAGCAGGCTGAGCAGGAGCACCTGAGCCTCCAGAGGCGCCTCCAAGAGCTCCAGGTCCAGCTGGAGACGGAGCAAGCCAAGGCCCAGGAGATGAGCACTGCTCTGGAGAGAGAGAGGGAGCTGCGGACCGGTGTCTCCTCAGACAGCGTCCCCTCCACTGAACAGAGGGTGGAGGTAGAAAGTGGGAGACGTGAGGAGGAGGGAGGGAGTCTGCTCGAAAGACTGCAGACGGAGCTGGATGACAAACACGCACAAGTAAGATTTTATGACATTTTTTACTCTCTAACAACTTTCACTCATCTGATCTTTAATGGCTCCTTAATTGTCTGTGTTTGACCTCGTTTTTCTCCTCCAGGTGGTGCATCTCCTCAGTCAGGTGGAGGCACAGAAGCTTGAGGTTGTACGAAAAGAGGAAGAACTGAATTTGATGAATCAGAGGTCAAGACGGGACCAGGAGGCGCTGCAGGAGGCTCGGGCTCAGCTGGAGAGGCTGGAAGCACAAATGTCTGAGGTCCAAGAGCAGCTGGAGAAAGAGATGGAGAGGAAGAGGAGTCTAGAGAAAGAGAAGGAGAGACTAGAGGAGAGGTTGAACCAGTTTAGAGAGCAGAGAGGAGGGGATGGATCCGTGCAAGCTGATGGCCAAACTGTAAGAATCAAGTACCAGTCACTCTTTACTGATAACTCATCAGTCATTTTTTTAATCTTGCTTTAATTTTTTTATGTGAATCACTGAAGCTGTGTTGTTTTTATCTCAACAGCAGGCCGTCTGGCACAGCGAGTCCTCGGACCGCACCAAAGACTGGGTGTTCCAGCAGAGGAGTGGAAATGTTCAGGCAGCGGGCTCCAGCACTTCCCCCCACCTGGACTCTGTCTCTCCAACAGGTCGCTCTGGCGGACCACACCAGGGTCCGTGGCGCACAGTCGACAAAATCCTGGGCAAACTCCACCTCGTTTCCTCAAAGATCCGCAGCATGGCCAGCAAGACCAGTGGCGGGTAACAACAAACAGCTCCAATCAGTGTTTTCACTTGAACAATAAATCACTTGATTTGATCAATTAATCCTTCTTGAAATTAACTGATGGATTGTGGTTGTGCATGTTGTGTCCAGGCTGACGGCTGAGGTCGACGGTGAGGAGTTATCCTTGGTGCAGTCCAATGTTGATGAGGTCATCACGATGCTGCAGCAATCTCCAGGTCTACCTTCCATCCCTGAGGTCAGAACCAGTTTGAATTGATGGTTTAATTTCTTCACGATTTCTGGACTAAGACCAAGAGAATTATTTTCACTCAGCCAATGAGCTCCAATGTTTGTTTATTATTCCACATGTCAGTGATCTGTTCAGCTCCTAATATGAGCCACACATGGTTGTGACTGTGTGTTTCCTGCAGAGTGTTTCCCTGCTGGCAGGAGGCTCCTCCAGCTCCTCCAAGTCCCTGACAGAGCGGCTGCTGAGGCAGAACGCCGAGCTGACAGGTTTCGTCAGCCGTCTGACTGAAGAGAAGAATGATCTGAGGAACCACACGCTCCGCTTGGAGGAAGAGCTCCGACGCTACAGGCAGGCCGGACTGGGATCAGGCGACAGTGTGAGTACACGACAGGAAATCAATACGTCTATTGTGTACTAGAGACCCAAAGACACCAGCAGTGCCTCATTTGTTGGTAGCTGAAATATAAACTTAGATTTTTTTTGTGCGTGTTGAGCTTGCATTAGGAAGATTTTGACGGATCTCCATTATTTTATTTGCTCTTGCAGTTCAGCAGCAGGAGAGGAGTATCGAAGATGGACTCCTCAAGTATGCTTCTCTCCCAGGAGCGGGAGGCTTGGACAAGAGAGAGGGTCCGACTGGAGAAAGCTTTACATCTGGCCCAGGCCCAGCTGGCCCGACTCAAGGGGGAGATCAGGACAGACACCCTGCGAGAGATGACTGGACCAGAGGCTGACAATGCTGCACTTAAGGTCAGCTTGAAACAGTGAATAAGTCACCGTATATCAGCTCACATCTGAGGAGTTTGCAGTCACTTACCTGCTGTATCAGCTGTTGTTAGAAAGCCTCATCTTTTTACTCCTTTTGCCTCCAGAGGATGTATGGGAAGTACCTGAGGTCAGAAAGCTTCCGCAAAGCGCTGATCTACCAGAAGAAATATCTGCTGTTACTGCTGGGCGGCTTCCAGGAGTGTGAGGAAGCCACGCTGTCACTGCTCTCCAGGATGGGCGGCCGACCTTCTGTCTCCAGCCTGGAGTCCCTCAGCCAGCGCCGCCGGGGGCTGATGCGTTTCCGCTCTGCTGTCCGAGTCTCTATCGCCCTCTCTAGGTAGGCAGCCTCCCTTGTTTGTGTCTTGTCTGGCCAATGATATGCAACACAGTGCCAGTGCTTTTTGTCTGCTATTGTTATGTTAAAAACAAATTTATATACATTTTTCCAATTTTATAAAACTAAAACCCTCCCATGGTCTGTTAAGAATGCGTTTCCTCGTCAAACGATGGCACAAGTCTACGGGAATGAGCTCCACAACCCCCTGCAGCATCAGCAAGAACGGAGCAGGTCAGACGTTAGGTAATTTAAACATGTATCACCTTTTTTTACTTCAACTTGTTGAAGGGTCTCACTTAGAAGTGAAACTCAGTAAATTTTTATTCACTTCTCTCAGGTACAGAAGCAAGAGACTCACCTTATCTCCAGCCCGGCAGCGTTGAGATGTACAGGGAAAGAGGTGGAGGAGGAGGAGTCTCCAACAGCAGGGGGCGGAGTGGACGTGAATCACCCAGATCGGCTGTCTCCTCCACACACCACAGGTGCAACATAATAGCTGCAAACCAACAATGACTGTTATTATGAGTAAAATATCTTACAAACTGATCCATCTAGATTAGCCTATAAAATAATGTTCATATATTTATATAAATATATAAAACATAACTAACAAAAGGCTTTTCTGTTGTTGTGTTTTGTAGGTTCCACTTAGCTGGAGACCACGGAGCGTTCACCTGTTCCCACCTGCAGAGCTACGACCCCGACCGAGCGCTCACTGACTACATCTCCAGACTGGAGGCGCTGCAGAGGAGGCTGGGGAGTGTAACATCAGGTAACACACACAGTAACACACAGTGTCCCAACTCTTTACCACATACTACTTATACTGCATGCATGATGTACAGCACAGTGTGTACTGGTCTTTATGGTAGATTTATTTGCAGTGAGTATAAAACAGTCTCATGTGCTGATTACTCACAGGGAAATGATAGAATACTATTGGCCATAACTATTTTAGTCTGCTTTTGCACAATATTTAAACCATGTTTAAATAAAATGTGTTTTTTTCCTAGACTTAAAATCACAATATCTCTATCTTTAATTGTATGAAGTAGTTTTCAAAGTGACTTAATTTTAATTTTCTCCACAGGTGCTTCTTCATATGCTCAATTGCACTTTGGCTTAAGAAGATAGATGCCGTCAGTTTAACTTTGGCTTGAAGAAACTCAGTTGCCTTTTCTCGTGCTGAGCGCTCTGCTGTTTTCTATCAGTCTGCTGTGGACTGTTTCTTTCCATGTGGACCAAAACACATTTTTTTATTAGTGTACGACATGTTGTATTCAGGCTTTTTGTCGCCGGCACTTGAAAAAACAGCTATGTTTGTAATTTTGATCTGCCTCTTTGTTGTGGATGAACTACAATCATGTATATTTGTCTAATGCTAATTTAAGACTTTGTGATTAATTTATATGTCTGTGTTGTATGGGTGGAGCGTTATGTAGAGAATGTTTGGGTTTATTGTTAAGGAGGCTGCTACTGGATATTCTACACTACACTGTGTTTTGTTTAGGCCAGACAGACTACAGAGGACATTTGTAGAGAACGTATTTTTGTAAAGTGTAGGAGCTTTGAATTTTCTGGGTATTTTGTCAAAAACTGAAATAAAGAGGACTACATTATTTGAAAAAGATGCGTATTTTTCATTTCTTGTTTATCCTTTGGCTCTAAGATAAACACCTCCTCTTTTCTACAAACAAAAGCTATGAACATATTGTTTATTTTTTTCCAAGAAAAGTGATCTTTTCACAAGTGATGATGGTTTCTGCACTAAAATATAGTTATTCGATAAATTTAGCAGTTAAAGAGTTTACTTTTTAAAGATTTCTTTTTAACTGAGAGAAGGAATCAGGCATGGAAATGTTTAACATAACATTATCAACATTCTTCTGGAACACAAGAAACAAACACCGCAAAGGATAAAACAATCCAAATCTGCTGTTGTGAACACAATATTTTCTGTAATGAGACATTTTACAGAGTTTTATGTCTAAAAAACAACAACAACACAGCAGAAGCATTCAAATACCCACATCCTCAGGGTCCTAAGTTCCCCAGTTCAATATTCTGTTAATATACATTCACTCTTTCATTATGTTTGGGGAACACATGACCCTGGACCAGCACATAAGCAGAACTGGGGAACATAGGAACCTTTATCGTGTTCCCATTATGTGCCACATGAACTTTGGGGAACACAGAAAGACTTTAACATCTTGTTGCAGTGACAAGTTGTAACCAGCTGTTCACACATAAACATCAGTCAGTGCTCATAAACTGAACGAGCTTCAGGTGCAAAGTTCTCAGTTACCACAGGTCACCTTTGAAAAGCACCTTTATTCAAAGTCTCCGTATATCTCATTAAATGTAAGATGATCTGCATCGTTTGTGGCCGTCATTTAGTGTTTTTTTAGTTATATATTCTCACTGTGACGGTGTGGAAACATCACACAACAGCTCACAGCTATTAACAGAGGGAGCTGTTTCACTGTTATTTCAATGCATTTAATGCAACAGAGGTTGAAATTTCACATAAAATGTTGTATTTTGTGTTGGTTTGCCATCAGTGTAAATGTACAAAAAGCCCGTCTCATTAAGCACGAACCATTACGTTCACTTTATAACTACTGAGAGACCCTGCTCTGACCTTAATCTGGAATACAGACTGAGACCCTCTGCTTGATTTTCTATAAAAATAAAACTTTATAAGGCCTCAAGACTTAAAGCAACAAATGAATGAAGCACTCAAATGATGTTTCCCACCATCAAGGCACGGTTGTTTCAGAACATCTCTAAGTTAATGAATTCACATTGTGAATATTAGCATCTGTGTTCCAGTCAGAGCCAATGCAGTCTGAGTAGTTATCTCTGGAAACACAAGTTCAACAATTCATGTATTTCTGTCGACATCGAGAGGGAAAAAAAAAAAGGGCTGAAAGAAGCACAACAAATAAAAGGTTGGACAACAAGGCGGAGCAAAGTGCATTCATCTAAATTTCCCTAAAATTCAAGTCCCAGGAAGTTTGAGCTTCCTGTCAAACACTCCGGATGTTTGACTGTGTCCTCATGTCTTCGCTCCCTCCAGTGTTTTTCCTTCAGTCTCTCACTGTTTCCTCCTCTTGTATCTGATGATGGGGTTGTCTGGGGTGTGAATCATTGTGGTGTAGTTGACTGTGGGGAAATATCCATCCACCAGGTCGAAGTCGTACATGCGCAGCAGAGTGGACCAGATGGTTTTGATCTGGACGTAGGCGAAGTTCTCCCCGATGCAACGATGGCGGCCTGAGAAGAAGAAAACAGAGGAGTCTGTTATTGACCGATAAAATATTGATGATAGAAATATGTTTAAGAGACTGCATTATTGTTAAAAATGAACAAAAATGGAAGATTTCTTTCAATTTACTGCGATGGAAGTGAGTGTACAGTACAAAAACGACTGAAAAATCAAATATTTATTCGCAGGCCTGATATGGAAACTAACACCTAACATACAGGAGATTGTATCTACAAAATTTCTGATTTTTCATACCGGCTCCAAATGGCACATAGGCAAACTTCTCCCCTGCAGCGGGGTTGTCGTGGAGGTAGCGGTCAGGGTTGAACTCCATCCTCTCCTCCCAGGTGTCGTGCAGACGGTGGTTGACGGTCGGGGAGACGCAGACCTGGTGGCCCACAGGGATGGTGTATCCTGCTGCGGTCTGAAGGGACAAAAGAGAGAGAAACAAACTGAAACTCTGGAGAAAAAAGTATTTTTAAGACAAGGTGTGATTCAGGTGTTGTGCCTGATGTAGTTAAGCAGGCAGGTGTTCTTACCTGAGGAGAGCGAGCCATCCTCATCATGGTCATGATGGGTGGGCGGAGACGCAGGGTTTCTTTCAAACATCGCTCCAACAGGCTGAGCTCCTTCAGCTGAGGACCGAACAAACACAATATTAGGATGAACTGACTGTTTCTTTTGTTTTATCTGACTGCACCTCTCTTCTTCTTTGGTTTCATACATCTCTTACTTTATTTACTTCATTTTATTTACTGAGTCTGTGTCAAGGACTGAAACTTTTATAACCTGTCTCCTCTCTTTCCTAATAAAAGCCATTTTTTAATCATAAAATTATTATTATAAAATGCAGCAATATACACTGTTTTAAGTTTGCATACTGACTGTTTTGAGCATATAAAATTTTGTCTCTTTTTCAATGTAAACACACTATGTACAAACATTTAAATGGTTCAGGTCATCATAACATGTCTGAAACATTTTACACACACACTGCAGACAGCAGTCCTTCCACAGACAGCGCGTAATATCTCAGGATGTAAAATATGTGCATTCTTTTGTTTTGGGAAATATGACCTGAAAGCATGTTTGCAGTGCTGACACATTTAAATGTTTGTTTTTGGTTTACACATCTACAACCAGCAGAAATATCACCACCTAGTGTTTCATCACAGCACATACACATTGAAGACAGCAAACTGCACCATCTGATGCAAAGCTCTCGAAATTCTGACATTTTGACTCTTTTTTTTTAATTCATAGTAAAGACAAGAAACCACTTTGCGCTGTGGAGTTACCAAGCTTATTTACTGTGCATTGTTTTGTTATAACAGCCAGATGTTTTACATAATGTTGTAAAGTTCAGTTATTATATAACTAACATAACTGTGCCCATCCAAACAAACTCTTGCTTGTCACATTGCCTTACCTGATCAAAGTCAAGTGGAGGCAGGTCCTCTCCGCACACGGCTTTCTGCTCGGCGCAGCAGCGGGCCTGCAGGGTTTTGTCTCTGGCCAGGAAGAAACCCATCCAGGCGCTGGTGGTGGAGGACGTGTGCTGACCCGCCAGCAGGAGGCCGATCAGCATCCCCGCGATCTCGTTGTCATTCAGGGGTCGTCCGTCTCTGAAAGGGAAACACAGTCAAGCTTTTAAATGGTTTTGAAATGTATTGAGATTTTTTCATGATATCATTTTATCAGTTCTGACTTCAACTATGTTTTTACATGTCTAATTACAATCACAATGGTTTGTGGTCCTCAGCTCAGTTCCTACTTTGTATATAGATTCAAATGAAACATGATATTAAGTACAATTTGAAGTCACAATATGGGGTAGAGATTTACCTTTTAAAAGGATTAAAAGGATTTTCTGCATTCAAGGATCACAAAGTTCCTCTTAAACATGACAATATGTCAATGACATTGAAACCATGATGTCATTTCCTGTGTAATTTCATAGGATATTGAAGCTGTCTTACTTGTATGTGGCATCGATGAGGGTCTGCAGGATGTCGTCCACTGTCTCTCCAGACTGCCTTCGCTTGGCAATCACCTTAAAGAAGATGTTCTTGATCTCTCTGTGGGCTCTGTCCCTTTTCCTGAAGATAAAGGATTATGTTTGTGTTGTTATTTGTACCTGAACACTAATATTACAATACTGAATTTTCATCTGAGGAACAGTCTAATCCATTAGCACATGTTTTTGTTCTTTCTAGTCAAATTCAGTCTGAGCTTCATCTTGTGGCAGATGTGGTGTGGTGTCAGCAGATGTTTGGGGTCATGAGCTCCTGCAGCAGTCCTTACCTGAAGCTGGGCAGGGGCAGCCAGCCGGGCAGGAGCCAGGCAGCGTGACTGAACCCTCCGTCCAGGTCGGCATAGAGCTGAGCCACTCGCTCATTCAGCATGCTGCGGATCTCCTTCCCATGAAGGCAGCTGCTGGCCGTCAGGATGATCAGCTCAGACAAAGCCTCGAACAGATCTGACAAGAGGCAAAAGTTCATGGTTTTTGTGCCATTTGGATTCAGGTTAACGCTGCATAACTTCACGTACTCCACACAGCTGAGCAAATCAACCTGACAGATAAGAAAATTTACATTTTAGTTGAGTGATTTTTAAAGGATCTTACTTCTCTCGCCACTATCTCCCCATCTCTGGAAATACTCAATGGTCTCTGCCTCGATGATTTTCACATGTTCCTTAAAATGAGCGATGTTCAGTCCTGTCTTCAACATCTTCTTCTGCTCCAGAAAGATCTGCAACACGACACAGAAAGCCTGAATCTTTGCTGATTTTTTTACAACTCCTATATAGGGTGTTTCATTTATCCTCTAATGTATTTGTGTGGATTAGTTAATACATTTAATTTCATGTGACTCACCGGGTTCGGGACATCATAGGCCACTCCTTTACCAAACACCGGGGTGGTCAGTCTGGAGTAAACATCCTCTGCGTTCAGGTCTTCATTCTTGCTGTTGAACATCAGCGTGGCTGCGTCACTGCCGAGCAGGTAGGTGAATGTGCTGCCCACCATGGTGAAACTGAACACAGGGCCGTACTGTGGGTGGGGGGGCAGACATGCAGGGGTTAAAACAGCACATGGTCTGGACAAAGTATATCTGAGAACTTGCAAAAATCCAAATCCTATACTTTTTTTTATTTATCCCCCTTTTTAAAATACTGGAAATTTCAGATATGTTCCATTCAAAACTGGTTTTAAAAATTCTGAACAGGATAGAAAGGTCAAGTCAGCTTTCTGCGTATGCAAATTACTGTGTGAGAGGTAAAATACTATGGAGTTTTAGAAACTTGTTAAAGTAATCCTTGTCTTTGCATGGTTGCAAACAGTAACATAGGGCTGCAACATCTGATCTGTCTTGTATTTTTTTGGTTAATTGATCTTTTGGTCTCTATATTTTAAAGATATTTGAGATGCTTTTTTTTTTCTTTGTGTCCAACATACTGAAACTCAGTTTTACTTGGTTTCATACCATAAGAAAACCAGCCAGTACGTACACTTTGAAGGCTGCAAAAGCGCAGTTTTACCCTTTTTGATTAGATTTTAAGCCTACAACTTCCAAAAAGACTTAAAACCAGCTGCAGAGTAATAGAGTAATAGTTCCAGTGCTACTGTAATACTCACTTTTTCATAAGCATTTTCAAGAAATTCAATGGGACTTTTCCCAAATGCAATGGCATGGCCCAGGAATGGGATGCTGGAGGGGATGTAAGGTGGATATTTCTGCAAAAAGAAAAAAAAAGTGATCAATGGGCACAGACTGACAAAGCACTTCTGAAACCATTTTTAATATTTAATAAGAGCTAACTTACCAGATCCTTTTCAACCGACTGTTTGAGCAGCAGCTTGGAAACATATCCAATAAGGAGAGTGATGGCAGAAGCTGCCAGGACCACGGAGGTAAGATTGTCGTTCACTCTTCCAACAGTGTCCCCGAGCAGTTTGCTGCCCAATTCATAAATATGCACTGACATTTTACCTTCCCCCGCTGGACCGACTGGACCTCAGAGCAAACCTGTCACAAGTCCGCCAAAACCTGGAAGAAATCCTCTTTTTATGAAAAGCAAATGATCAAAATTCAAACAGTGCCTTCAGCGAGTGAGTGGACACTTATTTGAATCTGATGTACATGTTAGAGGACCGTTGGTAATATTTCCCCGACATCTCTACCTGTCAATACTGGTCCAGCCCCCGCCTGACCAACAGAGGTTTTCTATTGGCTGTTCACCGCGTGTCCGTCAAGTAAGCGCCGCTGTGATTGGCTGCTGGTACCTGAACCGATGTCTTGCTATATGATGTCACACCAGCAGGACCAACATGATCTGCGCCATCGATTGTAAGGATATTTGATGGACATTTATTATCGAAATCATTTTATTTTGTCTGTAGGCGTTTTACTTTGTCTTGTAACACTATAACAGGAAAAAACACAATAGTCATATTTTTTTTCAGTGTCCTACAGAGTTGGACAAACAAACCTGTGGACCAAAACTAGCTAATTTGTTGGAGAAAGTTAGCTAATTTAGCAGTTTGCAGTAGATATTAGTTTTTTCTTTAAGATGAAACGGCTTTAAACTTCTTAAAAATTACCAGTCTAGACAGTGTCAAATCCGACATCTTCATCTCAATAAAATCCCAATTAAGCATATAAATTAAGATATTTAGTGAGTAATATTCTCAGGTAAAAAATATATTGATTATAAAAGAGTAATCCCCTAAAAAACTGATATGTGAGCTATGTAAACTTGATAAAGAAAAAAGCTACATTCATGTTATTGCCTAAATATTAGGTTTTTAAATAAGATGTAAATTTATTTATATGACATGTTTTTATTGCTCAAATATTAGCTGTTTTTTTTTAGTTCAAGTAAAAATATGTACTCTGTCTTTTCTGAGGCAGAGTTTTTTGGGAGTTTTTTCTTAGTTTGTTTCATGGCTACATTTAAAAAAAGTGTACTACTAATCTACAAAGTGTTTCAGAGTCACACCCTCTCTGTCTTGCAGGGGATTATTATTTGCTTTCTTAGTTTAAAGCTCTTTGCCACAAAAGGCCATGTTACAATTTTCCATTAATCCCTGTAAAATAAATTAAGTTAAAGTGGTTCAAAGTTATTGAGTCAAGCAATACATTCTCATTCTTTCATCAATCAGTTTATTAAAACAAAACTTTAAATAAACATATTTACATGCAATCAAAATATGACTCATCAAAATACACAATGTGAAGGTGTGAAATAATTGGTTAGCTCAATGTACAAAATGAGGCGTTTGTGAAGAGGCAGACTTTGCTCTTCATCCAGAGTTGTTGCAGTGAAGAGTCAGTGAGAAGAACCTGCACTCAGATCTTTGGCAGCCATTGTTTGCTCAACAGATTTTCAGCCATAAGCATATTTGTCCATTATGCCTTTATCATTTGGAGTCATTTGTCCACTCAGTTTCATCAAAAGCTTCACAATAAGGCCGGCCTGTAGGGAAATATAAAGCATAAGAGAGACACTGATTAATATTTTACTTCTGTCAGTCTCATTATGAGCTTTTACCCTAAAGAGGGGATCATAGCAAAAATGTGCAGTATTATACATTGACTATGCATTTGATTTTATGATTCCACTTTAGGCATAACTTCCAAAAAGTAATTATTAAAAAAACAAAGCAGATACCTGTTTTGTGTGCACAATGAAGTTCATTTTGTTGTCACCGCTGTGTATCTGGAAGTACTGGTCAGCGTGTCCAAGTTGCCACATGAATGTGCCATACTCTAAACTGATGAGAAGGAGCTGGAAGTGCAGAGATTACATCACATTACATGGTGGTACTGGATTACTTTTGTGCATCATTATACGCACATTTTCCCAAACTTCAGCCTCTCATATCTGATGCAACATATCTGACATATCTGAAAAGATGACTTAGAGGTGAAGTTAATGACTGTACGTCCTATTTTCAGTTCTTATTCACTGAAGTTATTAGAGACTGAATTTATTAAATGATGATAAATCCTTTCATCAACATGTGCCCTTATTTAAGATCTCACAAAGGTTTACTTTTAAAGATCACAGCGGACAATTTGGTGTGAAGCTGATGTTTTAAAGCACTGATACCTTTGTCTCCATATTCATGAGGTGCAGCCCCTTAGTGTTGACCCCCACATAGACGCGGATCACTTTGTGGTTGCTGGCGCTGGCCTTGGTGTAGACCTGGCCCGTGAAGAAGGCCGCTCCGTAGGTTGGGATGTCCCAGCAGTTCTGCAGGAAGAGTCGCTGCAGGTGGTGCATCTCTTTACTCACCCCTTCACTGGTGCTCAGGGCCTGTCGGTGAGGGAAGAGAAAGCTTGTCAATCGAGCAGGGAGATATATTTTAAAGATTAAATTCTTAGAATAGAAACCCGCAGCATACTTTGTATTCATGCAGAATCCTGTTGGTCCAGTGATAAGCTTTGCTCTTCACCTTGGATATCGGCACAATTGATTTTAAGTTTTCCTCACTGTTGAAGATTAAAAAGAGAAATGCTGCTTTTTACTTTCACACACATACTCAAGTCAAAATAGAGATCATTATGCATTGCAAAAACAGAATTTAATTTTTATATGTTAATGTAAGTATGATTCCAAACTGTGTTTTACTTGAGGAACCCTTGCTTATGCTTCTTGCTCTCATAATTGCCATAGATGATCTGCAGGAGGAGGCTGGCCAGTGTGATCAGCTTGCTGTCTGGAGCAGGGAAGAAGCCTTTCAGGAGGCAGTGACGGGCCTCGTCAAACAGAATGAGGATGGCCAAAGGATCTTCCACCTGGAACGAAACAGTAAGCATCCAAGTGAGGACTGATGTCCCACCACAGGTGTCTGAAATATAGGCTGTAAACAAGTAAGTTCTAGTACAAGACAAACACACTACCTTTTTCTCAATTTCAAGAGGCAGACGGACATCCCTGCGGAGGAAGAGCTGAGGGGTTTCCCTTTGAGGATCAAGCACCGTCAGGTCCGTCACAATCTCAGTCCAGATCCGCAGGTGCTGCAGGGGCTTGTGGTACGGCTTCAGCTGCAGGTCTGACACATGAAGTAAACACCACTGTTACTGCAATCTTTCATTTTTAATGATAAAATGTCACGGAAGCTGACTGTGAAAGTCAGTCAGATAGTTGGTTTTATAGGCACAAGATGAACTGAAGAGAACCTGTAGTAGATGTCTTAAAAGTGAACTTACGGAGGTTTTCAGAGCAGATCCAGATGGTAAAGTAATGCTGGGTCTCCTGTGAGAGACGCATGCCTTCCATGATCTGCTGCACCGTCGTGTTATTGCCATGCTTTAGCTCCACAGAGCGATATGAGCCGTCCATGCGGTAGATACGCACCTTCTCATACTGTGGAACAAACAAACAAACATGCATAACATAAACAAAACCCAGTGAAGTACTTTAGTCCCTTAATTATCATAGAACAAAGTAAAAAAATACAGGACATGTTAAGCCATACTTGAGTAAATAGCACCATCTAGTGACCAGCAGATGTAACTGCTACAGACAAAATGTAAGTAAATTCAAAGCAGTTAGCCTTAAACTGAAACAAAAATTATCGATGGAAGCTGCATTAGACTTCCCTCAATACTTAATGTGTGTGTGACTCACAGGTTTGCTGTTTGCTTGCTGCAGAAGTTTCATGGTCTCCTCCCATTCGTTCTGTTTGTTCTCCTCACACACTTGCAGTGGCGATCTCTTCTGCTGGTCTTCTATGTGCTGCGGTGGGAAAGTCAGTATCTATATTTACTGGCTATTGTTAACCACTATGATTCTAAGCTCATAAAGTGTGATACATTGCATTGCAGTAAATAAACGTTTTATCTAAAATTAAGCACTTGATAAGTTAAATTTACAATATTACTGTATAACCTGCAGGTATCACACAGTCCAGTCAACTTAACATTAAATATTCATTTGGCCTAGCTAGGAAACATCAATAATGTACACTGTGCAAGGACCTATTGTTAATTTTTGTTTTTTACAAAGACATTACTGGAAAAAAGATACATTTAATTCAGTTTAAGAGATCAAATTTTAAGCAGTAAAGGAAAAGAGCAGCTGTAGCTGCAGTAGTGATATCAATATATTGCTAACACGTCAGATTTCGTACCCGGTCGATCTCTGGATGTTGCAGCAAAAGTTGCACTATCTCTGCGTGGCCTCCTCTGGCTGCAAAGTGCAGAGGAGAGCTGAGCTGACCGTTCAGCAAGTTTGGATTACAGTTACCTTTCTCCAGCAACAGCTTGGTTGCCTCCACTTTACCGTGCCTGTATGGAACCAAACAGAAATTAAGCACAACTCATCATTAATAAGACATATGAAGAAAATCAGAGCACTTGGATACTACAGACTTTTGCATGCCATGAGATGAGCATCAGACTCACCAGCAGGCATAATGAATGGGAGCCCAGTGGTCGCTGTCCAGCTGCTTGACTGAGAAACCGCTGTCCAGCAGCTTAGAGAGCAGCTCTGTGTCGCCTTCACAGGCACTGCGGTGGAGGGGGAAATCATCGACCCACTGGCGTTCCCTGCAAAGAAAAGCTGGTTAACACCGTATCTTCTAAGACCTGATGATGAAGGGTGAAAAGAAACAGAAGTAAAATGAGAGACAATTTAAAAAAAACTTTGCAGAGGTCAGGATAAAACCTGTGACACAAAAGAATACCCTTTGGGAAAGACCAGAAATAAGAGAAAAGGACGATCAGAGGTTAATAGAGGATGACAGTGTGGTTCACTTAAGAATAACCCCTCACTTGTCCTCTGTCACACAGTTGGGACCATGTTGCCACTTCTCCCTCTTGGGTATCTGGATCTTGGAGTAGTCGGGTGCTCCGAGCCCAAAGTATGGGTTGATGATAACCTTGTCCACCTGCAAACAAAAGAGAAGGAGCAGGAATTACAAAGGGAGGCTTAAACAAATATATCCATTCCCCACTTTTCCCACTTATATTCAAGGTATCCTCAGGTGGTTTTACACTCTGACTCACCCGGTTGGTGTACTGCAGATCAGAGCCGTACAGTGGGTTGAGGATGCACATGTCTGCCTTCTCCAGGGACATCATCTTGCTCTTGATCTCCAGAGCAGTGTAGCCCATGTGAAGACCCTCGTCACTCAGTTTGCCCTCGCTGCTGTAAGCCGGGTTGCTGACGTTGGTCTTTACCCGCTCCACGGGAGCTGGTCTGAACAGGGCGGGGATGGCGTGAGGAATGGTGTGCTGCTCTGCTAACCATCTGCGGAGGTCAAAGAGGCAAGT
Source organism: Acanthurus leucopareius (assembly GCA_029814765.1). NCBI lineage: Eukaryota > Metazoa > Chordata > Actinopteri > Acanthuriformes > Acanthuridae > Acanthurus > Acanthurus leucopareius. The sequence continues at coordinate 8,087,035 of JAQMCX010000018.1, read as the reverse complement.
TACAGCTCAGTTTCCTTGAAGGCATCATCCAAGAAGACCGTATTTCAAAAAACAGATACCCACTTGTCTAAGGCAAGAAGCATCTTGGAAGTGCTGGAGCAAAAGTGAGCGCTAGTTTCACTGCAAACTCGCATTATGTCCTGGAAGCAGTAGAAGCTCGGGCTGCCTGGGCTGTAGATAGGCTTGCTGTTGTCTGTTCAGAATAGTTTATTAATATACAGTATGTGCAACTTGTATCTGATGTATAAACTTGGACAGATAATTTAATTTTTTTCTCACCTTTAACACTGACTGGCACAACAAAAAGCGAGGCCTCTTTCCCTTCATTGTCTCCATCGAGGTGAAATTTCTTCAAATGCACCACTCGCTTTCCTGAAACACAAAATTGTGGTAAGATCAGTGGTTTCCAGTCTTGTGGTACCCAATCAGTGGTTTCTGATCTTAAAAGTACTTGAAAGATGAGTGCAGTCTGTGACATGGGATCATGAGTGTTTAGGGCAAACAACACTCTGGCTTATTCTTTTTTCTTTAAACCTTTCAGTCATCTTGCAGTGTAAAAACAATATTTAGTGTGTACATTATATCAGCAAGATAGCAAGTTATATCAGAGGGTATTGTTATTGTTCTTCTGGCAATGATGAATTATTCATTAGTTTGAATGTCACAAATGCCCCACACTCACCTATGAAGCCTTGGTTATTGGATATGGGTCTGATTGTGTCATCGACATAGTCCAATATGGATTTAGATTTATCTCCCCCGGCTTGGATCTTCGTCGCCAGGAGAACTTTCTTTCTTTTCTTCTCCTTCCCCTCCAAAGGCACTTCAATTAGAAGGATCTTTACACAAATAAAAAGCAACAGAGTTAAAAATATGTGACGGGATACAGGATAACATGTTTGGATGTTATTGGCAGACACGCAGGTAATTTGTTGACTTGTTTACCTCATAGGCTTTGGCTCTGTACTCTTTAGAGCTCAGGCTGACTTGAGTCTTTGGGCGAATGACAGCAACAAACACATCCTCAAGACAGTCCTCGTTTCCCATACTGATGACTTTTTCTCAGTCCTGACAAAACATGCTACAAAAAGGCCAAATGCTGTGGAGAGGCATCCCTAAAAACAGAGGATCACAAGGGAAGAAAAAAGTTACTTTATGCTAAGACACTTTTATTGTATACTTTATATTCCGAAATTTTGTCTATTGATTGAGACAATAAAAGTTCACCAGTAATATAGATCATTTTTAAAGCCAGCACTGACTAAAAGCAGGACTGGGTGTTGACCAAATAGGTATTTTTTCATAGAATTGTCACCTTGGATGAGTCATTTAACTAATTATTTTCTTTTTTAATGATTACAGTTTATTATTATCACAGTAAGTGCAGTTGGAATACATGACAAATACATCACTAAGATGTATTAAACTTTCCATGCAAAATACAAGCCTGACACTCAACATTCTGGAGTGTGTATCAAACTTGAAGTGCTAAATGTCTGTAATTATAAAGCATTACATTGTAGGGGCCCATAACAGCTTTAGTCATGAATTATAAACATATTATACTAATGTATTCAGGTATTTGCTATACAGTGCACAGGCTCTAGAGTCTACCCACTTTTAAGAGAGCTAAGTTGACTGCATGTGCTCTATAGAAATCAACAAAAATAAATTGACATCAAACAAAATGGAGTTCACTAAAACCCCGTCAAACGTTATTATCTTTCACTTTAGATATCAACTTGTTGAGTTCATAGGGGGTCCCGCCCCGGAAACCGCACGCTCTGTTACACCTATTTGAACAACTGTTGCACAAACTGTAATATAACCCTATATTTTTTACTATAGCCTTTTGTGGCTTTTAGATGCCACCACTGTCGGTATATCATATACATAACAAAAGCTATCAACTTTTTGACCCGAATCCGCAGCTGTAGCCGGGATGCTACGCTCATCATCCCCGCTTTTCCGCTCCTTCAGCTGAAACTTACCGAAAGCGACTCGAGTTATCCTCAAATAGACCCAGTGCAACTTTTCGCGGATGTCATTGAATTTGACTTTTTTTTATTTACCGGTCCGCGGCCGGTAGACCGCTACAGGTAAACCTCCGGGACAGATATTTGGGTTAAAGTGGTAGTAGGCCCGTAACTTTGGGCAGGACTGTAGAGACAAACAGAGGAGTCGCGTTACGTTTCATTGCAGCAGCGCCGGTTGGAGAAGAGAGAACTCTGGCGGTGAGGGGGACTCAGTGCGACAGCAAGATGACTGTTTTTTTAATTTCATTTACTTGCTGGTTTACCCTCAAATAAGAGCTGATATTACAAGCTAGTTTGACCAATTTCTGGTATTTAGTGACGGTGTTTTTATTCGCTGTTTTACAACATTTAAATAAGAAGTTTAAGCTAGCAGGTGGTTAGCCTACCTCAGCACAAAGACTGGAAAAAGAAAACATGCTTGTTTAGCTCCATCAATCAGTTACGGAATCCGATATAGGCCCATTTAACGTTCATGTAATAGCTTTATCTATTAATTTTATCATTAATATTATTCTTTGTCCAGAAATAAGTTGCAATAACGCAGCGGACTGTTTATTGGCTCTGAACAGTTGCCAAGCAACCAAAGAGACTCCAGGAAGTTGTCAGCCAAGAAAAATACCGACAAGAAAGAAACGAAAGGAATTTCTAGTCGTTTTGGTATTTAATTATCTGACGGAAATGGCAGTCGCATCATCCTCTGCTAGGCGCAAGAATGTTTCTCCATTAAGGTAGATTTGGCATGTAAACGCAGTCATTTTACCACCGATTAATTGTTTGGTTTATAAAAAAAAATGTAATAAAAAAAAGTCATTGCAATTTCCCTCAGTGAAAGTTGATGTATTGAAATGACTTTTTTGTTCAAAACGATATTCAATTTTCACTGATACAGAACACAATAATAATAATAATAATAATAATAATAATAATAATAATAATAATAATAATAAAATCCTCTTATTTGAAAAGGATTTTGGCTGAAAAATGTTGAAAGTATTTCCAGTGGCAATTGGTAGGCAGTAGTGATTTTAAAATAAATGAAGCAGGAGTCTCAGATTAAAATGCAGAGCAGTTTAATTTATTTTCATTCTGAGTATGTCTGTGTGTGTGATTTACAGACAACATGGCTGAAGTCAAAGGTAGAACAAAGGTGGAAGGGCAGCATATATCGCCTTAAAGAGGTGAAGTGATTGTACTTGGTGGGGCTATTCTTGTGTTCTTCTTCTTGCCCCAGGTGTAATCATGAGAATGTTCAAAATGGATTCCAGTCGATCAAGGTCAGTTTTTTTTATGTCCAAGTTCATTTTTCCTGGTATTATTGCAGTTAGGGTCAGGTGTATTCAGCATAAGTGTTGAAATTTTCTTTCTCAAGGGTTGTGTGTTTGTAGAGATACAAATTATTAACCCATTTTGAATTCAGAGCTTCATGAAAGGACACCTTATTACAAGTTTGACAAACTAATACAACAGCTTTCCTATGTATGACTTGTTGGTTTTAGTGTAGAGGAAGTGGATTATGCAAATGTACAACCTGATCAATAACTTCGAATAACGACAATTTAATTGACGATATTATAAAAAATTTCAGCATATATTGATATGTATTGTAACACAAAGCAGATGAAACATATAGTGGTCTCTTTAAAACAAATCACATACAATGTTTTGACAATGACAGTTTCTGCATAATAATGTCAGTCATGCTCAAGAGCACAAAACATGGCTTTGGTTTTATTTATATATAGATATAACATACTTAATAATTTTTCATTGGTCCACAGCTTGGAGTATAGATTGTTCCCCATGTTGTTCCCACCAAACCCAGAGGACGGCCATTCTTTGCTGGACCATGTTCAGGAAGAATTATCTTTGCACTGACTTAGCGCCTCCTGTATCTTCTTCTGAATGTCCTCCACCCTCTTGGCCCACTTTTCCCGCACTTCGTCTTCATCATCCTCTGTAACAGCTGTGTAGGCCATGAGGGCGATGAGGCCCATGTGGAACAGATGGGTGATGTGTGAACAGCGGCGCTCCATGATCTCATAGTTGTAATCGCAGTTTTCCAGGTACACCTTCAGCAGGGTTCGTCCAAACAGCAGATTGGTACCCATCACACCACGGTAGTACACGTCCAGGCTCATGTCACTTTTGTCTCTCTCATAAATCTTCTCAAACTTTTCCATGTGGCATTTGGTGTTGTCTGGATCTTTCTTCACCTGGGCCACCATGCTGGTGAAGGCAGTGTACTGGTGTTTGATGTACTCCTCATACTTGCCGTAGGTTTCGTTCACCTCATCGATGCGGATCTTCCTCAGACATTGTTGGTTCTTTTGGGAGATGCTCTCCAGTTTGGTGTTGATCTCCTGGAAGTCTTTGTCTAGAGCGTGTCCCTCCTCGTTAATCAGGCCCTTGCGAGCCACCCCAACCAGGGATGAGACTATGCCAAAGATGGGGTCAATGGAGGAGGCGAAGGAGGACACTTTCTCCACACAGCACAGCACCTTAGCTGCAGTTTTCTTAATCTTTTCTGAGTCTGCCATCACTGCAGCCTTTCTTCTGGCACGTCAGGGTTCCCACAAAATGAGTCTGGAGGCTGGAGAGATTAAAAAAGGCATGATATTCTTAGCTTCTGACCAAAATTAAACAGCTTGAACCAAAGGATTTGTTACAGAGGGTCTCAAATGTTGCTTCTTCTTGAATAACCATTAAGAGTAATGGCTAACTCTGCTGATACTACAGCCCACAAGTCAACAGCTGCCATACAGACGCCATATTGTAGAAAGTGTCATCTTGCACTCTAATGTTACTAGCAACAGGTCGCAATGAGGGCTCGTGTTGTCTGCTGTGATACACTAAGCTTCACCATGTGAGCAGAAGAAGACTGGAAGTTGTTAATTTTTAACTGTAGATCAATCCTACCATTGTTTTCTTAATTACTCTGAAAATAATCACAGTTTCCAAGAAGAAATTTAGTTTAAGATCATAGAGGACTAAGAAGTTGCTGCCGCTCAATAAAGCAAGTATGGTGCATTTACATGTTGTTTTTTTTCCCAAGTACTTGAATGCAGTATTACAGATGGTATCTGAAATCTAATATTTCCTCAACCAGAGACCCAAATCAAAACTATAACACATCTCACTCATAGTTTTGGTATTAATCATCCTGGTCAATGTTGTCCTGCTGGAAAATTAACTTAGGGACAACTGTGGGTGTGTCTTGCTGGTAACGCAAGAAAGAATGAAAACAAACTAATGGTTACAGGTCTTGACCTTTCACACGTCTTCTGTAATAGTTCAGATAACATCCAGTGGTTATTTGGGATCTTTAACTATAACTCAGGATTTGTTTTTAATCCTGTTTCTCTCATTTCCTGATTCCCAGTCACACACAAACACACATGAATCTACCATCTGATACTAATATTTCATCAACCCTAGCTTACTCAGCTGTCACACAGAGGTTAAACATCCTTCAGATCATAAATTACAAAGCACTGAGAGGACAGATGTTTACTCACCAGCAATAAAACTGTGCGTTTCTCTCTGTCTACTGAAGCTGTCTGACTCTCCTTTCCACCATTTTACTCCCTTGTCAAATTAGAACAGCCCCTTCCTGCCATATAAGGAAGTAAACACACGGAAGTGAGTCATGCATGCCCTGTGCTGATTGGTTGAGAGGAGTTCTTTCAGATGCACTGCGGCTGTGAACTCTGACAACAGGCATTGAAAGACAGAGCATCCTTTTCATTGTGTTGTTTTAATTGTAGCTACCCACACCTTTCAAACCAGGATGGGTGACCAGATGCCACAGGAGTTTTTATTATACAGAAGTGAAAAAGAAGGTCATTCTTGCTAACAAGGAGACAAAATCACTACCCCTTTATCGGCATCAATAATACTGACTTGTTTTTGATAACATTCCAAAAAGGTGCAAAGCTGGCAATATTTCACCATTTTGTGAGCAAAATGACACAAGTTAGTTGTTAGACTCAAAGTGAAAACAGACATGAAATGTCAAATATGTCCTATAGGCACTACATCTGTGTAAAAAGAAAATGTAAATGGCAACTGTTTACAAGTATGACAAATAAAACTGAACCTTTACTGTACAGCTGCATGCTGTCAGGGGTTGAAGGGGGAAAAAAATTACAGATTGTATGTATTTTTTTAAATTTTGTAAATTGACCGTGTATAACGCCAGAAAACTGGTTATGATCTCAGACTTCAAATTAAATGAGTTGTTATTAGGCTTCTGCAGAACTTGGTGATGAGTGTTTCATTTGAATCAGGTGTGGTAAAAGAGAGAAGCATCTAAAATATGCAGGGCAGCGTCCTCAACACGATGCATAGGTATGAACAAGATATAGTGTGAATCACTAGGACTCAAACTCACCTGCCAGGTGAAAAACCTGGCATCAAATTATGACTCAGGTCTCAGGCTGCATGGAAAGGAAGAATTCAAAAAACTCTGTCAAAATTCTGTTAAACAAATAAATTTAGTTTTTCAGGTATAATTCTGGAATTTACCACATTATATTTATTATAATTTGAATTTTTTTTCAATTTTTTAATGAACATTGGAGGTTTATTTTGCGAGATTTTGCTAAATGAGGAAACAGTAAGCACTGTGTGTGATCGTAGATATCACACAGTTTTACAGTTTAACTTAATGGTTTTGTAATGTTGTAGAAAATATCGTGATGGACTTCATAAATTTTGCTAAGACATAGCACACAAAAGGCTTACATTTCACTTTAAGCTTAGCAAGTAGCAGCACTTAAACCTGACTTGTTACAAGTTTAAAAATTTTACCTTTAGACAATTGCTTTAGCACCACCATCAGGACTATTGGACTGAATGAGGAAGTTTGCAGTGGATCTTTGCGCAAAGTTTTGTATATTTCTATGCATGAAAAGGCAGACTTCCTCATAAAAAATAATTATAATAAGCAACAGCAGCTGGCAAATCCCCAATTAATTCTCAATATATAGTTTGAAAAAACACCATCTGTATTTTTTAACATGCAACATAAAAAAGTTGGAATCCATTCAGTCACATAATGACTTTAAAACAGACAGCAATTTTGACAACAACTTTGCAAGATCAAACAAAATTATGCAGTAGTGAGTGTGTGAAAAACAAGTGAAAGCATGGCTTTTGTGATAAACTGCACCATATATGCCACAATTTGGTGAACATTTAACAATATGTACATCTAACTTATTTACCACCAGACTTGCAGGAATTTCCTCCTTCATCATTATCCTTGGCAGCAGCTCAAAAGGCAATGACTGTGGCAAGACAAGGTAAGTAGTGCAATTTATACACCGAGGCAGTTTGAAGTGCCTTACTTAAGGTTGATGTCTTTGTACTAGCACTTAAATTTAAAGCCAGGATTTTAAAATGTATCACATTGGTGCCATCTGGTGGTAGCATAAAGATAATAGGCAACAATTCAATTAAATTAATAGACATTGTTGTTGATAGAGGTGATGAAAACAGGATAGTCTACATCATATAATCATCTTTACGCACATGCAGGGACATTTGTCATTTGTATTACTGTATATTTTACTGAAAATTTGAATGTTTGCATTGCCCTTTTAAAAGTGAATTACATCATGTTAAGTCTCTGCGGTTCACCTGGATTCACCGGGGCTGATTATATTTGATGAAACACATGCTTCACACTGCAGTCTGGGTGTATAATCTGTATTAACAGCTAACCAAATATTTTTTCAGAACGAGAACAAGTCTGTTACGAAACATTTGATGTCCCGCGTAGTGATAAGAGACAAATCTGTACAACATCTGCAGACTTTTCCATGTTCTATACACACACTTACACTTATAGATACACTCTCCTTGACCTCACCCGAACACCTCACACCTCTTCAGCATGTGCCTCATGCTGCACTGAGATGAATTACTGTGTGGGACGCTCGTCCAAAGATTCCCATTTCAAGTGATTTGTCACTAATGATGCCACTTATACAGAAAAGAAGCTTTGAGATTTTTTGCAATCAGACATCTGGTCTGATCTGTGAGTGGTTCTGGGTTCAAAGATGGCTTTTCTGTTTGGAGTTTGCATGTTCTCACTCTGTTTCTGTGTTGATTCGCTCCAGGTGCTCCGGCTTCCTCCCACAGTCTAAAGACACACTCAGGGGCACCTGTGATGACACCTATCCAGGGTGTTACCCGCCCTCATCCGATGTCAGCTGAGATTGGCTCCAGCCATGTGAGTTAATGCAGTAGTTTTCTTTAGAAGGTGCCAAATGTTTGATACATCGAAAAAGTACAGTTTGTGTTGTTTTAATGTATCAAAAAATGTTTCACAGCAAAGAAAAGCATTTTAGAAATTGTCATCATAGTAACACATGATGTTTTTTGGAACCTAACAGCTAATTTCATTATGTAATCTTTATGTAATCTTTATGTAATAGGTACATTGTCATGGTTCCCATCAGACCTCACTGTATTTCAACCCAAGAAAGGAGAAAAAATTGAAGCGTAATGATCAGCCTTTAGGGTCTAGTTTGCAATAAGACAACAACTGCCTCATCTTCAGTCCAATTTAAGTTGATCGATGTGATCTAGTTTCTCACTTTCCTCCATTTATTGTCCTCAATCTGAAAAGGCAGCAGATTTATGATCTGAATAAAGATGGAAGACACTCCATGATTGTATTTTAATTGAATCAGTACTTTAACTTCAAAACTTACTAATACAAAATCATCACAGGCAGAACAAGAGCTTTTCTTTAAGACAAATTCTTTCTATTCATCTTGGGGGGCATTTGCTATATTCTCACTCAGTGTTAGGCATTGCTTTTACTTTACAGCTCATTCAGTATGATCAAAAATGAGCAGCCTCAGTGAGTCGAACAAAAAATCAAATAATGCTACATTATTATATAATTAATTAGCATGAATTAAATGAAAGTAGCCTGCTGTACGCAAAAATTGTTTTTGTAAACCTACAGACAGTTATTTACCAACATGTGTACATCTTAGCTAAACAAATTCCCTTTATTGAAATTTTGACTTTTGTATTAACTATATTGGGTCAATGTTTTGGGCTCAACTGATAAGAAAACCTGTGGGAAAACACCCACCTGTAGTTATTTCACACGGGTTGTTGGGACAAACACAAAGTTATCTAAGTGTTTACAAAGTCATTATACTGAACTAATTAAGCTTTTGTATCTTAAATAATTTGAGCTTGTTACACTTAACAGTCTTAATTGGATTTTTTTAAAGATTAGGTGCCATGGCAATGATATAACAATGCAAACACCCTAAACAACGACTTAAAGAAACCTCAAACTCTGTCCAGACAACCAACACGAAATACACAAATTCACAGCTTTTTTTTTTCATCCACTTACTGGACTTCACATTTGGATCTTTGATGTTTAATTTCTGAACCACAGTAAGTGAGCGACGTGTTGAGATGAATGCCCCTCACACACAAACACACCGCTCTGCTCCCACCCCTCAAACGTAGAGCTCAGCTGCTCCTCTTTGGTATTTCCCACAATAACGTCCCAGGTCGACACACTGACTTCGTCATTCTGCCTCTGACTCCTCCACTCCTCCGTCTCTCTCCGTCTTTCTGTCCCCCATCACCCGGACCCGACAGAGGACCGACACCTTCTGGTTTCAGGTACGATAATGAATCGGAGCGGTCGAGAGCGGCACGTAAACACATCAGCAGGTTTGACACAGTCAGTTTTGGGATTAGAAAGGTTTAAGCCGGCCATTGAAAAGGCAGAGAGGGGTAAACTGAGGTCAACCTCAGAGCGGACCAGGAGCCAATTGTTTCCACTGTTTGCTTGGTTTCAGTATTGGTTAAAATGCTTTCTTGATTGAAATGGGGTTTTTTTCTCTTTCTTTTAATTAAGATGCAGGTTCATGTTAGAGAGGAAATTTAGTTTTACTATTGAATCTATTCAATTCTCAACAATTAATTATTTAGCTGAAGTTTTTGCCACATTATTCATGCCTGTCTGATTAATGAACATTTTAGGCTTGAAGTAATCAGGAGATCAGATTTTTGTATCAAGTGAAGAAAAGATTAAAAAAATTCATTTGTATTTGTGCTATAACACTAGAAAGTGAGTTTTTTTTTACAATTATTCAACTTTTACTTTAAAAAACTCTCCATATCAGTAGAATATTGTTTAAAAAACATTGAGGTTAAGGATTTATTCAACTAAGTGCTCACCTCAGCTGTTTATTTCTTGTTATCATCCCTGCAGATCACAGACTCCATCATCAGAACTGATCAGACATGATGAAAATGCAGACGATGCTAATTCAGCTAATGGTACTCGTGGGGTGAGTAAATGGATAAGACATTATAGTGACAACACATTATTCTAAAACAGAATAAAGGTGCACTGTGATCAAACAGTTCTTGTTTTACTTGATTATCTTTTTTAAAATTGCTTTATTTTTTTTTAAGTTTTTAGTATTTTACTTATTTAATTTTTTTTTTGCTTTACTTTTTATTGTAATTTTGACTTACACTTCTTAAACAGCCATATTATGAGGGATTAGACTCCAGCCTTTGATAAATCCAAGAAAATTCTCCTGTTAAAACTTGGAGCATTTGCAACAAACTCTTCCGACAACGCTTCTGACGAATCTTTGTCATGTTTTAGAGTCATTAGTTCGAGTCATGGTGCCACTCAGGGACCTGACTATGACGACACACCAAACCCAGAGTTCCTCAACCCGTCCTGGATGGCCAGTATCCCTGATGATCAGCTGCTGTCTGAGATCAGCATGCCTGGGACCCACGACACCATGGCCCTGTACGGCGGTGTGTATGCTGAGTGCCAGACCTGGACTCTGGCCTCGCAGCTCCGAGCCGGCGTCCGTTTCCTGGACATCCGTGTCCGCAACGTCACTGGGAACCTCACTATCCATCACGGGGTGGCTTATCAGCGGGCGCATTTCGGCGATGTGTTGGAAGGTGTGGTTGACTTCCTTCAGGAGTATCCCAGTGAAACAGTTCTGATGCGCATCAAGGAGGAGTTCAGTGAGACGAATGACATCTACGGTGCTGTGGTGGACTACATCCATCGCTTCGCTCACTGGGACCTGCTGTGGCACAGCCGGCTCGTGCCAACCATGGCAGAGGCCAGGGGGAAAATCATCGTCATGCAAGAGTTTTCTGGCCCAGATTTGGGGATGCGCTATGGATCCATGGACATAGCTGATGACTGGAAGGTTTAAATATGTTACACAATTTCACACCAGAAATCAACAAACATAAACATTAAAACCAACCTCAATCCACAGCAAAAAGAAAGAGCAGATAATGTTGCTAGATCTTACAAAAAGCTCCAGGAGTCATGTGTTTTAGCTTTTTGATAACCTGACAGATGGACTGTTTCACACATCTGTAGTTTACACTCACATGTCCTGTAAGATTTTAGACTTAGACTCCGGCTGCCTTGCAAGGTCAACTTTCTGAGTCTGAGATGAACATTTACATCCAGCAGCCAGGGTGTACAAATTGATGGTGTAATGTCTTTTCACTTGAGTTGATCATGCGGTGTAGGAAAGCCACATCTTAAAGTTTAGGGTCAAAAACTGTTCCATGTACATTTGAAAGTAGGTGTAGGTGTAAGTGTCAAATCCTAACATTGTATCACACAAAAATTTTTCCAGAATTCAATGAACATGTTTGGTTTTTGTTGCTGTTCCTTGAAGGTACCCACACTTCTGAATGTGGAGGAGAAATGGCAGAGCATCTACAATCACCTGGAGGCTGCACCCACTGGAGACCTGACCCAGATTTTTCTCACCTTCAGCAGTGGATCAGGTGTGTTAGCGCCTCCCAGTGCCATCGCTCAGCGTATCAACCCACAGCTGTACGACTACCTGAGGGCGAAGACAGACCTGAACCAGCGCCTTGGAATCATATGCATGGACTACCCGGCTGCTCCGCTTATTCAGATGATCATTGACTTCCAACTGACAGAGGTCAAAAGGAGAAGCCAGACCTTTAATCCAGCACCAAGGAAGGGAGGTTTGAAATACGCAACTTCTCCTCTTAGAAAGATGCTCAAATATTAGGGAGGTAACAGTAGACTGGTCAATGACTGTACAATCAATGAGAAATGTAGTTTGAATTTATTGGTAAAGTGTCATCATATGTACAACTTTACTCCAGTGAGTTTCAGACGAAGCTTCTCATTGTGTCATTCGTTGCAGATACTTGGAACAAAATGAAATGTCCAAAAAAATCAAAAATGGTAACATACAAGAATAAACTGCCATGGAAACTGATAAAGTGTGTTTTATTTGGCGTTTTGACACATTTTGTAAATATGCACCACCTGTCAGGTCATGTGGAAGCTTTAAGAAAGACAAAATGAGCCAGACTGTGTGTAAGCAGTCATGTTTAATTGTCAAAGGGTGACACTGCTGCTGCAGAGGCAGTAACATCATCTCACTGGTGTGTGAGGTGGCTGCCGAGTACGGGGAACGAGTGTGCCAACGTTTGCATCACAAACCCACTTAAACTGTCACGCCGCTGCTAAGATTTGCAGAACTGGAGCCACATTCATACTGAAGCAGACAGCTTATCAAACTCAAACTTAATTTTATGAGCATAGCTTAGTGTTAAGTTTTTAACATTTTACTTCATATCTTTAAAAGGGCACTTTGCACATTTTATAAATTAAAAGGAAACTTTTATTACTGTACACATCACAGGTTGTTGACAGGTTGTGGTGAGCATTACTACACACGTAAAAACAGTTTTCTACAGTAAAATCTTTTCTGGTTCCAGAGGGAGCTCTAATAAATTGCCTCTAGTGATGTCGGGTTTAGAAAAAAGACATTCATCTGACCTTTGTAGCACATTTTATAGCTACATTGGCCCTTTCATGCATATAAAACAATATGTTTTTTTTTTTTAATGTAAGGCAAATGTAATAAGCATTTTAATTTATAGTGGCTTTTTTAGTCCTGGTGCTTAAATTACAAAAAAAAACAACACACACTGCTGTATGCATGTGTATTTACTACCACATTGATGAGAAATGATAATGCAGTGTTTCCTATCTGTGCAACTTATTCTGCACATAATTTATACTGAACTGTTTTCACTGAGCCCACCTGCTGCACCATGCAGTCTCATCAAGATCCATTGATTTTGTCCAGCAAATTGCATAATGCAAAATTTCAGAAATCAGTGGTTTGCAAGAGAAATAGAAAAGATATGTCAATTGGTTGTGGCTTGAAACATAATTTGCACACAGATTGTTTGTATCAGATAAAGGGCTGCATATTTCCTCCTAGTTAAACGCAGAGTGTTGCTAAACAGTTGTTGAAATGCTTCGCTGTATGTGTCTTAACATCCTGCCAAAACAGCAAGGGACGTTCACAAAGCTCAGACTCTGTTAAGAAGAACGCCGACTCATGCACGACTCTACTGTGACTAAGTGAAGACTGGACAAAGAAAAAAGACTCTCAAGTGTCTCCATACCTGAACAGGTGCAGTAAAATGAATGAATGTCTTTGCATGATATAATGAATTTGACTGACTGTTGCAGAAATGCTGCTGCTGCTGCTGCTGCTGCAGTTCCTCCTTTGGTCAATGTCTGTGTATAATTGTGTTACTTGTTTACTGCAGATATGAACGCGTCTCCACAGGAACAGGGATCCAATTACCTGCTGATTTCATCAACTGGTTAGAAGTTTTCCTCTATCACATCTATGTCTACCTTATTTCATTTTTCACTGTTGTACAATATTTGAACATTTCCCCTCTCTCCTTCCTTGTAGTTGTGATAAATATCATTTGGTGGATGGTCATGATAGCAGCCATCGGTATCGGTGGGTTTACTTCTGTAAGATCACTGTGATATTTGTGTAACTTTTGTGGTTCTGTTTTTTTGTAATTTCATGTCAATACTAACATTTTTCTGGTTCTGGACATCTGCATCGTAGGGGCGACACATCTGGGCCTTTGTCCACTACAGCCCAGTATTCCCATGTACCTGATTGTGCTGGGAGTGGTCAGCCTCATCTCTCTGTCTCTGACCTACGTCAGGGAGACCTGGGATGACGGATATGCCTGCATCCTGAGCTCTTCCTGCATGCTCTGCCTCTATGCCTTGACTATTGGCTGGTTCATTGCAGGTGGGAGAAAATGTCAGATGTTTATACCAAGTTTAATCTCTCTGTTCTTAAAATTCAGACAGTGAGGTAAAGCAACTAACCAGTTACTTGAGAATTTACATTTAATGCAACACTGCAATGCAAAAATATATGTTAGTTAAAATCTCCTAAAAAAAAAAAAGATTTTAATTTTATTGATTTTGTCTTGTAATTTATTTTTATAGTTTTAGATTTTTATAACACATTTATGTTTACATATTTTATTAGGATAGTGAGACAAGTTTTCAGGGGCTTTTAAGTTTCACAAAAAACACCCTTAATAGTTTATAATAGTCTGTGGTTGTAGTTTAATCAGATTTAGTTCACAATGACCACACAACCCACTAAATGTCATCATTTTCTGATTCAAATTTTGCTGAATTCTGATTGGTGCACAGAAGTATGTGACATCACCTTTTTCTCACTGATGCACCCCTACTTTGAATCTATGAAAAATGTAGAGGCAGAAATCTTTTGTTAAAGAGCTATAACTTTTTCACCCTTAGCAGAACAATATGGTTTATTATGGACCTCTTCACTCAAACTAAAACTGAATGAACAAAATATATTTTGAGGGCCTTTAAGTTCAGTTTAAGTGTTTAGTGTCAACTTGAAATTGAACTGAAAGGCTCTTTTCTCCTGTAGGCTCCACCTGGGTTTATCATGCTTATCCTCCCGACTACACACCCGGAGCGAGGCGGTACTGCGACAAGCTAATCTTCCAGTTTGCCTTCATCCTCACCACTCTGGTGTGGTCCCTGTTGTCTCTCATGTTCATCTGTGTTTTTTGCTTTGTCCTGCTGACCTGCTGCAAGACTGTAAAGGCAAGACGCAGATTGATACCATACCGCAATACTTCCTTCTATGGTGCAATAAGTGAAGAACCCACTGCTGGTGATGTGTGATTTCAACTTTTGTTAATCCTTTTTTTTTTTTTAACCAAGGCTTTGACAGGAGTTTAACTTTTGACCCAAATTTTGACAGATTCTGCTCCTGCTGCTGAGAGTAATTTGTATTGTTTGTGTGATTTTTTTAAATAATTGTACAGTATGTATAAAAATAGAAGGCAGCCACTAGTATAAGTAAGTTGCCCTTAAAAATGTCACAAGTTTTTCCTTGATGCAAGCTTCCTGTACACTCTTGAAGATGGGTGCCATCTTTCACTTAAGACATAAGTTACTTATGGCACCTTTTTGGTTTGTTGGTTTTATGATAAAATACACAAGGTGCTGAGGCAGCTTTAGACATCTTAATTCAACTTGCTTCTAATGTACACAGCTGCACCGTCACATCATGGGCTTCCTGTTGACACCAAAGTCAGTTAACATTTGAGCTGATACAAGAAAAACTGTCAGGTTAGCCTGTGGCAGCCAATATTGATTCAGCATTGAGACTAAGACATCTGTTTTAATATTGTATCTTTAAATTTTACTCTGCTGTGTGTCTGTGTCAGAGGAAGGGAGGAAGATCTTCATGGTTTTAATCCTGATGGTCATAAATAAAGCTATGCTGGCTTTAATTATAGTCTCTGTTATTGTTGTCTGACACTAATCATCTACAAAGTACAGATCAAACATGGCTAACATTTGAGAAAAAACTAAACAGTAACCACACCCACAGTGATGTTACTCTGTACTGATGAATTGTGAAGTACACTTTTACATCACTGTTGTTTGCTGCAGTTAGGTGAGAGGTTAAATGTTAAAAATCTCAAAAGAAGATAAGAATAAAAAAGATACTCAAAGCCTATAGGCTCATTATTTTCTCATTTTTACATTTCTTAACTGTATAAATTGTTTGTCCCAAGAGAAACATATATCTAAGACACACACATAGAAAACATGAAGAAAATGGGAATTGATTAAAAAAAACAAACAAGAAAACATTATGTAGATATTTAGGCAATTTAGAGCCTAAAAGTTTATATAAATCTACAGATTTTGAGGGGTTTTTTTCTGTAATGAATTGAAATGAATTTTTAATCAGGCGTTTTCCGGACTACTATTTCAGCTGTTGGGGTCCATTTACGTCACACAACACGACCAGAAACTGCAGCTAGCTTGAGGCTAACATGCATGCTGCAGTTGCCTGAGCGTTTACAGAGAAACAACTTTAAGCTGGAGGTACCTAACCAAGGCTGCAGTGAGCTTTTTATTGATTTGTCGGAATTAAGTAGTTGAAGGTGGTGTTTTGTTAGTTTTTGTCGGATAAACATGTGGAGCTCCGGCCGCCGTGTCCTTCAGGATCTGCTCAGCCAGTCGGCTGTCAGGAGCTTCTCTCTGACTGCTGCTCAGGTCAGTGTCTCTGCTACTTACAGAAAATTATAAAACTATCTGTCAGAGTCAGCGACGCTGGTTTAACTCAAGAGTGTTAACTTTAGGACACACAACAGATGACATTTATCAGCACTCAGTATTTTACTGACAATTAGTAATATTGTTGTATAATTTTATTGAAACGTAACATGTGTAAAATGTATGTTCTTGTAAGCGCTTAACTCAGTTTTTGTACGCTTGTGACGGGAAAATATGATTTTTTTTTTTTTACTCAGTCATTGCTCCAACATGTCACTACATTAGACCTACTGCATTAATAAATGAGTCCGACAGTTTTATAATCCAAAGATTGTTTCTCACCTGCCTTTTGTAGTGAGTTATATATGATATGTATACTATAAGATCTGGGTCCATGGAAACACACCAGTTCAACCTTATTCTTTACTTGAGTGTTTTGTTGGAGAGCCATAAGGACAAAGACATTTATTCGTCACAATCAACATAAACTGAAGCTTTTGTGAGGACTATAGTTGACATGTTAGCAGACATGTAAGTTTGTTCTTGATGTTTCTGCAGCACACTGTTGTGGTGGAGCGCTGGTGGCAGGTGCCTTTATCTAAAGTGGGCAGTCCACCAAGGCTTCACCCTCGAAGACACAGAATCTACAAGTTGGTTGAAGACACCAAACATCTTCCCAAAGAGAAGATGGAGCTCATCTTAACTCAGACAGTACCCAGTGAGTATTTACAAAAATTTCAACAGATAAACACATCTAGGATTCATTAGTTTATACAGAAAGTTGTAAATGTATCTCAGTCTTTTTTTTGCACCACAATACTCTTTCAAATATGAAATACCTTTTTTCCAAACAGAGCTTGGTGGGCGAGGAGACACTGTGTATGTGAAAAAATCTGTGGGCAGAAATAAGCTGCTGCCCCAGGGCCTCGCGGTGTATCCATCAGAGGAGAACAAACAGATGTTTGCTGAGGAGTTGAGAGTGTGTATAGCTTTTTAATACTTTAATTAATTTCCACCCACCAATTAGACAGTAACTTATGGCTATTAATTCATGTCATTTTGTTAAACAACAGCTTTTGCGTGAGGGGAAGCCAGAGGAAAGAGTCCAAACCCGCACTGGACAAATGGTGAGTTTCTCTGTTTTAAAGATATTCAAAAGCATCGTGTTTTTTCCTCCAGATTTTTGACGGTCCTCTGCTTAAATCCCAATTATAAAGACATCTAAGAAACATGCTAACAGACGTCACTGTTTGAACAATTGTTTTCTCTTGGTTTTCACAGACAGTGGAGTTCCTTAAACGCTCTGCGTTGAGGATAAACAAAATGCCTTCAGATGATTTCAAGCTCAATAAAGAGGTCATCTGCAGACAGTTTCTTAAAAAGGTACGGCTGTCCTTGTCTTTTCTTTTTCCCTACATGACATTATCTGCACAACACCCTGAGTAATGTCATTTTTGACCTCATGAGCTTCTGATGAAAATAAAAAAAGTTTTTGACAAAATGTTTCCTCAGCTGGGAGTTGTTGTGCCACCCCATGCACTAAATCTTCCATTTGAGTCAGTCAAGGAGTTGGGTGACTACTGGTGCGAAGTTACGGTAAGAAATGTTCTTTTTTCAATACATCACGTGCATAATTTTTATTTTATTTGCTGCAAGCAAGCATAGCTTCATGCTTTAGATGCTCCTTTAGTAGCCTGTAGAATCCAACTTCAAATAAATAGCGTAGTGATGTACAAGTTCCTCCACATATGGGCACTGCATGTTGCAAGAAAAATAACCTTTAATTATTTGTTTTTAAAAATGCAAAAGTCACTTATAAAAGAAGCAAACAATTTCTGAGAATTACCTTGAATCTTCTGCTCCTGTCTTTATAAAATCTTCATATCAGTTTCCCACATCCGTAAATACTTAAAACCCTGACGAAATGAAATTAAGTTTATACTTTAATTCTACCAAAAACCTTGTTAATATATATGCTTTTATCTCTCAGGTTAATGGAATGGACACAGTACGTATCCCCGTGTCCATTGTGCCACACGAAGACCCATCTGCAACTTTTCAGAGGCAGTTGAAAATACAAAGGCAGCAGCAGGCCGCTCTGGGGATTTTAGAAGCTGCTGATGTGGAGGAAGCTGCTGATGTGGAGGAAGCCACTGCGAAGGCTGTTTCTGACGCTGCAGTGGAGACTGAAGCTGTTAAAGACTCTGTGAGTCAAGATAGTGAAGCTTCAGCCTCAGCAGAAACACCTGCTGCTGAAGAAACGGCAGCAGCAGCGAGTACACAGACAAGTGAAGACACAACAGCACCACCAAGTGACGGCCCGAAAAAAGACTGAAGGACTCAAAATGCAGATGTTTATCAAACTGAAACCAGTGTTGTATACCTTTAACTCACATTATACGTGCATAAAAACAGTTGGCTGTCTGGTTATTAAAGTTAAATTTTCATTATGTCCAGGTTGCATCACTCTCTTGTATGTGGACATGCAATTAAAAAAATAATATGAATGTTACAAATGAATGTTTCTCCAGGTTTGGATGCTGTAAACAGAGAAGTTCTGTGGAAAAGAATATTCCACAGAGCTTAATAGTTTCAGCTTGTTGTCCTCCAACAATGTACAACTTTAAAAAGATCCTGCTGAGACTTTTAAGGACCTTCTGAAGGTTTTACATCAAAACAAAGTATTATATTGGGAAATGTTAATAAACTCAGGCATGAAAATCACTCACCTTTTGACGAAATTTGCCGTTTTGAAACCAAAATAGGTGACCTACATGAATCGTTTAGAAAACCTTGAATAATCTGAAGGTTTGCGACCCTTGTTTTTAAGGAAACCATCACAGGATCAATAAATATCATCACGTCACAAAAAGGCTATTTAAAAGGTCGCTTTGCAGGAAGGGAAAGCTTTATGCAAAACTGATCTTTACACCCTTAAGAGGGATAAATCTGCAAGATTATCTGAAACTGATGAAAAGTCCAAGTGCATTTTAAACTCTCTGGCTCACTGGCATCAAGCCACAGATATTCCTGGTTCATCTTGATGGTGCAAATTTCTTAAATACTGGAGTAGCAGAATGAAAAATTAGTCACATCCTCCTCTAAGCCACCTCATAAAAAACATTAGCTTGACAGGAATGCATTTTCTATTTATGGGATCTTCAATAAATAAGGGTTGCCTTATGCCAATTACATCAATTAAAGAAACTGAACAAGCCCGTCACGGCAATTTCGAAGGAAGTAAATCAATACATTGCACGTTGGTGCAGTCTGATGAAACTGGAATAAAGTTCCCGATTAATGTTAACATCAGATGGTTCTCTGGCCTGATTGCAGCTGAATACCCAATTAAAACTGAATACTGCATGTTTGGTTCTCTGACAATTTATTTATGACAATTTGAGAACAGACTTCTTCACCAACATGCTTTCAATGGAAAAACATTTTTAAAAAACCCTAAAAGCTTAAAAAGACAAACATAAATGTGATCAAATAAAAGCAACGTAGACATGGACAACTTTTAAACTCTTATATTTAATGAGTTTTTATGAGCAACTGCAGCATGTGTAATTCAACATTATTACAAAGTTGTTGAAGAATAGTATAAATATTGTAGCTCATGTGTCACAGCTTTCTAATGACTCCAGTTCATTTCTCATTATCAGTGGCAACATTTCAATACTATTTGTACGATTGCCAGAGAACCAAACCTGCTCTGCAGAGTCATCAATCACCAGAGAAAGGGAGTCATGCATCAGTGTTCACTGTATGAACAGGAAGCACACACGTTCAAAAGGAAAACATTAAAAATGGCCGCTTCAGAGTCACATCACGTTATCTCACCCGCTGACAGGCTGCAGGTACCTTAAAAACACTGGAACATTGTTATGTAGGTAACGCCTTTACTTACTGAGGCTGGATTTTCAGTACAGTGACACCTTCGAAAAATAGTTCACCAAAAGAATTACTGAATACTAACAATTGAACACAAAAACAGTAAATGGGCAGGAGGGAAAAATCTGAACTAAGGTGTGTGTAGTTTCTTCTCAAACACAAGTTTTCCCTTTGTGCAGGAAAATGAGGAGAGCTCTACTCTATGTTCTGATAGAGGGTTTCCACATGCCACCAAGAGTCCACAGTATGACATTTAGAAACCATATTTGGCCTGGGTCTGCCGGCGGGTCAGCTTGTTTTCTGCCCAGCTGTTCTTCAACTCCAACTCACGTTCCTTTGCCTGTGCGGAGAAAATCCAGAAAACATTCCCGATAAGTTTTTGAAAGACTAAATCTCATTGACATAAAATGGCCAAATCTGTATTCATTAAAATTTAGGTTTAAAAATTTCAAATGCATCGAGTCTGTTCACGTTAGAGACACAGCCTGAGGTAGTATCCCCAATAATCTGCGGTCTGTAAAAATAAAACCTGTTGTGTAAAAGAACAACAGCCAACATGACTGCTTTGAGCCTCTTATTCTGAAAGTTGAACAACATACTACTAGAATAGTTAGGAGAGAACTGGACGCTTTTTTAGCTGGTCTAAATTCCTTGTGTGGGCTTTTCATTAACTATATTTGCTGCTTGCTAAAGAAAAACCACAAGTAGACACAAGTCAACACAAAGGTTTGTTGTTTGCCTGTGCAAACAAGAATGGCAGCAAAAAAAACCTGCACTGACACGTTCCACTGAGAGTGCAGACTTCTGGTATGCTGGCACAGAAACCTGGACATCAATCCCGCTCTACATTATAAACAGGTTGATTGGTTACATTAATGTAATCGAATCTAAATCCCTGCTCACTCCTGGTGCAAAAAGAATTATATTTGGAGGAATATACCCTACTGATCCAGAGAATCAGCAGAGGAAAATACAAACAAGTCTTAGTTATTAAGTGGGCTTATTTTTAGGTTAAACAATGTGATAAAGAATGACTTTGTGCTGGCACAAGATTTTGTGAGTATAACATGTGCAAAAAAGGCAGAATGTTATAAGAAAATTCTTTAATATTATTTGTAGTCCTGACTTGTAGTCCCAAATGCAGAAAAGTGAGATTTCTGCTTTAACGGCACTCACCTGGTGAATGAGATATGTTATCTGATGTTTGCGTCGCTGTTGTCCTGTTGGCTGTTCCCCTTTTTTCTGCAGGAATAAAAAAAAAAAAATATGTTACTTTTATTATGAGATAAATGTATTTTAATGTTCTTGCAAGTAATATGGATATGACTTGACTTTTTAAAGACTTGCATGAAATCACTTTTAGAACAACCTTGTAATATCAAGTCCATCTGCATTTTTTTTTTAGTGTTAACATCAAAAGGGTCAAATTACCAAAGTGATTTCCTTCCTGTGTATGTGCACATAAGAGATAAGAATCCTGTTTGTTGAATCTGGCCCTGAAATATTTTTAGGTTTTACCACATCAGACATATTCTGGCCGGAGGTTTTTAGGTGGTCTCGGCCTTAAATGAGTTTGATTCAATAGTGCCCATAAAGCACAGAGCATCTTGTTGCTTTCAAGAAACAAAGCAAAAATCCTGAACATAAACATAAGCACAACATTTCTCCCAACCCTGTTCTTGACTGACAGAGCCCACAGTAATGCAATCAGGTCACCTTGCTGAAGGACTGTCGGTTCTGCTTCTCCTCTGTCATGCTCTTAGTCATCCACTGCTGATTTCCACTCAGTTGGTCGTCTCCTTTGATCTCCAGAAACTTCACCTCCTCTTTGCCTCTGTTCCGTTTCCCCTGCAGCCGCATGAACTGAAATACAAGAGGAAAATTCTCATATTAGTAGAGCAATGTTTTCAGCCAGGCTTGAAGGTCATAGAGTCATACTGTTGCTTCTGAACTTTACATTATTAAATACGAGCTACAGTTAAATTGACATGGGGAGAATTAACCTTGTAATAAAAACAGTTACATTACAAAAAATGCAAATAGTGGTTTCAGCACACTTACCGCTTCATCATCAAACATGGCAGAGTGGCCAGGCTCTTCAGCATCTGCCAATCCAGGATTAGGATCTTGGTAGTATGGCTCATTATAATATCCCTGTTTAAGAAAAAAATGAATTTGTATTTAATTTTCACAGGTTTAATTACTCAAGCGAATTTAAACACAGTCAATTTCGTCTGAATCTACAGCCATTCTGCTGACATGTGAAGTGTAAAGTACTGTCCGAGTCCTGATTACCGGAGGCAAAGCCTCTGGGCCTGCCATGGGCTGTTGATACTGAGGGTATTGACCCCCCCACGCCCCTGCTCCCTCATGGTTCCCACCAAAGTCGAGCGGGGCATCTGACTGACCCGCCTCATCTGCAGGTGCAAAAGGAAGGAGCTCTGTGGGGGCTCCTGGCTCGGGATCTAAGCTTGGGACGACTGCGGGAATAGGCTGGGAGCTCTCGCCCAGAGAAAAGTAGTTCTGTGGGGTTATTTCCTCTTCATTATCCTGGTCATCAGAGGCTATTTGTCTAGCCAGCAGCAGGGCGGCCGACTTTGCTGCAGCTTTGATTGCAGACGGGGATGCACTAGAGCCAAGAAGACCCTGAGCAGGGGTACCAGGTTTGGGTCCTTTGGGTTCCTGGCGCTTGGTGAGTGCATGAGCAATCAAAGGTCTGTCTAACTCCTTCACTGTCAGGTTTTTAGGTTGTGGTAGGAGGGAGGACAAGCCTGAACCTGCACCCTGGAAAAAGCAAGAAATGTGGACAGACAAGGGCAGTGTGAATTCAGGGAATGGCAGCTACCTCACTGCAAAAGAGATGAAATAATATCTTCTATGGGATTAGTTAGTTCAGCTGACATGGTAACTTAAGTGTTGACATGCAAAAGATCTAGGCAATAGGTTAACTCCAGTGTTTATGTCGCAAATAAACTTTGTATCACATGTGCACAACCCTACAAAGACAATGGAAAGGTAGCACATGAAAGCTCAGTTATTCCTGCATTATGAGGCAGATGATGAAACTTCTTATTGCGAGGTTTGTTGGGTCTCCAATCTGTGGGCATCCTGTTTCAGTGACAGTTCATCTACAAACAGGTTTGTGGATCCACAAGACCACCTTGAATGAAATGAAATAGGGCAAAAACAAAAAGGTAACTGTCAATGTAGTCGCACTCAGTGAGGGAGATTTTACCTGAGGTTGTAGTTTCTTCTTTGCTGGTTCATCATCATCAGAATCTGACTATGGACAAAGAAATGCATAGATTATGAATTACAACCTTATTAAATTCAACAAGAACGACAAAATTTATATGCAAACAGCTAATACGATTAGGAACCCACATCCCGTCCCTGGATCTGTGGTACAGTGATCTTGACAGGCTCTGTTCGCTTCTTGGGCTTAGGCAGACTAGAAAATAAGCCTCCTTTAGATGGCTGAGGATCTAGGTCATCGTTTGACGAGCTGTCCCCTGCAGAAGGGTTTACTCTTGTCTCCTTGCTTGGTCCATTGTTCCCCCCTGTCGATCCCAGCTTTTTAGGAGCAGGCAGAAGTGAGAAGAGCCCCCCTGCGCTGACTCTGCTCTCCGTTGCGGCAGAGCCAGAGGTTTCTTCTGAGTCACTATCATCACTGCTGCCATAGGCGACTAAAGACATGTTTGCTGATGTTATTAAAGATTATTATTCTACAGTAACTCGTGCACATGGATAACCTCTTCCCCTTGATTAGGTCTCAAGAAGCTGCACTCACACTTCCCGACGAGCTTACTTCAATTAAAGGTAGGAAAATCTTGAATTCCCACAACCACACATATAATGAAATAATTCTCAATGTTGCTGTAGTATTTTGTAAAACAAGCAGATTATAAGAGGCCCTTACAGTGTGCCCATTAAAGGACTGTTACAACTTTACGGCGTAGGCTAATGTTAGCTAGGCCGCCGCGGCAAATTATATTAGCTAACTGACCCTTTCTTACTAAGTAAAATTAGATTCGTCTCAAGGCTGTTATTGCACATAATACAATCTCGATCGATGCAGCAGTTGTGTCTCACGCCATAAAAGCGGAGCGTTTTTAATCCCTTGACTCCATCAAAACATTCGCCTCCATCATTCGATTGAAAAAAACGACAACTGCGCAACGTTCTGCGCAGCCCTTCTTCTTCTTCGGCTTGTTATGAGGTGGTAAACATCCTTAGGACATTCACGCTCCCAACGGACAGAGTATGTACAAACAATTATGTACAAGACCTGAATTTTTTTTAAAAACAAATTCTTTTGCGATTAAAGCAAATTTCGAGCTAAATTGTGGGTTAAAGCAAACAGTGAATTGCATTCTAAAATTAAAAGCTTAAACTTTAAATGTATATTATAAGCAGTTTCTGGTGTTTTCAGGCACAGTGTGTCAACAAGTGACGACTTTTAGGCCAAAAAAAAAAAAAGAAAAATATTGACAGAAAAAACAAGAGCAAAGATGTCAATGGTTATCTTTTCGCCACTGCGAGGAGGTGTGTTGGAGAACTACTAACCTTAACGTTTTTAAAATATGCCTGTGTCCTAAGTGATCCGCCCAAATCTCCTCACATAGAACAGCAATTTTGAGGGATTAGAGGTGCAATGCTAGATTACAATATCTTCAAAAAACAAATCAAGAGAAACAACACAGCCACCCTCTAACTCACTATGCCACATAAACTGAAATAAATGCCAAAAAATCCTTAATAGGCAATTCTCTCCTTATTGTTTTCAGTGTCTTCTATGACACATATTCCAAGACAGCCAAAAACAAGTGGACACCCCTATTGTGATGTTTTGTGTACTTGTGGTCTTGGACTGTTTCATAAAGTCAGGCTAAGCAAGATTACCACCTGAGCACAGTGAGCAATTGTCCCAGGTCATAGACCTGCCAGGGCCAAATACCCTCCAGGTTGTTTCCACTGAATATGCTAACAGTTCACTTTTACCCTGAGGCCTTTTGGTAAAAAAATGACAGCCATGGCTAGCCCATTAGTTTCAATTTAGGAAAATTCTTCCCGATACAATATACAATAATATTTTAGCCAAGGTGAGCTTGTAACTTTGTGGGGCATTTTCAGGAAGGCCTTTTCCTGTGCAGACAAATCAAGATCTATAAAGGAATGGACAGAGTTTTGGTTTCAATCCATCAAACACCAGTGAGATGATTTAAGCCACAGACTGTAAGCCATGCCTTGTTTCCTTTAACCTCCGTGGTTGGTTCACCTCACCACTCCCTGCAGCCAGGTCACATGAAATCTTGTACTATGATCAAAGTAGAAGCTGTTAAAGCAGCATATTTATGGTCTCCAACAATCATATGGGTCTAATGCTTGGGTTTCTTGAAATAATTTGAATTTAAAGACCTGAAAATTGGGATTTTTGGTCAATAAATGATAATTAATATATGTGGTAATGATATCGTATTTGAAAATAGAATGACCATTACGTGGAGGTAACTGGGAGACTGTCAGATAATGAGATGGCTGATGGCTTGTGCTCCTTCTACAACTAATTATAGCAGTGAATTGTAGATCACACATTTCTTCACGAGTGGAACAATAAAATGAGAATGGAAGAAGGTGTTTCACCCTTATCAGATGACTTGATGGGTGTGCCTCTTGCTCTATACAACCCAAGTAACTGACACAATAATATAATGGTCATGAGTCTAGGAAGAAACCAAATTCAACTGTTATATCCATATTTCTGGTTAATCTGCATTGTGGCATTAGCTACAGTCAAATAGCACTGGTTCTTACTAAAAGATTCTTCCTATCATCAAACAGAGAAGCTTTTAAAAGTTGGTGGCTCACTCCATCTCCTGTAAAGCTTCCAAAGCTTCTGTAATTGACCCAACAATCAACTATCTTTCTCAAGACTTAAAAAAAGACATGATATTGGCATCAAGTTGGACTCCTCTTTATTGACCTTGAGGTCCTGGCTTGAAGAGCCAGAGTCTGTCAATTATATTAATGTCTTTCTTTTTCATTTTGAGCTATTATGTCACATATTAATGAATCAATGTACTGTTGAATTCAATAAAATTACCTCAAAGCAGATCTTGTATTATTCCATCATTAAAAATTGTACAGAGTACACAGAGGGTATGAAAGGGGATGTTTTGACGGTCCAAGCAGCTCACTTTTGCCACGGGCCTCCTGGCAGGTTTAACTGTGGCTAAGTGTGGCTGACTAAAGGTAAATTTTACACAATATTGTTGTACTAAGTTCCAGTCTCTGTCAAACAACTGGCCTTCAAATTTTCCGAATAAATAATTAATTTATTGCTTGCTTGCTTTTCCAAAATTATCGCTCTACATGAGAAGCATGCCTGCAGTATGGGATTTTGGTCAACGGGGGCGCCACTGTGCACAGCTTTATCAGGTAGCCTACTGGGGGCGCGTCTGCAAAGTGGGAAGCGGGTTTCAATTTCAAACCCAAACAGTCCGGGGGACGAGCCAGTAGATTTCTAGATAACGTCAAAATTAACTGATTGCGGCGTTTTAATTTTTTTTCACGCCGTTCGGGTGTAAGCGAGAAAGGTATCGCACTCATCGGCCGCGGTTACAGTCCACAGAATCCGCGAGAAAAAAGTAGCCCGCCGCGTCTTCGCTCCAGTTTTTCCGCGCCTGGTTAATTTGGATGACAAACCGACGCTTGGCTTGTTTGCTGCAGGTGTTGACCAATCCGGATACTGCATCATATTAAAACTACTACTGTGTTGTACATACACATATATTTGACAATATCAAGCCATCTCTGCAAGAAACATGCCGAGGTCCAACAGGCAAAGAGAATACAAACCTGGAGATCTTGTATTTGCTAAAATGAAGGGGTATCCTCACTGGCCTGCGAGGGTAAGAGCCCGACGTTAAATCTCTTGTTTCCAGCTTTAGGTTGTATATTCGTTTCAGTGAGTCTTACTGCCTGCTCCTGTCACTTGGTTAACGTTACCTGCGAGGCCTAACGTAGTTAGCGTTAGCTACCATGAGTTAGCCTAGCTCGGTCGTGTTAGCTAACGTTGCCCAGCATCCACTCACAGCTAGTCAACTCTAGACAGATGCAAATTTCTTTCGTGTGATTCATGTCGTACATACACTCCTCAGTACCCCTCTCGGTTAGCTATATATGTATGTTGTTGCTAGCTGCTCTGTGCCACCAACGTTGTATGTCATGTGTCGTTTCTTGTCACCCAGGGGGGCCTTTTGAGCTAATGTTAACTTAAAGCCTTTCGTAACCGTTAAAAATAGCAGTTGGGTTAACAGAACGTCGGCTACAAATTAACGGTCATGTCACAACGTTACACAACATCAACGTTCGTCCAGTTGCAAACGTTAGCTTAACGTTCAAGTTTGGCTATCGGAGAACGAACACGGAGCCACGTTGTTACTTAGCTAAGTTATGTGATGAATAAGTTTAAAGTTTTTTTTTTTCACCCATTAACTGTTGCATTACAGACTACACATGGCTACTGGTGCATATGCTCATACGCTTTGCCACTGCTTTGTAAACATGCCTGTCTGCCCACACTTGTTGCGACAAGTAGCAGTGTTTCAACTCGTAACGTTTAATTACTTCCATTACGTTAAGATCTGGTCGAGGCTAATGAAAACAGTGTTACAAGCCCATAACGTAATGTCTAACTTTACCCGGTCCATAAACACACACGGTAGCCGAAAATTGCCGTCAGTGTTTCCTAATTCAGCATGTGAGAAAATGTGAACTTTAAAAGCAGTCGAGGTTACGTTTCCCCTCTAAAATACAGCCTGACTCTCAACTTTACAAATGGTGTTATGCATAAACAAATATGAGGAAAAATGGGTATAAAAATAACCAAAACAGTTGGCACTAAACACTGCACTTGAACCAAAACTAAAACGGAAAATATGGCAAGAAAATAGCATGTAACCACAAACCGCAACTGAACTGTGCAGTTGTTAGGGAAACACTAATTTGTAGTTTCACTCAGTGTTTGTTTGTTTCATTTAGCAACATTTTGTGCAGTTGAATGATATAACCTAATGCCTTCAGCTGTTTTGGTATATTTATAGTTCCTTTAAATAATAACTGATTAATTTGACAAAATAGGCAAGCTGTCAGTATTGATCCATGCCTCTTCCCTCCTTTTTCTCAGTCTTATCAGCCATGCCCCATGTCAGCAGACTACAGGCCCTGCCCCACCTATCCTGACACAGTGGCCCTATCTGGGGAATGCCAAAAGGCCTGTCTGGCAGAGGCAAACAGACACCATGCTAGGCCACCATAGTAGTGCTGCTTTCCTGTGCCTGTGCAGCTTTTTTTTTTGTCTTAAAACACAAATTTGACAAAGCACTGCAGGGATGTTAAACATGAAGAGCAAGGTAAAAGGTGGAGTGGCGCCTTTTCTCATGATGGGCTTCTTAGAAGTTCAGACTGAAGTGAATTTTACAGTAGCTAGCAGCACTTCATCAAGCTAAGCAATACATTTTAAAATGCTTGAGTCTCTGAATTAGCAATAAAGAGTACCTCATTGTTTTGTGTGACTGTCCCGTCCCATAAGCCTTTTTTTTGTCACTAAGACCTACTTTTGTTATTCATTTGGAAATTGACAGAAAACAGTAAATTGTTTCAGTAATCAAGCAATTGATAGAGCAATTTCTTTATTAAAAGGAAAAAAAAAATTTCTGATTCAAGGCTGAAACAAAACATGATGCTCTTCTCCTCTTCTTTATTATAATAAATATAATGCAAATATATAGGCCTATATATAAACACTATTCTAAATACAAGTGACCCTGAGTTAATTTGATCTTATGGTCCTGTGTTTCTCTCACTTCATATCAGAATTGGTCACCTACCTTTAACTTTTTCTTTAACTTCAACATCCTCACAGTATCTTAAGAGGGCCATGGATTTTTGAATTCACATTTCTTAAGAATATGTGTTTTATATTCACAGATTGAGGAGTTGCCTGAAGGAGCCGTGAAGTCCCCCTCCAACAAGTACCAGGTCTTCTTTTTTGGAACGCATGAGACGTAAGAACCATGTGTTAATGTTGCCTGTCTGTTTACTCAATAATAACAGAAGTTTGGAGCATTTAAGACTAATAAAACTAACGTCCTTAGTTGACTAATTCTGGCAAATTTCAAAATACCAGTTTGAACCAAAAACAATTTTAACTGATATGATTGAGTCAATGGATGAACACAACTTAGAATTGTGCTAACATGTCCTATGCTTGACCACCAAAGGGCATCCCTGGGGGCCAAGGATTTGTACCCATACGATGAACATAAGGAAAAGTATGGAAAAGCAAACAAGAGGAAAGGTTTTGCTGAAGGACTCTGGGAGATCGAGAACAACCCAACTGTCACACATGAAGGCTACGAGGTGTGTGAATTTCTAGTTTACTTTCCAATGAGAAATGGTTTACATTTTTGGGCCCTGAAGAAGATAAGAACTGATTTTGGATAATTCCAGAAGAAATTATGTGAAATGGGGTTCATTAATAAATAACAGATAACTAAATAATATAAATGAAGCCACAAATGGCAGATATAGCTTCTGCTGCTGAATTTGTTTTCCACCTGTAACACAACTTATCATGTGATTATCTTTAGACAAATCCTGTATGTGTGTAGAAATTGAATAATTAGGCCTGCAAACCCAAAATATAAAAGCATTTACAATCTGTTGGAATACATTGACCATCTTTATTCTCCTAAATTTTTTTTAGCACAATTTTTGTTTCTGAGTAACTGCAACAATCCATGTACAAGAATTAGCCATTAATACAGCAAATGAATGAGTCATTTTGCCAAACGCTGGAAAAATGCAAGAGAGGTATCTTGTTTTACTGAAACAAGACAACATTTAGACTTCTTTTCTTGTTTTTCATTGATTTTGGTTTGTCTTTTTTTCAGTCATCGAAGAAGGAAAATGCATCTGAAGGAACAGGGGATACAGGCAGCTCGGAGAAAGCCGATGCGGAGGGAAGCAGTGATGAGGATGAAGGGGCCCTGGTCATTGACGAGAAGAACGAAAGGGGAGGAACTAAACGTAAAGCAGAGGAGTCCACAGAGGTGAAATTTACTTGTTGAATCAATGAAAAAAAAAAGTAGAGAGCTTCAGAGTCAGTTTGTAGTTGCACATCCTCACACTTGTCAAACCTTTGTAAGGCATCTCCCAAGCGGCCAAAGGATACAGCTGTGGAAGGTGACTCCAAAGTAGACGGCAACAAGTCGAACGCAGAGGCCAAGCTCAATGATGTGGCTGGACCCAAGGGAACTGCTCCTTCCTCACAGAGCGAGTCTAAAGCAGAGGCCCGGGAAAATGCTCCAGCAGGGGGCCAGCTAACAGCAGATAAGGTGAGACACACTTACTAGTAGTGTTTCTTATCCCTGAAACATCAAATCATGAGAACCTCATGTGGGCTTAAGGGACCAGAACCTGCAAAAACACTGTTGTGATTTGTGAGATATTTTGCAGTGATGTTATGGATACTCAAGGACCACTGTGTGTATACGTTGCATGTGAGAGACTAATCATCATCTATTGCTTTCCACTGTTCTCCCTGCAGCCTGTGACAGACAGCGCTTAACATCAACTCTAAGAAGAGAAACAAGAACCCTTGACGCTTTTCTCTGGAATTCAAGCATCAACATGATTACCTGCAGGGTGCCAGATTTAATTAATAGGAGAATTTAAATAAAAACAAGTGTTTGTATTGAGAAACAAACAAATCCTCATTTGCCATTTTTGGGATATCATATATCCCAGAAACAAAAAAGTTTGCTAATCTGATTTCAAACAATTAAAATGAGCACTTTAAGGCTCATTTATACATGGAATTTTGGTGTGTATATATTTTTTATTTCTAAGTGCAATTACATAATTACAAAGACTGAATGCTAGGTGTCAAAAAAAAAAAAATTTTCAGTGTAGAGGGAATAACACTGAATATATAGTAAACAAAAGGACATTTAAACCACAAAAAAAAGATAAATACTCTCATTTGATGGTTTTAAAACTTAGATTATGTAGAGGAAAAAGAGCAAACGTTTCACTCATGCTCTGCTTTAGTTCTGTTTCACTTCAAATTGTTTCACCTAGCTTCTCAGCTTCATCTTAAATCATTGGATTGCACTTTCAGACTTTTTTTTTTTTTTTTTGCCCCCATTGATCATTGTCTAGTTCACTGTATGACGTTTTTATGCAACACAGGTTTTGTTGCTTTGGTGTAGTGTATGCTTCATTACAGGTGACCAAATTATGTGACTAATTTTTCTCCAGGCAAAATATGTAAAGCCCATAATAGAGGAGCTATTTTAGGATTAAAGCAAGTCACTTTGTAAACCCCTCCGTAACTTTCTTTTCATGATTGTGCGTTATTGAAAGAAGACAGACATTCCTGAATGTTGTTGTTTCAGAGCTAAACCTTGAAACTTTTCAGGTCGAGGTGGAGCTGTGGCATTTGTTGTTATTCATCACCACTTTATTTCTTTTTTTTTTCTTTTTTTTTTTTTCTGGAGAAATGATCTGGCAAACTGTTTGAAATCCATCAGCTCAATTCTCAATTTCATGATGTTATAATTTCTTAATAAGCTTGCATTAATGCTGCCATTGCTTGATACTGGAAATGTAATTGTAAATCGCAATCAGTAAGTGGTTATACCAAATATGTTTCTTTTTTCAGCTCTGAAATTTATTGCTGACATTGTTAATACCAACACATGATTACACACACACACAAAAAAAAGGAATGGAGAATCTACCGAAAGATCCATCTGTAAAACTTTTGTTTCTGATGTTTAAGTTTCCATCCCTCTTAACTGGAATATGAGTCTGTTTTACTTCAGTGGTCTTATACTTTTGGTTGTTCAACAGAAAAAAAAAAAAGTTGTGAC
This sequence comes from Acanthurus leucopareius, assembly GCA_029814765.1. Classification (NCBI taxonomy): domain Eukaryota; kingdom Metazoa; phylum Chordata; class Actinopteri; order Acanthuriformes; family Acanthuridae; genus Acanthurus; species Acanthurus leucopareius. The sequence continues at coordinate 8,054,696 of JAQMCX010000018.1, read as the reverse complement.
GTTTTAAAGATGTTTTTTTTTTTTTTTCGACATTTGTTTAGGCAATATGTTTTTTTCAAAATGTGGTGTTGTTATTTTCCGCTATGGGTAAATTTTAAGGTTCATGTTTTTACAAATGCTAGACTTGCTCATCATGTTACTTGGATGTCGTCGTCATCGCTTCAGTGTTCTTTCTTGTATTTGGCAACATGGACCCACAGTTAAATGATGAACCTAAGGGAAATAAGTAAAAACAACAATGACTGTGTCTATACCCACCTATACCACACCACTGATTTCAGACTACAAACTGTTCAGCATTGGCCACTCAAACTCGGGTGGTCAGATTTCAAGGGTATAATTTGGCATTGAAGTGTACTTCTTGGTTTAGCTTTCTCTGTTACTTTGGAAGCTGTCATTCATCTTAATCTGCTGCTTAGTTCACTGTTATAGTTGCCAGTCCATTTAATAAACATGTCGATTACAGAAAACCCCCCTGGTTTTTGTCATATTTTTATTCAATTAAATCTACTCAGTTATTGTAGATTATCCACTTCCTCGGTCTGAAAAACACCTATCATATCTTAGGTTTTTAAATCATCTTCTTGACTCATGCAGTCCTCCCAAACCTGGTTTTGTGCATATTCTCTCGCTCACAAGTGAAGCTTCAAGCAGAAGAAAGTCTACTGTTACTTTTCAAACCAACCAGACCTAATTAATCATTTCACATCTCATTTTTCACGCTGTTACAAATGTATGAAACTAACGATGGCACCTTTTTGTGTGTGCGTTTGCACTTGTCACAAATAATTTGCTCCCAAGAGAGCCTCCTGGCACAGTTTGGGGCTTTAGGCTGCGATAGCTGAACTAGATTTGGTGTTATGTAACATGTCCTGACAGCTTTGAGTTTGTCATGGGGTTTGGTTGAGTATGAGTTGTTTAAATACGTTGTTTGGATGGAGATTTAATGTTTTAAATCCATGTTAATTTGTCCTTTTTATTACATACTTAGGTGCTGGACTAAAGCTTTCTGCTAAGCGTAAACATGTGAATTTTCTCTTTGGCAGCTGCTGCATTTGGTTCACAAGATTAATGACCGCTTACATGTAAGATTGCAGGTTTTCGCTTGTCTTGTGGTGTATAGATGCTATAAATATCTCAGCCTTGTCACAGTTACAATACAGTTTACCTTGTAATATCTCACTGATTCTGTCTCCTTATGTGCTCCCAGCCTGCAGTCAGAGTCTATTTCCACCACTTTCTGTCCCAACAGATGAATGATGGACACATTCAGTTTTGTAAACACCCATAAGAAATTTAGCACACATGAGACATTGCAGCATTATTGCACATGTGAAAGCCTTCTGCTCAAATTTTGTTGATCAAATTTATTTGTTAGAATAGAAACAGTAGAGAAAAAATGTAATTTGTCATGAAAGAAACAATAACTGCACTGGATATTTTTTGTTCTCTGTTTTTAAGGAAGAAAAAGTGATGTAAAGAAAGTATGTACTTCACAAAGAAGTAATTATTTTAGGCCTCAATAATGTAGAGTGCGAAAGACTTTTGAAATCATATTTTCTATTTATTAAATGTGCTGTGATATAAATGCTATGAGTCAGACTTTATGTTCAAGAAATTTTGTCTAATTGTTTTTTGCTGTTCTTCCCGGGATCAACAAAATCTTTATGTGACTGTGCACCATTGCAGCATAAATTATACCACAAAATATTACAAAATAAACACTAAAAACTACCCAAACGCACAGAGACAAGACTGCAGTTACCATACAATGTAGTTTTAGTATTATTATTATTATTATTTAAGAGACAAAACCTTTGATGTTTCTATCTATTCTAAGTTTATTTTTAACCTCCAGCTCCTTCTTGCATGCTGAAGTGTCTTCAGGCAAGATGTTGAACCCAAACTGCTTCCAAAGGCTTTGCAATCAGTGTGTGTGTGTGTGTGTGTGTGTGTGTGTTAGTTGTATGTGTTCCTGATGAGCAGGTTGGCACTTTGCATTAAAACCCCCGCCATGGATACAAGAATTTGTGTATGGATGAGTGCATACTGACTTTTTTTTTGTAAAGTGCTTTGAGAATTTAAAAGAGAAAAAAGCTCTAAAGTCAATTTACCATTCACATCAAACAATATTATAATATAATAATACACACACACACACACTGCATAAGAGGCTATACAAATTTACATTCTTGCTGCAGAATATAGGATTTCTTTTCCACGTTTTTCTTTCAATAAGGGATTCCTTAAAATTCTGAGATTCTGCAATGTAGCTTATCTTAATTTCAAATTTCCCTATTATTTCATTTTAATTCAGTAGTGTATCAAATAGCCAGTTTGTGGTTTGAATACACTGAAGTATACAGCTAAAGTACAATGAAGGTCATCCTCCTGTTAGCATTTATCCTCTAGTGCCCACGAATCAATAAGGCAAGAGCAGGCAGCAGCAGCAGCAGCAGTGGACAGAAACGAAAACCTGCCAAAAAGTCAGACAGCTGTCTGCAGCTTTCAGTCTGCATCGGATGTGACAAAAACACTCACATCCTGTTGGATGTCATTCTGATTTATTATTATGTTACCCAACCCCATGTATCAGTTTGTGTGCAGTCTCCAGTTGCTTTAATTATGACAGAGTAGAGAATTAAAATTCAATATAGGTGATATGTGAATTTTGGTCTTGGTTCAAAATCTGCATTAGCTTATATTCTCTAATAAATCATCATATCAAATATATTGGTTTGTTTCTCTATATAATTGAGCTGAACTGACCTGTCCATCTCAGACCACATAAAAAGTGAAATGGATAATAGTTAAAACACGGGAAAGAATTACAATACAGAAGCTTTCATTATGACCTATCAGAGACTGTCAGGGCTTCACATCTACAGGCCTACAGATGTTATTGTAAGAATTCTCACATCCCGCTTACCAGATGTTTTTATGATGCTAAATAATTCAATTATTAAAACAGTTTTACGTTAATTTACAAGGCTACAAATAAATATGTATGATGTATATGCCGTTTATAAGGAAGTAGTATTTTATTTCACCGTTGAGTAATTGCGCATGCGTCAAGCCAGCTATTACCCTCCTATCCACTAGGTGACGCTACATGCTGATCCTTATGTTGGTGTCAGAGTGGTTACATGTGACATTGACATCAACAGAGGGTAAGATTCTTCTGCATTTTATGTCCCTATATACTCATTTGTTTAATGGCGTAAAGTGCGTTTTATTTGACCAAATAGGCATGAGTTCGTTGTATAGTTTTGTGGTGTTTTTAAGGAATGTTGCGTGATTAAGTCCGCCGTAACACATCTTCATTGATGGCTTGTCACCAAGCTAACGGTAGCATAACGTTAGCTTGTGTTGAGGCAGAGTTGTGGTTGTCAACTGAACACATTACGCTTATTTACACCATTTGATTCATTAATCCCCTGCAGCACAATGAGGCTGACCTCCTTCCTATCGATGGCAGCCAGGGTGGTTGTGCCCAAAGATTACCGCTTCGGCACCAACAGACCGTGGACGCCGGCAGCGAAGCGGCTGAATCCTCCGGGGAAGAAGAGGAGAAAGGTGTTCGTGGAGCCGATCGCTGCACTCGACTGGTCTGTTTTCAGAGGGGACACGGTCAGTAACTCTAAAAAAATTAAATGCCACGTCCTTTATTAGAAAATTGCAAGTCCTCCAGTGATCTAATCGAATATTAAATGACAAAGTATTGTGCATTTTTAGGTTATGGTTAGCTAAGACATATTTACAGCACAGACTTAATTAAATGGTCAAGGTGAATGAATATGCCAGTCCTTCTCTGAGATTTTAGTTAGGAAAAACTCAACACTTATATGTGTTTGCCCCCAAGAGTAAGATTAAAACTTGATTTACCTAAAGAGAAGTTCAAGCCTCAGTTGTGTAGTTCTGGGACCTTTGGTGACTCACTGCCATGAAAATAGGACAAGACATCTGTTACAATGCAAAAGTCAAGAGATTATAGTGTGTAAAATCATGTGCAACACCTTTGTATACTTCTTCAAGAAGCCACTTAACTCTCAGAAAGGTAGGTCTCAGAAGAAGGAGCACATAAAGTACATGTACACTCACACTGGTTTACTTGTACATTTGTAAAATGCCTTGCTACCTTTAATAACATGAAAGTAAGAATTGCAGTTATTTTTGGCACTGGTAATACAGTAATTTTGGTGAAGCCATGACTATGCTTACATCATAAAGAGAGTGTATGTCTGCCGTAAATTATGCATAAGTGAAACTCCATTAATCTGTATCTGGTGGACGGTGCTGTGAAACGTAATAATTTTGGTTAAACCCAAGATGACTGAAGTGAAATAGAAGGAGAAAAATGTGTTTGTACAAGCTGAGTCATGTGTCTGCTTTTTATGTGTCTGTCAGGTTGAGATTCTCAAAGGGAAGGACAAAGGAAAGACAGGAAAAGTGATCCAAGTCTTCAGACACAGAAACTGGGTCGTTCTGGAAGGACTGAACACAGTAAGGAAGTCATACTTCTGTTAGAAAAAAACTAATCATGAATATTATCTTGTTTCTGTTATTCGTGCCTACAGGACATTTAGATATTTATATGTCTCCTCCAACTAGAAGATTAGAAGCAGCTTCCACCAAGCTGACACTACCAATCTTCTGATTTCTGAACAATGACATTTTCATGGCATCAAGTTTGCATCCCTGTAAAACACCATGTAGTTTTTTGCTCCACCAGATGGAGCCAATGACTTGAATTTAGGTGCAACTGCTGACAGAGTGCACCATAAAAGACCATTTGGTCACCATGTGTTTTCTAAAGTTTGAGAACTGTGGTCAATTGTTTTCTGTCTCAGCATCACAGGTATGTTGGAAAAACTGAGGATTACCGAGGGACCTACATCGCCAGTGAGGCTCCCATTCTGCTCCGTGATGTCAAACTCATTGACCCCTCAGACAGGTACAGTTAACACGGACAAACTAAAAATAAAAATGCAGCTTTGAGTGTGCAAACCTTTCTCAGGATCTTAAACGACTGAACCACAGGTTGGCAGCCAAAATAAGTTGTGATCATTTTTCTAAATGGTCTTACTCTGTTTACAACTAGAGCACTAAGTAACTTGTGCTGCTATAGTTCCTGATATTATTCTGAAAAACCAATTAGAATTAAAAAAAAATATAACCAACAGAAAAAACTTAAGATTCAAATTTTATCTTGAAATAGTTTGTTTAAGGAACTATAAACTTAGGCAAAGAAAATAATCCATATGAACACATATTAATGAAGTATATTGTTTATTTGTTGTGTGCATTCATGTTTTCCATTCGTTATTCATTTTTTAATTTATCATGAAAGGCCCTTGGTTTCATGAAAGACTTATCACGACTTACTAATATTTATAATACAGGAAGCCCACCGAGGTGGAGTGGAAATTCACAGAGGAGGGCGAGAGAGTTCGAGTGTCACTGAGGACGGGTCGAATCATCCCGAAACCACTTGTGGAACGGCGAGATGGCATCGTACCGCAGCAGTGGAAAGGTGACAGCCTCTGTGTATTTTAACTGGAGGGAGATTCTTAGCAGTAACCAGTTTATTCCATGTGCAGCTATGAGTCAGCACAAAAAAAACTGGCTGTCGGTTCTTTTTCCACCCTGCGCCGACTTGAACACTTGAATACTAGAAACATGTTTCGAAGTGATGCAGTTTTAATTTTCTATAGTGGAAGAAACACATTACTTTCTAAACTAGAAACCATATGGGTAGTATGAACCTTTACGAATGCTGAGCAACCCTTCAACTTAACTGGACCCCGGGGGGTTTGCTTGAAACACATATGACATGTTTTCCCACCACATCTGAAGGTAAAGGTGTTAGAAGTTTTTTTAAATGAAACACTCCCAGAGACGGGCAGGATATGAAGACTGGTGAATGCTTCTGGACAGCTTCTCTTGAAAGATATTTGAGGTGTTGACCATGATTTTACACACATAAAGTGTCTATTTTTTTTTTTGATGGATGAAAACAAAGCTTAAGCTATTAAGCCAGATTTTTTTTTTGCTTCTACACACCTGGTCAGTTGTGTGAAGTTGGCATTGATCTCTTTGGAAATGTAAGAAAAGTCTGTAGATGGAAAAATGGCATTTTTCCTCCCTTGGCACACTTGAATTCCAAAATTTGCTTTCACAGAGATTTGGTTTGAATTTTTTTTAAGTGGAAGACGCATCAATTTGTAAACCAGAAGATATGTGGAAAGTGCAAACCTTTGCAAATTCTGAACAGCCTTCCATTTTTCTTGTGCACCCTGAGACATCATTCCTGTTCTCTTTTGTTAACACTTGAAATATTTCCCTAAGATGTGGCGTCTGTTTAACAAGGCCTTTTCTTTTGAGTGTTACATAGTCATATCAAATACTATTGAATGGTTAAACAAAAAGTCTCAAAACAGACGCCTGTATAGATGAATGTGTTCTTATGGTAAGTCTGTGTAAGTGGTATTAGTTTTTGCATGTAACTGTTTCTCCTCGCCCTCACAGACGGCCCCAAAGACACCAGTCCGGAGGACGCTTTAGAAAAGACCTTTGTGCCATCTCTGAAAACCTTGGAGGAGGAAGTCATGGAGAAACTGGGTATTCAGGAGACCAGGAGGCACAGAAGGTCCTACTGGTACTGACCAGAGAAATCAGAGACACTCAGACCCCATTGTGCTTTAACACCATCACATGGCCTCAGGAGACACTATGTTTTGATGGGATTCGAGCAGACTGACACCTTTAAGAGACCGTGTGAGGGTGACATGAGGCTTATGGACTGAAAAATACTGGTGCAACATACAGACCATTAAGGAAATGATTGCAGTGTAAAAAAAATGCATAAGTGAAACAGACATGCAACAAAGCAAATGACAAACAAAACCCAAAGGTTCAGTGTGGAGGATTTAGTGACATCTAGCAGTGAGGTTGCAGATTACAACCAACTGAATATCCCCACATGCCCTCTTCTTCAGATCTCGTGGGAAAATCTGTAGTGGCTGCAGGAAATGTGTTTCAAGTGTTTGGTTTGTCCTCTCTGAGCAGCTTCAGAAACACGCTGGACCTTTGAATGTTTCCTGAACGTGCACATTCTCAATCATTCTCTATTCACACTTCTACTAGAGTTTGTATTATGTTCTTTTTCTTTTAAATGTGAATAAATGTCACGTGTAAATCTATATAATGGCTTGTATTTTGCTGTATACTGGTTAACTTTGTATGTCAGTAGAGATTTAAATTTTCAAATACTATTAAACCACAAAGTATGTCATAAAGGGTCAAGGCCTTTAGTTTACAAAAAGTGTGTTTTGGACTCTTAAAAGTTTAAACAAAGAAGAACCACATGATGTTTTCATTTACTAATCTTAAATTTTTAAGTTGCTCTTATCAAAATTTTGTCATGACCCTCTCATTTATTATCTTAATTCAGCTTACCGGAGTGTTTTAACCTCTTTAATAGCATTTTAAAGCAACATTAGGGCCATAAATACAACTTCAAATGAATCTGAATAATAATGTTGCTCCATATCTGCTGGACATATAGAGAGGAAACTGTTTGCCAGCAGGTTTCGGATATCTCTTTTACAGGTGATAATCTATCTTCTTCATGTTAACAGCTTGTTGCTCTGCCTACAAGTGGCGAAAAGAAAAAAAACATCACTCAATGAAAGTTTAGATTTCCAAAACAATAATGTCTGATGTTGACAGTATCAGCGTCAACATTCAGTCACTCGGGAAGAGAGCATAAAATTTTTCAAATTTCCCATCACTGACAAACCAAGAAAAGCATGAACAGAGCAGGACCGACAGCAGAAGAAATGAGCTTGTTTTAGTCTGAACATTATGAGAACAGCAGTGACTGTTAGTTCACAGTTTCTTCTCTCCAAGACATAACAAACGACTTGACATTAAGTGTTGTAGGGTGATTCATACACACTGCATAGTCTGGATGATAGGAAAATAATTGGCAGGGTTGATAATGGTAATCGTTGCAGCCTGTTTGGATTATTCATGAGGCTGAAAATAGTCATATTATTTTACAGGAGCCCAGACATGCTGCTCTCCTTCAGACAAATGAGCCTGTCTTTCCAACGTGTCTGGGAAACGGCGTGGAGAGGGAAATGGCTCCGGGAGCAGACTACACACACTGGATGGTTTCAGCGAGGTTCTCGTTCACCTCATTTGACTTTTCATAAACTGGCACTTCATGCTGTCCCTGAGGTGTGTGACAGGTTTTGCATCGGGTTTCAAATATGATCTCACCTCTGGTTTTATGACTAAGTGAGTTTTTTTTAATGTTTTATATAAATAAACTAAAGTTTGCAGGAAAATCTCTGCAAATATAATAAGATTTTAACATTTTTTTCCTCTCTTGCAGCGTTTGTTTTTATCTCAAGTTTACATTACCATCTTTTATGACCAAATTATCTTGATTTTATTAATAAAGAGTTATACTTAATGTAACATCCTGCTTAGTTCAGTGCATAGGCCTCCTGAAAGAGGCACACAGAGCTAATGAACTTTCCCAAAAACAATCCCAGTGGTAACCAAAGCAAAGAAGGTTATTTTCAAACTCATGCCTTTCTCCTATGTGCACATCTAGCCAAGAAAAGAGGGTGAAATTAAGCCTAAAATTAGGAATATTAAGCATTAATCTGTTAAGAAGGCATGCTGGGATTCGAGTTAAAAATGGCTGCAATAACAATTACTTCTTAAACTTTCATTCTCACTACAGACATGCAGACATTTCAGTTTCTTTTAGCAGGAAAAACTTAGATGTAAAAGGCAGCAATAGTAAAACTAATAATGGCTGAATTCCATTTAGATGCAGTCCTTGTATTGAATATTGTAAGTGACAGTTGAGCTTCTCCTGCCAAAACAAGTCAAAACGTCTGCTGTGAAAACAATCTTTTGAAATGTTGAAGGATATTTTTGGAGCAGCTGTTGAAGGAGGTTGAGCATTTTTTTTTTATTATTATTCACTGAAGCCTCTCTCACCAGCTGCTTGACACATTTACATAAACCAATATGATCCCCTGGTGTCTCTGGTGCATTTTTAGTCACAAAAATGCACGTCTTTGTGGGTTAATGTGATCATAGATAATCTGTCAGATGTAGGTTTTTTTCACAGCAGACATTTGAACTTCTCACTGTAAGAAAAAACACAGGAGTTACTCATAACAATCAAAATGTCTCCACTCTATTCAAGTATAACAGTGAGCTTCCTCTTACAATACCAGGACCCTGCAGCAGACGCAGCTAAATGGAGCTCAGCCGTCATTAATCTCAATTACACTTGTGCTTGTCGCTACTGTGAAATGCCAAAATGTTTTCTGTTGGATGAGACGGTTCACTTTGGAGAGTTTAACAACTGTATGGCCCTTAATATGTCTGATTAATGTTTTATTTGATTTATATTCAAATGTAATTAATAAATTTAGCAATTTCTAGTCAGAATAAAATAATATTTCTAGAATAAAAATCCTGTGAGTGTGGAGAAGAACAACACTTAGACCATTATGTGTGGAAATTAAATGTGCTGATCACATAAGTGAGTTAAATGAATGCAGAAAATGTCAAAAAAAAAGAGAAATTTCAGAGGTGCACTTGGAGATCTGAATCCGTGACATCAGTATTCATAAAATCTTGACTATAACCTTGTTTTAATCATACTTCTCCCTTTAAAGAGCTGCAACTTTATCCAGCAACACTCCTCAAAATAGCCCTTTGTAGCTGTTAGTGCTCGGTTTTATCTGTATCGATCAAAGGGAAGCCCAGCCATCTGCACAGTACATTTATCTATGATATATGATATTGGTGGCCTGTGAAGCTTATGAAGTCTCTTTTTCCTCGCTGGTTAACCACCGTTATTGAGTTACGGAAAGACTAAGCTTACTCATCCCCAGATTTCCAGCTGTAGAAGCAACTAACTTTGTTGCCAGGTAGAGAAACAAAGAGCGATGTGTCACAGATAATAAAACTGCGTCAAAGTCTCACAGTAGCTCTCTAAACCCTAATTTCTGGTCGGTGCAGCAGCATCATGCAGAAAGCATCGCAAGTGGTTGGTTTGGCTGGTTAGTGGTTGAGAGAAGCAGTTTTCCCAGACTCGTTCCTCCTCAACCAGTTCGCCTCTGCCACTTTGCATCTCAGAGGGAATTAAAAGCTGCCAGTCAGCGGAAACAGGCTTCTGAGGTTTTGACTTCATGGGAGAAAAAAAAAAAAAAGATTCAAAGGCTCGTCGTCTCTCTTGTCTTGCACAAGTGTTGTAACATTTCATATTGCTCAGTTTGTTTTAACTTTTTCCATTCACTCACACACACACACACGCACTCACACACTCACACACACATATACACAGACTGATGGCAGTCTTAACTTGTGCAGGGTTGACTGACTTTTAAAAATGCCCATCTTGTAATTTCTTCTTTGCGGTAAGTTGACAGCAGTTCTGGTAAACGAGTTAAATGAAACCGCTGAACATGACTCAAGCAGAATTAGGAAGACATAAAAATGAAATCCAGGCCCTGTTTTAGCTGATTCACGTTTTTGCTTCTCAGCCACGTAAACTAATGAATACCACCTGGCGGCGTAGGTTGCACGTGTCAGAATTGAGGTCACTCACAAAAGAGCCATTCTTTGTGTGATCGCAGTATGAAAAATCTCTTAAAAGCAGCTCAATTTGTTTTAAATAAGTGATTTTGATGACTTGTTGTTATTTCTTTACATGATGGACTGGCTGCAAGTTTACCATGCAGATTTTACATACAAACCAAATAAAGATTTTTAAACCTTATGCTTCACAAGTTTCATTAAAATCTCCTCAACAGAAGCAGAAGGATTTGATATCCAGAACATCTGAAGACACTTTAAAACTAAATTTGAGTGTTGCTCTTGACTCACTAGATGATCTAAGCTCAGCTTCAATATAATGATAGTGTCTAATTATAGGCTGGTTGTTTGAAGGCTTCTGCTAAATGTAACGTTAGCTTGTATGCAGGTCTGAGGCATGGCTTGCATGCATTTTCAACTATGTTTGGTCTAATTTGGTCGCTCTCAGAAGATTTCTGTATATGACCTCTGTATGTTACAGTGAGGAGCTCAAAAGGAAGCAGAACACTGGTCTTACTTTTCACTTTGGACTTAAATTCCCTTAAGCTGACTTGATTCATGGGTTTTATGTTCAGGTAATTAGTTCATTTCATTTGCAGGCCTGTAATTCACAGGAAAAAAACTCGAAATACGTATGCATAGTTTAAAGTCCAATACATTGAATAAGACATTTCATAAATGTAATTCATGAGTCAAACATTTTGGAAGATTAGGCTCAGGACATCAGGGATGGTAAGAGTAATAATATTCTGTACCTGTAGTGTCCTGTAGTTTAAGTAAAAGTCATGCATTTGTACGGAAGTATATATTCAATGTTTAATGTTTAGTACCAAAAGCAAAAGTGTGCAGCAGTATTATGCAGAAATGCCCCTTTCTGTGCTGTGGTCTTACACTATTGCATTAATTTGATTGATGAATAAAAGCATTGATCTTGTAGGAGGTTTGAGTGGCTGACAGTTACAGTTATTCACATTAAGGATGATTAATTTGTGTCAGTGCATTATGTAGTAAAGAATCTCTCTATGTATGTTTGCTTTGCCCCCCCTACTTCTTACTTCAATCGATAAATCAATCAGACGTTATTTGTGTAGCACTTTACACACAAACACATTGTAATGCAAAGCACTTTACAAAAAAATAACAATAAACTTGAAAACTCATACATTTGCAGTGGGAATAGACACATGTTAAAAATTCAAAAGACTATAACAGAAAAATGAGGTTTGAAAGAAAACACATCAATCGAATAAAAAATAAATGATGAATGAAAATTAGTTACTCAAAAGTCAGGAGAGTAAAACCAGAAGTTAAAAGTAGGGCATCTAAAGGAAATCAAAGATTCAGATTGAAGATAAAATAATAAAGATCAAAATAACAAACAATGAACAAATCAGAGAGTAAACAAGAGAATAAGAAAATATGCCAGGTGTTGAAAAGACTAAAATGTTCAAATAAATAGAGAAATTAAATAAAATTCCAATAAAAGCCTGACTTCAAAGGTAGGTTCAACTCTCTCTGCTGCCTTCGGGCCCTCAGGCTGCTCAAAAGAGACGAATCTCACCACAAGGTCCATATTTATTAACCGCTCTGGAGTTTTCTATCATTGCTCCACCCTACGGTTAGGTCGGAGGTCAGATATGCACTTCTGCGGTTGATAGACGTTGTGGAAAAAATCCTCTCATGGATCGACTCTTTCTGTGATTGCAGTTTCTGTTTTAAGGAAAACCTTCCTTTTTCATTATAGCTTCCTGCTGCTGGTGAAGAGGGATGACAGCAGAGAGGATGACGTCTGACAGTGAGCTAACGCTGACCGGACGTGAGTCAACCTAAGACAGTAGATCAAAACTGGGACATAAAGTTGGAGCACATTACAGCTCTGATCTTTGTCTGCTTGCTGAGCCGTGACATTTTCTTCCCAGACAGTCCTGCTGGTATCTGGGTGTCAGATTCCTCAGGTGTGAAGCACCACAGGTCGACCACCACAGAGCACCATTCACTCTGTCTGAGCAGGTAAATCTGCTCCAAAGCCCCAACTCTGAGGGTAAAATTGTCAATCAAACCGTCGGATCGGTGAACAGCGTCTGTCTGAACAGCTGCTGAAGTCACTTTTGAAGCATTTTTCCAGATGTGTTTGGAGGTGCGACAGTAGGCAGGATTTCAATTTTTGATTTTTTTTTTTAACTTTTCAAACTACTTCCTTCACTTTTTATTTTCACAAATGACAGCAGCATCATGAACACTCTCTAGGAGAGACTGTCTAAATGTGAATCATTTAACCCTAATGAATAACACTTATGTCTCACCTGCTTTGTGACACCTGGCTTTTTATTTTACTTTGGCAAATTTGAACAAATTTAAAGTTTTACATAATGTAAAATACAAAAATTGGTTGTTCAATTCGTCAACTTGAAGAAGGAAGGATGCATTAGAGGGATGACTCATTTGGAGGAATGTTTCATTTTCCTTTTATGGACTTTTCTGGATTGGCTGTAGTTAATGACTACATTACAGTGGTGGTTCAAGCATTCAGACTGAGTAAAGCCACACTAAAAAAAAAATATCCCACAAGTAAAAATCCTGCTAAAAACCTCACTGAAGTAAAGGTATCTCAGTTCAAATAAGGTAAAACTATCTTTGATGATAAGGAAAGCATTATTATTATCATCAAAAATAAAAGTACACACTGAGCAGTAACATGGTCGCTGTCTGCGTTTTTCCTTTACATGTGTTGTTTTTCAGTTATTACTGCTGCATAACTGTGTATGCAGCATTTTACTGCTGTAGATGTTTAAGATTGAGCTTATTTTAACTATTTTTATAAACTGCTGGGTAGTTTGATCCCCAGCAAGGTATCAAATTTGATAAAAATCATCATATTGTTGTAATTTGTTGTCCTGTGTGAATCATGTCACTAAAAATTGACCATGAATTGAGAAAAAAAAGGTGTGTTTTCAGCTTTGGGATGATTACATTTCCAGCTCATCCAAGATGAATTTTATGTAGTTTATTTTGTTTAAGTATTAATATTTTCTCCTAAAATGAACACTGAATCCCTCAGTTTATCAGGAATCAATATAACATAGTAAATAAGTAAGTAGCTGGTAGACAGGTGTAATGGAGTAAATGGCAAAGTATTTGCCCCTGAGATGTGGTGAAGTAGAAATATAAAGTTGCATAAAAAGTGAAATACAAGTCCTTTAAATTTGTACTTAAACACTCCGCTTGAGTTAATCTACCACACCTCTGCTACACTGTGATATATTTTAATAACTTTATTGGTCTCAAATCAGATGTCGGTGTACAAACACACCCTGCAGATGAAGGTTGTGGTCATTTGGGCGGCTGCAGGAGGCTGCAGACTGCTCATCACATCCATCAGAGATGCATGCTGCAAAGTTCCTTAAGGTGATTCAAGAAGACCATCAGTCCACTTAACTGCTGCAGAACAGGGTTTACTGTCAGCTCCATCACCCTCCTCCTCCACCTTAGGTGACTGTGCTGCAATATCATACCTGCAGCAGCACCAGCAGCTTGATCTGTATTGCTGCTGCTGCTGCGCTGACTCAACTCAACCCATTTCATCCAAATGACGCTCAATGCATTTGTCGCTTCCCTGCAGGAAAGAAAGGAAAAAAAAATCATATAACGTAAGTGATCTCCTAAGTGCAGGTTTCAATTCATAGCCTATAACATTTAGTTATTTTAGATGTCATCCCTCCCAATTCCCCGACTGGCATGCGCCATCTCCATCCCGATTGTTGGGTGAAAAAGTGGGCAGTTCAGGATCTCATATGTGGCTTCACTGTCTCCTCAACTCCCTCCTTTCTCTCCGAGCATCGGAGTCGGTCGGACAGCAGCTCCCAGCTCCCACATACCTGCGCAGAGCATCCACAGCCGCTTCCTCCCCTCACACGGGACAGTCGCACTGCAGCAAGCTGAGAGGAGCTGACGGAGATTACTTTTTACAGCCAAGAAGTCAGTCCATCCTGCACCAGCTGAAATGCTGCTGAGAAGACTCCGGTGGGTTTTTAGTTTGTTTATTTGTTTGTTTATTTTGTTTGTTTGGACCGTGGTGTTAATGATATGCAGTGAATGCGGTTTTGTTTGACTTCTTTTACATTTAAAATTTCTTGCGTAATTATGGGCTCGTTTAAGAAAATTGCCCTCATTCCCAGTTAATTGCGTTACAGTTGCTGTCCTCAGAGGAGGTCCTGAAAATGTGGCCGGTGGTTCATTTTCTCCCCAAGCAAAAATGTCAGTTTGAGGAACTGACGCACTTAGTTAAGTATAACTCATTGCAATAGGTTATGTGCGTTTTTCCCCGTTTTTTGGTTTTCTTGCACAGCTTGAACGCACCCGCTGTGTCTGCACAGCATGGTTCATTTGTTTCCTAACTCTGTGTCAGTCCCATAATAACTGTGGAGCGCTGTAATGATTTTTTTTCCCCCCACACAGGTTCATTAAGATAAGCTTATAGCATGGATGCTTCTGAACTATATCTACTGTATTATTATATTATTAAAAGCTATAAAAATGTCCTTTTGCCCTGCAGAAAACACAAGAAGCAGCTTTTTGTCCTAAGTGCACACTTTGTCTCTTCTATTTGTTTTCTTCTCCTCAGGGCTCAGGTGGACTTTTTTTTTAATGGACAGGTAGAAAGATGGTATAATAAAGTTTTAAGGATCCATCTGTCCCATTTGATGGTCCAGTGGTTTGGGGCAGATACATCTAAAACTCAAAGCACTGAGATGGTTCTTTTGTAATATCTGGCAAAACATTTAAGAAAAGCTGTAGCAAAGTTTAAAACCATCAGTCTTGAATTTCCAGTCGCTTTACCCAGCTAAAACAGATACAGTAAAGTGTCTCTTTATTACTTGCTGCACTTTCACAGTTCGTACTCACATTTTTGTCGTAACCACAATCCTAATATTGACACTGGTTGTTCACAGAGCACAATTTAACACTTTGAAGTTAACTCGACTACAGATGTGAGGTTTAAATTCCATAAAATATGACGGGTTATGGGTGTTTATTTACTTAAAAATATTACATTCGAAATTAATAAATGTTGAATATGCCCCCTTATTAATGGCTGAAGGCAAATAATCACTATCAATACAAGATGTAATATTCTAATCGCAAGTTTTTTCTGCATTTGGTTACAATGCATGCTCCTTATAAGCTTCTCCCTCTTGTTTATCTGAATGAAGAGTGTCTTTGCTTGCTCTGTAAAAGCTGTCAGGCATTGACTGTGGTCTTGTTGAGTCAGGACCTAGATCCGGCGTTTGTTTGACTCTCTCCCAGGCACACTGGGTGGTGAATGGTCTTGGGTGGCTTTTCCACGGCCATCTTGTTGGGAGACGGACAGTGGGTTTATTGGAGATGTTTGCATGCTGTAATTTGGAAAGTGGGGGTAATGCTCTGAGTAAGTGCAACCTGTGGGACGTGTGGAGGTGTTATGTTTGATTTCAGGAAGTCAGAGGGGTGGTGTTGAGTGAATAGTCCATGTTAGGGCATGCAGGGGCAACTTTCTTTACCCCGGTGCACACAGTGGCTGTTGCTGACATCCACAGTGTGGAGATGACTGTACAACATCTGGAGCCAGTGAGTTAACAGACCTTGATGAGATTAAGTTTAAGAGACATCAACCTATCAATTATCATTTCCAGTTACATTGAGAATGAGCTTTCGTGTCAGCTTAGTTGGATGATTCGTTCTTTCTCAGCCTTTGTGCTGAGGGGAACTATGTTATGAATGGCTTCTCTGGAGGTAGATTTTCAGGTATGAGTGTTTGATGATCATCTGCTACATGGATTCAGATCCATTTACCTGGCAGGTGTCATCAGCATAGATGCATTTGTGGGATCTGGTCTTCAGTGTTTCTTTTCCGTGGATAAAAAGCAGGAAGATAAGGGATATGAATGCTGTGGTTTACAATCTTTTCAAGATTCAAAGCGTGATGAGGAACGGAAAAAAAGATGTTTTGCAAGTTTTGAAAGACTACCCCAAATTTTTCAATATTACGTTTGAACAGCCATCTTTGAAATGACCATATCTGTAAAACCATCACTAAGTTTGTTTGCAAAGCCCCACCGAGTTCATAATAACTACGTGCTAACATCAAACTAAAGTTTTACTATTAACTCAAGCAATATCTCATCAATTTAGGACTTCAGTTTTGTTTAAATCTGTTGTTGCTGGGAAACATCTCAAGAGCTAGCCAATCAAAATGAAGCAAAAATGTAAACAGGAAGTAACTGTGTCACATCATCAGCTGCAGTATGGCATTCAAATATGGCCTGAGAATTATAGGAGGGCAAACAATACATTAAAGGTTAGGTAATAGTTTTGTTGTTTTATTTATAAGCATAAAATTTATTGGAAAAACATTTTTTTTTAGTTAGTTGCTAAAAATAAGAGAAAAATCTGATGATGCTAAGCTAATGTTAGCTATTTTGTCATGCAGCCTCATGTTATATGTACTTTTAATGTTTAACACTGTGTTATTATCATTTTAAAAAATAATTCTGGTAAATTATCATGTCAAATGTGTCAAAAATATCCATTTACTTCTTTTAGTCACACATTAAATAGGTAATTTATAAGCAAGCTAACTTAAGCTTTGTCAGTTAGTTCAGTTAGCTATGAAACTGGCAGGTAACAAGTGTACATTATGAGTAACAACTAATCTCTACATATTAATACAACCCATTTAATAAAAGTTTTATGCAAATATACATTCAGTAAACACTTACAGGAACAAGTTGACTTAGTATGAACATATAAAAAGGTGGAGTGACCAGCTTTAAAAAGTTCTCCATCCCTTGAAAGACAACTAATATCTGGCAATGCCTAATCAACCACTTCCTTTTTCTTTCTCTGATGAATTAGTGAAACTTTACTAGCTAATAAGATCTTATCATAACTCTGTGGTATTCATCCCATACAGCTAGCCAGCCAGCCTGGCCTCCACAACACTGTGTCAGTGTTGGAGAAAAGTCTGGTTGCACCAATTATCATTCCACTGTCTGGGGGAAAAAAACAAAAACAAAGCACCATGGTTTGTTTTTAATTCTTTACACCAATCCCAAGCATCTTGGGTGGCGCTGAGGCTTAGTTACGTGCAGATAGTGGAAAGGGAGGAGAATGCAGACTGAAATAGTTGCCTGGTGGCGGGTTTACACCCACAGTCTATATCCAGTTAGGTTACGCTAGTTTGCGACAGACCTCAACACCTCAGGTTCTGCTTTTAAACTCCTATTTTGAGATTTTGAGCTCCAAGTTGGCTGATAGGCCTCTGCTTTTAAAAATCCTTCATTCAGATTAGAGCATTTTTACTAAGTGTTAGACGAATGGACAAGAGGCCCGATAGACCGACAGTTTGGAAAATTGAAGATGAAAGCAGTAAAATAAAGCAGGAGGACTCACGTGGTGGATAACTCATGCTGATATGGATTTCTAGCTCGTAAAAACTTAATTACTGTGCCTTTTCTGATGTGCAGCAGATCTTTATCATAGGCTCAGTGTCAAAGCCAGTTTCCAGCACTCGGCACTGCGCAGAGCTTACATCAGTCAAACCAGTGTTTCTGCATGTTTGACGTGGCTGAACCAGGATCAGCTGTCATTTTGGGGTTTGTTGGTGGGGACATGGTTTGCCTGGATTGACCTTGATGCAGAGTGCTGCAGAGACTATCCTCAGGATGTAGTATACAAGCTTTATTTGTCACTGCAGCACTGACACGGGTTTCGTGCATCTGATGTTTACTATTATTAAGTGCGTTAACAATTGAATCTGACAATGTTGCTGTCAGCCTAATTTTTTTAATTATCTTCTGCGCTGATGACCAACATGTTAGTCTGCAGCTGCTTGCTACTTATCTGTTTGTGCAGGAAGAGGAGACTGGATTAGTTCTGCTTGTGTGTAATGCACTGGCTGCAGTTTCTAAACCTGTCAATGCAGTGGGTGGCATTGATTTTAGCTTGACTCCTCATTGCTGTGACTCTCATTAAAAAGAGCAGAGCTGCAGCATGCCTTGTGACAATGAGGCCAGAGAAAAAAGTGACCTAAAACAGTCACATAATAATCAGCAGCGACCAGAATTTTCTGCTCTGTCATCATTCTGAATGCACAAAGTCATTTATAAGCAAACTCTCGCAACGGTCCCGTTTGAAACAGTGTGTAGTGTCTTAATGTGGCTGCTCCTTTTGTGCACTGCGCCGCTCCAGAGTCATTCTTAGTGGTTTAAAACTTCCTTTTCCATCCTTGAAAAGAGCGAGAGAAAGGAAAGAGAAAAAGCAAGCAAGTGTGCCAGTGCTCCGTCCTTTAATTTTCCCCTGAGGCCTTTTTGTAAGGGAGTCGGTATGAAGTGAAAGCACAGTGCGCAGCTGTCCTCCTGGCCCACTGCTCGCTTTTTGTGAGCATTTTCTGGTCAAGAATACTAATAGTGATACCAGTTCTGTGGATACCACCCAGCTGGCGAGGAAACAGACAACAGTTATTCTGCCATCAAAGGAAGCCATTTAATTTGACACTATTAGTGTTTGTGTCGACTCATATGAAGGATGTGTTTGATATACAGAAACAGAAAAGTCAAGTTTGTCTGTGCTTGTTCATCTGTTTGCTTAAGTCTGCTGGTCTGACTTAGGCTATATTTACTCTGATTTTGATTTCTTTACATGATTCTGAGCCGTCTTATGTACATGTTTACTCTGTGTTTGTGTGTGGACTTAATGGTGTTTAAGTGGCACAAACAGTCATGTGAAGTCTGCTCAATAAAATTTAATTTTTACAGTCAGTCTTTGTCTTGAAGATCTTTCTTCTTGCCTATTACCACCTTAAACTTCAACTACTACGTGTCAAAAGTAAATATAGCATGTTTTACTCCAGTGCTATTGTTTCACTGCAGTTGCCACAAGCATATTTTCCAGATTAAGAATTTACATATTTAACATAAAACTAGTTTGTCATAAAAGTGCATGAATGGGTTATAATTAGCTCCACATCAACCAGTTTCAACACTGAGGTACTAATTACATGGTCATGCATCAAGCAGTATAATAATATAATGCTGAAAAGAATTGCTCTGCATAATGAGCACTTTTATGTGCAGTTATTTGTAGTGAAATATTTTAAGAGTGTAGTATTCCTCCTTTTAGCTATGAAAATTATCATAATAAAACTTGCCAAAAGGGCTGAATTTGAATTAATACTAAGTCTGCAGAGTAGAAATATTTTTAAAATAGTTAAACTTCCTCTAACAACTTCCAAAAGCCAAAATTATTTCATGAGGCTTTTACTTTGTCCATCACAGTCCAAATAACTGAGATATTCAGTTCAGAAACAACCAAAAAAACATGTGACTGTGAACTTTTTAAGCAAAAACATGTGAATTCTAAGCATTTTATTTACAAATTAAACAAGTCTTGTAAAATTGTCAGTAATTCCTGTCTATAAATTGATCAATAAATTCTTGGAAGTGAAATGAATGACTAATGGGATTTTACCAGGATTTATACAGCACAGCCACTGCAGTCAGTCTGTGTAATAGAAAGAGATTAAAACCAATCTGAATGTTTCAGGTTAAGATGTCAAGACTCGGGTGCAGAGTTACTGTAAAATTCAAAATTTGGTACAAAGTAGCATATAAGACCTGATGTAATCCCTTTAGGAGATTTACTTTAACATCAGCATAAAAATTGTACCTTATATCTGAACTGTTCAGGCACTTTTGACTATCTCAGCCCTGAAACGAAACTTGGAGCCGGAGCTCTGTTCTTTAATAATGAATGAACCTTTGCAGCTTCACCATGGCCGTTTCAGGAGGTTGCTTGAGGTCACTGTGTGCATCCTGCCATGCCTGCTGGGTTAATAACAGGGCCAGACTGGTGACGGAGCGCTGGCAGGTTGCCGCTGGGCTGAGACGCTGTGTCATTAGCTCCCGGAGGTGATGAATGGCTTGTGGTCAGGAGCTTGTGCTTCCAGCTTCCCTTTGAAATCCAGAGAAGTTTCTCTTTTATGCTTCCGAGTTGAGCTTTGAGATGCGTTTTTTAGTAACTAATTATGGAGCACAGAGATTTTGCTCCAAAGTTATGATGTCTGTCGAACAAAACGAACAAAGAACCTTTCTGACAAATTTGGAGGTTTCAGTGATTTTCTTCAAATGTGCGACGTGTCTGTACACTTACCTGTTCAGAGTTTATGAAGTACACTCTGCCAATACTAATGAAACAGTCCTGTATAACATCCTATGATGGTGGAGGTCAAAATGTTCAGTTTCTATAAAAACAGTGTTATACAGGTGTGGATCTTTATATTACTTTATAACTTAATAGTTTCTGGTACCATTTTATTGCTTTATGCTGAAAGGTAGTTTTGCTATTTATTAAAAATTATGAAGATACATTTTTCAAAATCATTTTAACATCTGGAAATTGGATTTAGACTACTAGACTAATTTTGGTTTATTTTCTTCTGCTGATCAATGAACATTCTCCCTTATAAACAAACTAATAATACGAATAATGTTTTTTCATTCCATTTGTATAATTTAGAGTACAATTTGACTTGACTTGACTAGAATAATTTAAAACATATCTCGGTGTAATTCTTACTCTATTTTCTATCTTGACCAGTTCTGTAGGCTGACAATACAGGTGTCATCTTTATTTTTATTTTCCACTATAAGGAGTATAGACTGAAATATCCTGGTAATTATTGTATGAATTTAATAATATGGTCATCCTCTGACCATCCGCTAGCACCACCATCTGATTGATATTTTTGGTTTTGTGTAAAAAAAAAAAAAAAAACCCTCAACAAAAACTCGATGGATATCTGCGTGATACATATTTGATGGAGCCACTATGACGTCATCCAGTGGTTTGTGGAGTTTTGAAGCCTTTCATTAAAAAAATGTTGAGCATTGTTACAATGTTAGAATGTTACTGTGCTAAATTCACATGATGCTTTGGATTTTTTGGCTCTTTTGTGTATTTTATTGTCTTCAGAAGCCCATATAAAGCTTTTTTTATTTCATTTTTTTTATCACAACATGTGTTTAAAGTTCTTGGAGTCATAGAATTCAGTTCCAAACAATATAACAGTTACATAAAAACAGTGAATCAAAACAAATTCTAATAATAAATGTCTAAAAATAAGAACATTGCAACATAAAATGAGTCTGTCTCCTCACCCAGCTGCATATAAACACATACGCAAAGTCAAAAGTGCAGTCAGTGGATGCTGTAGTGAATGTAACACAAAGGTGTGCAGGTTTTGACTTTCAATTTTATAATAAATCAGTTGTGTCAGATCATTGGAGCATGTCTCCTGACTAGCTGAACAAACACAATACATGACCTCCAATGTAAGAAATCACTTTGCTATTAAAGGTTAAACATCTGTGAAATTAGAGGCTGGAAACTGGAAATAATCTGTCAATTTTGTATCCTTTTGTGTCCCTGAGTTTACTTTAAAAATGCTTTTAAGTCATTATCTAGTCTTATTTTTTAATGTTTTCTTCTTTCTCTCCATAGACATGTCCAAATACTTCCACTTCTCAT
This sequence comes from Acanthurus leucopareius, assembly GCA_029814765.1. Taxonomy (NCBI): domain Eukaryota; kingdom Metazoa; phylum Chordata; class Actinopteri; order Acanthuriformes; family Acanthuridae; genus Acanthurus; species Acanthurus leucopareius. The sequence goes on along the minus strand of JAQMCX010000018.1, from coordinate 8,032,502 downwards.
TGCAGTCTGCCGTCTCACTCTGGCCTTCCCCACCCAAACTCCATCTGCATTTGGTACGTTGACGTTTTCCCATTATCTCTCACTGTCAGTACACTCACATTCAGTTGTCAGCAATGAACACAAAGGCACATTTTGATTCACTTTTGTCAGCAGGTTTGCAGAGCCGCTCTGTTCTTCACGCTCTGCATACCTTTATCTTTTTCTGCAGATGATGTCCAGCACCTCCAGGTGAACATCCCCCACTCAGGTCCGATTTCCGCTCCACTGGGCAGCTCCATCTCCATCCCCTGCCTGGTATCTCTGGCCTCCACACCCACCTCCTCCTCCGCCTCCCCCGTCACACCGCGGGTCAAGTGGACGGTCGTGTCCGGTGGAGTGGAGACGCAGATCTTGGTGGGGCGGGGTCAAAGGGTGAAGGTCAACGAAGGGTACAGAGACCGTGCTGCCTGGCTCAACTACACATCCTCCCCTGATGACCTGTCACTTTGGTTGGGAGATTTACGCTCCAGCGACTCGGGTCACTATCGCTGCGAGGTGCAGCAGGGCCTGGAGGACGCCAGCGACCTCGTTCAACTCGAGGTCAAAGGTGAGAAATTATTGAGTCTATCTCCCTGTTTCAGAATATCTGACTGATTTTCTTGTATTATGTTCAGACTTTATTTGCATAAATCAGCTTTTTTTTAATCTTCCTCAAATTAATGTGACGTTTTGTGCAAATGATCCAATTAAAAAGGATTATTCCAAAACAGTGTCAAGCTAAAGATGTTGAAAGCATTGAAAGTATTACTGACCCACCAAAATGTCACATAAAGTCTCATTTATTGCCATTTTTGTAATATGTCCTCATTTTTTAATATAAATTTGTTATTAGGTTTGAATTGGTTAAAAAAAAAGTTGTGTAAAAAACTATTTTAAAGGTGTCATTGGAAGACTAAAAATTGACATTACTGATGAATTAGCTGATCAGTGATGAATTACTAATTATCAGCTTTGACCTTTTTGTCCTTCCTCTGACCAGAATAATCTAAGATGACACCAAATTCAATGACATTTTCTCTTTGCTGTGCTAATTTAACTTATATTTCATCCATTTTCTTCAATAATTATGTTAAAATATTAAATAACATGTTGCTGACAAGGAGCTTTCTCAAGCTGCCATCTTAATTAACTGATCCACTATTGTTTGCCCTAATGTATAAAATCTTAAACAACCAGGACTGACATTGATTTCCAGTTTATATCAGCTTTTGATCACCCTATTGTCAGCTTTAGGGTGCTTACATGTGTATTTATGTGCATATGTTTTCTGTGTAGGTGTTGTTTTCCACTACAGAGATGCATTGGGTCGCTATGCGTTTTCCTTCCATCAGGCCCAAAAGGCTTGTGAGTCCATCGGGGCAAAAATCGCCACTCCTGACCAGCTGCTTGCAGCTTATTACGACGGCTATGAGCAGTGTGATGCTGGCTGGCTGGCAGACCAGTCCGTCAGGTATCTCAACCCCCAACATTAAGTTAAAGCCGCTCACATACAACATTCAAGCATTTCCGAAAAATAAAGAAACTTCTGTAAATTTTAATGTCAAATCTATTCAGTTGATTTTGAGAAATGCTGACTTTGTCATTCTTGCAGGTATCCGATCCAGGTGCCCCGTGAGGCTTGTTATGGAGACATGGATGGCCAACCAGGAGTGAGAAACTATGGCACAATGGACCCAGATGATCTTTATGATGTTTACTGTTACGTGGAAGAAATTGATGGTATAGAAAAAAATTCACATCTCTATAACCAAAGTCTGACCAATATTAGATTCTTTAAGCCAGTTCTGACATTGATACTTGAGAGGTTAAAAAAATGTAATATAATACATCAGCCATTATTTATCTTTAAATATTTGACAAGGATCCCTCAACTTCAGTTGTTGAAAATGTGTAATACAGTGAAGGAAATACTGTATGTCACACAGAAGCTTTAAAAAAACATTTGATGTTTTTTGTAGGGGAGGTGTTTCACGACCCCGTCCCACAGCAGTTGTCCTTTGCTGAAGCACAGTCATACTGCAGAGCTGCAGGAGCACAGCTGGCTACAACAGCACAGCTGTACTCAGCCTGGAGTGAAGGTCTGGACCGTTGCAGTCCTGGCTGGCTGTCCGATGGCAGTGTCCGCTACCCCATCATAACCCCTAGGGAGCGCTGCGGCGGGCCTCAGGCGGGTGTCAAAACCCTTTACCGTTTTAGCAACCAAACCGGCTTCCCGGAGCCATCCAGCCTTCATGACGTTTATTGTTTCAGAGGTGAGAAATGTGCCTTTAAAAACTGAAATTGCATGCCAAAATACACTGAATATGCACGCAAACCTTCTACTGTTAATTTTAACCAGGATTCATACAGTAATCAGTCCATTCTTTTCTCTTGATTTTTACTTTAATATTTAAAATACATTATTTTAATAGATGCTGGGAAAAACTGACATTCAGATATGTGCAAATTTTAGTTTTATACAAAAAGAGCAATATGCATGTAATTCATCTGAAAGCAAGTGGTAGGTAAAGTTATTTTTTCCTCTCTATATTTCCTTTTCTCTACAGATAATAAAATTTCTCCTACCGACTCCCCTTTTGGCTCTATGGCCACAGAGTCTGGAAACTTTGGACAAGATGTTGTTATTCTGATGGAAACTGCTGAAGAGCTGCAACTGAACCGACATGCAGAACAGGTGGAGCTCAAAGCTGAAAAGGTGGTCGAATCTTTTCCTCTTTTCTCCAGCGCTTCCACCGAGGAGAACCTGGTTGACACAAATCCAACGGTTATATCAGACACAACAGAGTCCTTCTTCAACGCCACACCCACACTGACTCCTCCACAGGAAACGAATGAAACTTCATCACCTACAGAAATGAGCTTCCACTCCCAGCATCCTACAGCACTGATGAATGACACAATCTACAGCACAGAAACCTACAATTCCACACAAAACACATCATCACTACCTTCTGTTTACAATGAGACAGATGCACAACACAACCTGAGCTTCACCTTTAACCAGGCTGAGCTTGAAAGCACCACAGAGTTTCCTGAATCATCCTCAGAGCCTCACACACAAAACCAGACAATCTTAGAGACAAACCCTGAAGGGAGCACGCAGTCATCTGAGAAGCCAGAGGAGTCCCAAGAAATACAAGAAACCAAGCTCATTTTTGACAAAGCACAAATCAACGACACTGAGACGGACAGCAATCACACTCAGGAAGAGAGTGTCCTGGAGGTGACTTTCATGACCCTTGAACCCATGGTGCAGGTGAAGATGGAGGAGGAAACAGCAGCAGAAGACTCTGTGCAGATGGTTCTCTCGACTAAGGCCTCCAAAGAAGAAGAGGAGGCTGTTACACAAACAGCACAAACTACAACATCTTCAACAAAGGAGCAAACTTCAATGTGGGAACCTCTGGAAGGGTCCGGGGATATTTCTCAAGGTACGTCAAGCATAAATCTGAAAGTGTAAGCCTTATAAAAGAACAAATCTGGGATATTTTGAATGAATCATTTGGGTTTTTGTGAAAAAAGCTTATTTAATTCTCAAAAAAGAAGTAGGAAAGAGAATTGCTACCACTCTGAGAAAGTGGTATCAATCTTCATATCTAACTCTTGCAATGAAACGAATTGGCTTCTTTCCTGAATTATCAAACTATTCCAGAATGGATTTATTAACTTAAATGCTAAAAATGCTTTATGATCTTTTCTAGAGGGTGACCTTGATGTTGAAGCAACTAGCTCCGTCTCCACATCAAAGACCTTCACTTCTGGCTTCACCAGTCAATCGTCACCTCCTGCTTCAACTCGCAGCGCTCCTGCTGAATCTCCAACTGCACTTCCTCATCTGACCGTCTCATCTGGATCACGCCTTCCTGACAAACTGGACCTGGATATTCTCTCCACAACATCACAGTTCTGGGAGTCCTCCATTTCCAAAGAGGGAAGTACGAGCCTAGAAATTGAAGATGAAAAACAGCCGCACCTGACAACATCCGAAGACAGCCTCATTTCTGATAGGTTGAACACCACTCAGTTGCCTTCTGACCTCATCACAGCGCGGTATCAGACACCAGATTACAGAGAGTATTTAGAGTCTGTGACCAGTAGATATGAAGAGGCAAGTGGGCAAGAACCTGGAACAGACAGCCGAATTATTGAAGAGATCAGCACAGATAACCTCACATCTGGAGATGAAGTTACAGTTAGCCCAACCCTTGAAGAAGAAATCACAGTTTCTCCAACTGTTGAAGAGAGAGCCGCAGTTTCCTTTTCACTTGGAGAGGAAACCAGCGTCGCTCCAACCAGTACAGACGATGCTAAAACTGACCAAACCCTCGCTTATGACAAAGGAGAACCTAACATGGCCCCAACTCTTGAAGATGTTACTGTTGCCCCAACCCTTGAGGATGATGATAACATAGTCTCAACCCTTGAAGAGGAGACTAGTGTCGCCCCAACCCTTGAAGAGGAGACTAGCGTCGCCCCAACCCTTGAAGAGGAGACTAGCGTCGCCCCAACCCTTGAAGAGGAAACTAGCGTTGCCCCAACCCTTGAAGACACAGCTAATGTTTCCCCAACAACTCAAGAAGAAGTTAAAGTTGCCCCAACCTCTGAGGAGGACTTTACCGTATTTCCACTTGATTCACAAACATCCACCTGGGCTCTTCTGACCACAACGACTGGACCCCAGGAGTCTCTGCATGATCTGGAGTACAGCAGAAAAACCTCTACTGCGGCTCCAGATTCCCCCTCGAGCACAAAACTGACCGCTGCTTCCACGAAGACGACTACCGCCACCATCACAACCACAACACACTGGTCCAGACGCAGCTGGAGCCCGACAACCACGGCGCCGAAGGTTTTCCACAAGACAGCTGAGCCTGAGAAGGTGACAACCTTCATGCCACCTGTGGATCAAGGTCTGGTGGATGTTGAGTTTAGTCTCACGCAGCCGCCCACCCTGCTTATCTTGCCCAATGAGAGGGCAGCTGTAGGCGGTACAGGGAAAGTTTCAGGTAATGTTAAAGCCACTCTAATCAGCCTAACCGTCCTCCTCTTGCTGCTCGAAGCAATGATGCACTAAAACCCCCCCCTGGTTCTTTCTTCTGCCCCGACTTGCTTTTACTCCATTTTTGCTGTAAAACACCTCCCCTTCTTTTTTCGAATGACTTCCCTACGTTTGTTTCACCTTTTGTCACGGAAAAAAACCCCACTCACCTTTCTGACTCCTCCCACTTCACCTTAAAACACCCCTCGCTTCCTCCCTTGTGACCCCCACCTCCTCTTCGAGATACTCACACTGGGACAGCTCTCATTTGACATTTGTCAGCAGTCCAGTCTTGTTGTGCATGATGTTTTCTTCCTCATCCAAAGATTGACTTCTGTGAAGTACTGTAATATACTGGTTTGTGTTTGAATGAGAGCGTCTGTGCTTCCTCTGCGATGATTTTCTGCAAGTTTGATGGTAAAGGCATTGGGAAACCTTTTTCTTAGTATCTCGATCAGTTCATTTTTTGTGCAATAATACATCTCTGCAACAAATCAGTGCAGATTTTGCTCTTAACTATCATTTTCTTCCCACTTACAGTGACTTTTGCAGTAAGAGAATTGCCCTTTACCTTGAATGTAACTGTGTTATATTGAATGCAAAAGCACTTAACAATGCAGCAATAATAATGTGCCAGCAGGAATTTTAGACTTCTATTGCTATTTTAGGCAGTTTAGTACCAGAAGCACAGCGTTATTATGTTTATAAGCACAAATATTAAGTGTTGATTTGTTGTGAGTGGTAGTTTTTAGGAATGTATTTTTTAAATATCCTTTACATTCATTTTTCATACTCCAGTCATGTTCTGTTATTTAATCACTAAGACGTGCACAGTATTTTTGTTTCAGGTGTAAGAATGATAAAATCAGTCATATATGTTTGTTACTTGTCTCACCATCAGTTGATAAATCCTTCATTTTGTTTTCCTTCAGTCTCAAATGTTTTACTTCTTCTGTAAAATGATCTTTCTGGATATTTTTTAGTTTGTGCACTAAAACGGCAGCTACATAGAGTTGTGGATTGTATGGAAGCTAGTAAATGCCAAAACAAAGATTAAAAACATGAATAGTTAGCTAACCTTACAGACAGTTTCATATTTCAAGTGTCCAGCAACACATAACAGACTTACTTTTCAACTGCTTGATGGTTAAATATTGTGTTGATATTTGACACATCCTGTGCTTACCTCACCATATTTGCACAAACAACTAGAGATATGAGTTTAAGTCTTTTAACTCTTTTAATGGTGAATAAAAAAATAAATAAACAAGGAGATCATTTTAAACAGGCTTTTATTTACCTTACCAGAGAAGTATACACATCCCTCAATCTGTAAAAAAAAATAATTTATTGAGATAAGCTTTAGACAGACACCTTTTTCAAAAATCTGAAAGCTTGTATCAATAAATAAATATTCAAAGCATGCAGATACTTTTGCTATTTTTCCACATTTTATCTCAGCTTCAGTTCCTCCTTTAGGCCTTACTGTCATGAGCAGTGGTGTTTTTATTGCGGACTCTTTGTTGTGATAAAAAATAAAGACTCGGCAGTATACATAACAAAAAAGCAGAGAGGGATGTTTTGACCACTAAAAAAACCACCACTCATTCAGAAATTCAAATTACAAACCCTATGTTATCACCTACAGGCAAATTATTGTTGTGTCCTGTTTGAGAGGAAAACTACACAAACAAGCGACCATGTGGACCTTTTGAAAAAAAGGCTGAGGATTAAATTGTGGTTCTTGGTGCCTTACAAACTTGAAGATAATCCTTAATTATTGGTCTTGCCACAAGGTTTAATTTTCATATTGAACCACAGTTGTGTATTTTTTCAGCAAAACTAGATGATGGTTTTACTTTTAGTACATATGACTCTCATTTGACTTAAAAGCAGGTATTACCCTTCATACACACTCTGACAAAAGAGAGGAGAGGTATGTGAGTGTGCAGCATAATGACAGACACCACAAAGTCCTTGTTTATGGGGTGTCAAAAGAAAAAAAAATAAACTGAATCCGCTTGTAAAATGTAAAGACACACATGCCACCATTTTACCTTTTTTTTTTTTTTTTTTTTTTTACAAATTTAGAAAATTAGACTGGAGCTCCAACCCCTGTTTTCCTTTAGGATTTTAAATAAGCAAGCTGCCTTTTGACAGAAACACTTTGGCATAGCAAAGAGTTGTTCTCTTGTACAGTGTAATCATCCACACAGAAGTTTGGCAGCTTAAAAGTCACTGCAGCAAGAGCCAATTTTCTAAATAGGCCAACAAAAAAACTCCCATCCAGCATTAAATGTGTGAATAATGTACATCGACAACTAATTAAGCTCTCCCACATTTTCCTCAAAATAAATCCTTTGAATAGTTTATTCACTCTTTGAAATAATGTGCAATTTGCAGTTTAGACTTTTTTTTTCTCAACTTAGTTTTAAAAAAACAGTGAGTAATGATCCTGTGTGCAGGATGGATTTAGAGATGCAAGTGTGAAACACATTTGACATCAGCAGAGTATTTAATAGACCCAACACTGCTGTCTTTATCAATATGTACTTTCATATACATGCGGATATTTTTCCTTTGCAGACAAATAAACAGCATTCTTTACCATAGAGCAAATATCAAACCAGATGACAAAAACTCCTGCTGCCTGTTCTGTCTAACTGTGTCTTTCTCTCATTTGGAAATTCACGAGTGTAATGTTTAGGCACATTAAACCAAAAAACCCAAATAACATTCCTGTAATGTCCTGTGGTGAACCTTTAGTAGACTAAGCAGCTCTAAACCTCTGCAGATCTAACTGAATCTATGTGGACAGAGTACTGAACTTGGTTACAAGGTGATGAAATATTGTGTTTTAGATGACTTGTTCCTTTAAGTCATTTTAAAAAGGTAGGATGCAACCATAACATGTTACTGCAAGTGAGACTAAAATCATTTGAACGGCATGTTATTAATGAAGATTGTAAGAATAAGAAAACTGAAAGAAAGAACAGAGATCTGGAACAACTACGAGTTTGTCAAAAGAAGACAGAAGAGGAAAGAAGAGTTTGACCTCATGTGACCCTCTGAAGTTTGTCCTCTGCTGCCACCTGTTGGCTAAAATGGATCCAAATGCCTCAACATGTCTTTTAACTTAAGATGTTTCCTGTAATGTGTCAACATTGTCATTACATTTGTGCATTTTTATCTAAATCTGTACATGTACAGTTGCAAGAAGAGTATCTTTGAATTTCAATCTTTATTTTTCCAATATTTTTTATGCAACAAATTTATTTTTATCATGACATTTATACTCTAAATACTTTACTGAGAAAAACACATGGACTGTGGCCTGTGCTCTCTTGTAGTTTCAGCAGTAGAATAATATGAACTGGTCCTCTGTTTTGTTTCAGATGCCTGTTTGGATGACCCCTGTCTCAATGGAGGCACCTGCACCGACCAGGACGGGCAGGTTAAATGTCTCTGCTTACCAACATATGGAGGAGACTTCTGTCAGACTGGTGAGCTCTCTTGCTTCATCACAGTAAAAAACTGCTTCTCTCCTGTCCGTCGGACAAGTTTTTTTAGCTTGTTGATGTTGGTTTAAAAAGAATTCACACAGTTATGTCTTTAAAAAAAACAAAAGGTTGAATTATCCAAAGACTCTTGGTTGACTCTGGTTGACTCTGGTTGGTTGGTTGGTCTGTGGTGTTTTCAGACGTGGAGCAATGTGAGCCGGGTTGGGACAAATTCCAGGGTTTCTGCTACAAACACTTCAGCCAGCGTCTGAGCTGGGAGGTCGCAGAGCAGCACTGTCGCATGCAGGGAGCTCATCTGGTGTCCATCATGACCCCTGAGGAGCAGAATTACATCAACAGTACGTTCAGACCACCATGTTTTATTCTATATGAGTCATTTATTTATTGTCTTTTAAGGGGTTGAATATAATGTCTACTGTCCTCAACAGGCAACTACAAAGAATACCAGTGGACTGGTTTGAATGATAAGACCATTGAGGATGATTTCCGCTGGTCTGATGGAAACCCACTGGTGAGAAAATAAAAGAAACCAGGAGTGTGACTCCAACTTCAAGCGCACACAGGTGCTTGCAGGTTTTTTTAAATTCACCTGTATCTCTTCTCTCCGTGCTTACAGCTGTATGAGAACTGGTACAGAGGACAACCAGACAGCTATTTCCTGTCCGGTGAGGACTGCGTGGTGATGGTGTGGCATGATGACGGACGCTGGAGTGACGTACCCTGCAACTATCACCTCGCATACACCTGCAAGAAAGGCACCTGTGAGTAAATAGACATTTAAAGCTCCTCAGTAATGTGTGTAGCTCCCTCATGTGGCTGTTTTGGGTTGTTTCATCTTACATGAGTAATTTCTTAATGATGGCTTACATTGCCTATAATTGTTTTCCAACAGCCTCATGCGGTCCACCACCCAAAATCCGAAATGCCTCCACATTTGGAAAAGCTCGTCAGAGATACGAGACCAACGCCGTTGTGCGTTATCACTGTGCTCAGGGTTTCCTGCAGAGACTAAATCCTGTGATCAGGTGTCTGTCTGGAGGCAGGTGGGAGAGGCCCAAGATCCTGTGCATCCCCGGTAAGATCAGAGGTTATCAAAACCCTGACAAACAAATATTTATTTCTTTAAAAACATGATGAAATTCTCCTAAACTTTTAACCTAGAGGAGAAAAATCTCTCGGTCATGTGATCATGGGGCAGTTTCACAAGACAAGAAAATGTCCTTAAGTCATTAACAAAGGTCCGAAACTTTAAAACACTTCTGAATGTTGCTTTTGAATGATTTTACAGAAGCAGGAGGGCCAACCCAACACCTGGAAGTGATGGCCCTGATCAACAGCAACTCTGGCGCTACTGAAGACGAGGTTGAAGCCACTAAAGAGACACCACAGTACTGGGACATCAGGTTTTAAAAGTCAGCCATGCTTTTCTCGGGCTCCTCTCTTAAATCCTTCTGTTCTAACATGACAAAGTGATGAGAATCAAATGCTTTTACCAATGAATGCTCAAACACTACAAAATGAACCACAGATGCATAAAGACACAAAGTTTTTTTTTTTAAAATGGAGTTTGTTCATGATATTTTAAGAGTTGAATGAAGTGACTAGCAGAGCGAAAAAATGAAAGAAATACAGTAGAAACTAGACAGAAAAACAATAAAAGTGAGAACTTTAGAATTACGATATCAGCTCCAAGTCTACATAACATTCAAAAAACTGTTCTCTTTGTGGTTCTTTTCTTACAAAATGGTGCTAAAATCTTTAAGGTCTTTTTATCCAACAAAGATTTTTGTTTCAGTGTGATGTAGACGTAGAGAAAAATACCTACTTTTCCAATGAATCTAACAACTCCAAAGCACAAAGTCAACCTTAACAAACAGTCAATAAATACTGTACATTTACGCTAGTTTTCACACCTGGGATCGCTGTCCACATTTTTCTGAGAGAAACCTTTTTATTTCCAGCAGACACAGTTTTGTTCGTCAGCTTTATGTTGTAATAAAGTTTTGTAGAACAGAACGACGAATAAATCTTTCTCTTATTTTACCTTCAGTACTCTGTGTGGGCTTCATTTCTTGTTGTTCAAGTGGAAAAAGACTGACTCTATCTATCTATCTATCTATCTATTGGTAAATTTATGTTAAGTCCTATTGTATGATTAAAAATAATGCTTGTTCCTTCTTTTAACGTGACTCAAAAGTGCTAAAAGTTCAGACAAACTGAAAAATTATTTGTCTAATATACAAAATGTCAAACAAGGAGAGTACGGCGATGCAATTTAATAAAGGTTTTTAAACAGCATCATTAATTTTTGGGCCTAACCAAAAGACAATGAAGATCAGGTGACCAACCTGACAGTGAGCACGCGAGCATATGCCTGTGAATAAACAGCACAACTTAGTCGTCACTCACTCCGCCGGAAAACTGAGGAAAACTTGAGGGAAAACTCGAGGAATACAGGGGGTAAGTTAAAAAAAAAAATCACGTTTTATCAATGTAGGTTTATAACAGTTAAAGAAATCAAAGGTAGAGTTTGTAATGTGGATGAAAAAAGGGTGTTTACGGGCTAACTGTTAGCTAAGGCACCTGCTACAGGTAACTTAGCTAACTTCCTCTAGTTAGCACAAAGCTAAAGACTGGTCTTAAGCAAAATATTGCCCTCTAACCTCTTATAAGTTATCTTATTTCACAAACAAGCAGTTTAATATCAAGCTCAGGCCTGTTTTTCACTGACAGAAACAGGTTTCTGTGTAATAACAGCACACAGTTATTCAGCCACCAGATGGCGTCATTGAGCTATTTTCTGTTGCAACTGTGTAAAAAATGGCAAAATGTCAGGGAACACTGAAGTGTGTCATATCACAGCTGAGCCCGTACAAAATATTTTGATCACAGCCACATTAACACCAGGGAGGCTCAAAAAAACAAATCTGCTACCGAGAATCACAGTGAGATGAAGCCACGGAAAACATTTAGATGTTTGCTGCCTCCATTATTTAAATACTTAAGTTTTGACTGAAGACACCTCATAAAGTTTTTATTCTGTTCAAATGCTCAAAAATAAGTTAACATTATAATACAAGTGGCCAGCAATTTGCACTGCACACCATCTTCTTAGCTGAAAAAAACTTCAATTTATACACTGCACTTGAATGGGCTTTTTTTTGTCTGTTGTGTAAACCGAGAGGCGTATTTTAGAGTTAGTAGCCTAATCAACTTTGTGCAAACTTGAGACAAATATTAATTGTGAAAATGCTGCAAAGCACTTGTTTTATTCACTGCAGGTAGATTGCAATAAAAAGTTAACTGTAATATTCTGTTTTCTGTCATTTTTATTCTAAATAAACTATTTAAATTCTTTTCATTTTTAACTCAGAAATGCATAAAAAAGCATTTAAGTGAGTACAAATCAAACTTTTCCACTGTCCAACTTTACTATGGTTGTGGTGGTAACACCTATCAAGAAAGTAAACTACAGAGATGATGAAATACTTATTTGAATTCATGAATGTGCATGTCTTCTTTATCATGTGTAGCCAAAGTTAAGTCTTTATTCTGAGTTAAGCTATGACCTAACTAAAATGATAAATCAATTTATCTTACTTAATCTGCAGAAAAACATTCAGCAATCATTTTAATATTGATTTAATCTGGCAGAAATTGGTTATTTTATTTAGCAAACTTTCCCTTGTGCACTCCTTTTATCTGTTACCGTAAATATATTAACATTTTGGAGTTTTGATTTATAAGTCGGACGAGATAAGTGATTCACAGACATTACTGGGAAATTGTGATTCAACAGATAAACCCTTGAATGCATTATCAAGCTGAAAATTTCAATATGTTTAGCACAGTTAAAGAAAAAGTACTCTCATTCTGTAAAATTTAAAGGAAGTAGGTTAAGTAACTATTGCTGCATCAGTGTGAATGTCTCTTTAATCAACTGAATAAATTTAAATGACTTTGCTGCTAAGTAGCTTGTGTATTTTCCCCCTGGGATCGGTGAAGTCTCATCTTAGCATATATATTAACACATCATCATTTATTTTTAGATATTATTCAAAAGCAAGAAATCAAAATATGATGTTATTATAATGAACAAGTTAACTCATTATCAAATAAATGTAGTGGAGTAGAAAAGATAACATCACAGAAAATGGTTGCCTACAGCAATGGTGTTAATGTACTTGGTACCTGTCATCCCTGGTTTTGTGTAATAATGTAATCACCTTATATGAAGTTTGCTATCATCATTAGAGGTCAAAATTTTAAAGAAACTGACTTTTTTTATCTGAAGTATCTTGTATGTACGAGTGTGTAATGCAGAATGCTAAAACATGTTTGGGAGCAGTTTCATGAAGATAAATGGGAAGCACTTTTCTTTCCCAGCAACGTGCCAGTGAGCAAGGCATTCAGCCTGAAACAGATCCACATTAGTGCTGCTCAGTGACCAAAAACACAAGGTTATAGTTTCTCGTGGCAGATCCCTCGCTGTGCAGCACATGTGTGCAACCTTTCTTCCTTCTGGTCCAGCTCAGTTCAAAACAGACGGATCCACATTATCGGACCTGATCAGAGGGCAAAGTTGAATTCATAAAGCTGGGCTGATGTTCAGAGAGGTGTTTGAAATGCCGTTCTCAGGCCTTCAATGGCGTCACGCAGCTCAGCCTGAATGCAGAGGTTTGCTGTGCGTCCCCTTCGCCATAGAGCCGATAACACAGCTCCAGATGGGGGTGTATTGTGGCCTGTGACCCTGAGGTCAGGAGGTCGTGGCAGTGTGAACAGAGGATAGTCGTTAAGGACTCCTTGTGGAGTTCCTCTTTCTTCCGGAGGACGCGTGGCTCGCTAATTGAGGATCCACCTCCCAGAACCCCAAGTGCGAGGTCCTTGACACCCGAAAATGACCGCTGGTGTGACCTGCAGGGGGAGGAGAAGGGTGTATGGCGAGAAAAGAAGAGATTTATATACTCTGGATGTGTTTCTAGAGTAAAAACCAACTATTTTGGACATTATTTGTAATTTTGACCGTTATTGTTTTACATCTTTGTTGATGTTATTCAGTTAAAAATGTCAAGTAATCACTCAATCAAGTCAAGGAGTGGACCTGTTGAATGTTTTTCTCATTAATTTAAATTTTGCATTCACATTTGTGATGAATTGTTTTAAAATAGTCAGAATTTGGCATTTTTTTTAAAACAACAGTCCAAAATTGAAATATAATTTACAGAAAATTACATAACAAGTAAAAATTCTGCAAAGTTTCGTATTTAGGAATCTGTTACCAGTCATTATTTGGTTTTGTAGCTTGATTGTTTCATCTAAATGACTAGTTGTTGGCCATTTTTCTCTGTCCATTGACTAATCGGTCGATTGATAAATAGATTTAATTTTGCTTTTAATCATTTACAAAAAATACAGTTTTTCTAAAACTATCTGTTTTGGCATTAGCGTCTGTATTAGATCAAGTGCTTGTCCGAAATTATTTCCCCCCCTAAAAAAAGGCTGTGAAATAAATTGTCTTCATTATCAAACGTTTGCACGTGTCGGACAGTTTCACTTGATGTGAGACGATGCTGCCAGATCTTCAGAAGAAACTGAAAACGATTTTTTAAAGAACGTATCAGCAATAATTGGACAGCACTGCAGGACTTTACAAGATCTGTTAGTCTGTGTATTGAAAAGACAGAAGGGCGAGGAGAAGTTGAAAAGGCGTGCCAAGTTGGCTGGGAACCTCAGCAGAAAGCTTTACCCACAACCCTTCACCCCACCGTCACTGCTCACCAGGATACAAACAACCTTTGTGGCTTCCCTCTCAGTTTCAGTTTGGACAAATGCAGAGTGTTTTGTGTTTTTTGGGGGTCTGATCAGCGTCGCCTTCATCTCCTTTTTTACTGCGACAATATACAGGCATTTACAAAAGAGAAATGTGTATGTGTGTGTGTGTTTGTATGTCTGTGTGTGTGTGAGTGTGTGTGTGTATCCGGCTTTATGGATTCAGGGGAATTTTCTCATCAAAGAAAATTTCAAGGCTCTAGTGTTTACGAAGGGCACGGGATACAAAAACTGTTATTCACTGGTTTAAAAATCTTTAATTGACTTAGAAAAAAATTAATATGACAAATTTCTCACATATTTTTGCATTTTCCAGAAAGACAATAATATCTATATTCTATATATATATATGTTTCATAATCTATATCTAAGAAAAGGATCCATTATCAGTTTAATTCTTTAACGAAAGTGATAAATATGACTTAAAAGCCTGGAGACACACAGGAGTTGCAGATCCTCTCAGATTTTACTTCAGAGCTGTTTGTTATGGTCATTTTTTTCAATTTTAGAAATTTATAAAGAACTTCACTGAAAAAATTGCATTGCCTTCTTAGAAAATGTCCAGATGAGGAAATATAAAGTTATTATTTGTACACAACATTTCTTTTTGAAATCTTGCCATTGATGACCATTAACGAAAGAGAAACCTTCAGTAATTGTTCATGAACGTCTCCACAAAACAAAGCAGATGTGTAAAAAATAGACACCAATCATTAATATTGTGTTGATGCTACATTTTCTTCACAGTTTTTCAAAATTTCTCATTTGTAAAGTCACATTTATTTATTTTTTTAGGTCTTTATTCTTTTTTTGTGTTTAAACTTCATTTGCTTTTTTAAAATATTTTTCTTTACTTTATTTTATTATTATTTTGCCCAAAGCTACAGCAGCCACCATAGATTGGCTGATACATGATTGATATTTGATATTTGATACTTGAAAAAAGATACATTTAATTTATGAAATACAGCAAATAAATTATTTTAATAAAGAGAGAATTTTTTTAAGGAATTGTGACCATAATCCTTACTGAATGGGACATAATAATCTCTTAAAGAAAAACCTTTTTATAAATACTTAAAATCATGTATTTTCTTGTTGTATATCATCCATCTTATAAACATGTGTGATGGTCAATAGTAAGTGAAAATATGATCTAGGTGTTATTCTCTTTCTTCAAACACAACAGCAAAATGATCTACAGTTTACAGACGATTAAGAGGTTCAACATGAAATGATTAATCAGTTCAGTTTACTGTGAGCAGGTAACATTTTATTCCCGTTACTGGGCTCCCCTGCTGAATTGAACCATCTCATCTCTGATTCCAAGAAGGTCTCTCATTATTGTGAAGGAGTACAGTACAAATACAGATCATCGTATCTGTTTCAGACACACACACTGTTCGTAGTACCTTGCATGCTGTGTGTAAAGAGTGTGTGTACATGCAAGCTGCAGCAGCTGCATCGACTTCTCGTCGTGCTGAAGAGTGTGAGCTGCCTTCAGTCAGCAGCTCAGCTTTCAGATCAGTTCCACTGATATAATGGCTTCTTTAATCCGAGCCAATTAGACCCACAGGGCACAGGGAGTGGCTGTTTTCACACTGCACCAATTTGCGCAGGGGGTGGGAGGACTGATTGACAGGCAGCCGTGTGAAAACAGAGAGACAAAATAGGTTATAATTTGAACCCACAGAGAGGCAGTATGGAGGATGCAGCCTGCATGGGAAACAATCTGTGGGAGTATCACTCAGTGAGGAGTTTTCTCACTTCAGAAACAGTCGTTCATGAGCTTTCGTTGAAATATAATAAAATTATTAATCCAGTTCGACCACACAGGAAAAAATGTGTTAACGGTACACAAATAGTTGATCTTATCACACAATGTTAACTTGTTCTAATAGATCCAAACATTTTGTGTCACAGCCTCTTTAAACAGAAGGTTTTCAATGCAACAAATAACATTTCTTTCCTTTTATATGGTTTCCATTTTACAGGCACAAAGAGATACACCTGTGATTTCCATAAAGGAAATATTAAAAGAAAAATCTGAAAAATATGTGATGTTTTGCGAAATCGTTGTCTTCTCCCTCTTTATCTCTTTAATCATGCCATTAACCTTCAGAACAACCCTTACAGCAATTTTGGGGACTAGTGTCTTAACAGGTGACAAGCTCAAGCAAAATTTCTCATCATTTATGTTTTCATTGTTTTCTAGAAATACTTTATAAATATATTTTAACAGCTTTAGTTAAAAATTAATAAGATGGTCAAATCCAAGTTCTCTTCCAAAAAAGAAAAAAATACTTTTTTATTTTAGTTAACTGCAGAATTTCCTAAATTTGTAAAGCAAAACCTCTCAAAATCACAAATTATTTCAAATAAATTGCTAAAACATGCGCTTAAGGTTGAAAATCATGCAGGTCTTTTGGGTCACAGTGATTTCAGGAAGAGTGTAACATCTTCATGCTGCTGTCAGACCCTCAATCCCTGCAGTGCTGCAAATCTCCAGCTGGGGGCACTCTAAACTGAAGTTGCACTACAGAAATGACTGCATGGGAATTACCTCCTTTTAATATTCAGCCTCTGATTTAGTTAGTGTGATGGGATCTCCCTAAAATCTCTGTTTTTTGTTGTTGTTGTACTATAAAAGAAGAAGCTGCTCACATGTCCCTCTTTTGTATAGACAAGTGTGTTATATTTTAAGCAGAAATGAAATATAAAATGATGTTGAGAAATGATATTTCCTTAATAACCACTGTAAAACAGATATTGTTATATGTAATAAAATATAATCCATATAAATATGAGAAAAACAGGATATTTTTAAAATCATTATTTAAAAATACTAAAAGCACTTCTTTCTTTAATGAAAGTTAATACACAGTGTTTTCTGCAAAATGTACTTAAAGCATTGAAAGTAAGGGGAATGGACCCTGTGTGTTTTATATGATAATTTTATTAACGGACTGTTCATGCTGATGCATTTTACTGCTGCAGTAGGTTGAGGTGAAGCTTAATGTGACCAATTGGGATATTTTGTTGAATATTTTGATATTTTATAGGAAAAGTTTGCATGTAACAGCTTTAAAATGACATTACATTTGGTAAAGAGCACATTATGACTTTTGAAGGGCTCGAAACTCAAAGTTTAGGACTCGGGCTTGATTTGAACTTCTCTGTCTTGACGTGAGACTTGAGTGCAGTGACTTAAATCTTTTGTGTGACTTGCAAAACAATAACTTGGTCATGAACTCCACTAAATTCTGGAGAGAAATGTTGTACTTTTTCCTCCAATACAGCTGATTATTAGCTTATTTAACAATGACCAAATCTCAGCTCACTGATCTTTGTGAAACCGTAAATGTTACAGTTGGAAGCTGTTGAATCTCTGTCTGTAATTTTCGACATGTTTGATTTCTTTTCTATACTGCAATTTGTTCTTTTGTTGATTACTGCCGGTGACTGTTGATTACCTTTTGGTATCATTTTTTCCAACTGGAAAAATGTCTTTTTTGATTTTATCGAATTTGACTGGACTTGTATAAACAGAATTCATAAGTAAATGTGCTTATTTTGCAGCCCACTTAGCTTCTATATGGATGTATAATATATAAAAGAAAAAACATTTTGACAAAGCCTAGTACGACTCCTTTTGTGCTCTGATGGCCTTTGGTGACACTTTAGTTCGGCTGGTTCATCATCATTTTGTCTGCCATCTCATCCCTGTTTGCTCATGTCCATATTTTCATGTCATTTTGAAGGACATCCCCAGTTTTGATGTGCAGTTGCCCCAAAGTCCTTCACATCCATCAGTGAAGTAGACATGCCCATCAAATGTGCGATTGTGACACATTTAAACAAACGGTGTCCTGACAACGTTATAATCACCTCTCTGTGTTTTTCTGTGCAGCTCTGAAGCATTAACATGTGAAAGCCCCGAGTTCCTGTGAACTTATTTGACCTCTGACCTCTCCTCTATGTCTCGCAGACAACAAATAGCTGCAGCTGTGATGGAGGGCTCCTGGTTGGTTCTCACCCACAGACTCCAGCTCAGTCGACTGGGACATGTCTGCTCAGAGGCAACAATGAGTGAGTAAGAAGAAGTGATTATTATAAGTGGTTCTGACTTGTTTTGACCATGAAAGACTCATTGAGACACATTCTTCACCCTCTCGTATACACTCAACATAGTTTAAACATATTAGAGACCAGACCAGTGGGACCAGTCACATACATGCATGCATGCATATATACACGCTACAGATTAATGTTTCAAACAGCTGAGAAAAATCCTTGTTAGACTGCAGATATTTCACACTGGGCAGCAGTTATATAATATTTGATAACCTGCAGAGGGTGCTGTGTTGAAATGAGAGAAAATAACATGATGACAAATGAAAAAGAAGAATGTGAGAAAATCCTTTTGAAACAAACATGATGTTAGCTCGCTGGGAAAGACACATTTCTCTTTCTCTGTTTAAATTCTGCCATTGCTGATGAAATTTTTTTTACCAATTTAATGTGATAGAAGTGAAAAAATGGTATTTTCTACCAAAACCGAACCCATTTAGTGCGTTTAAGTTTTGGCTTAAATGAGTGGGCTTGAAGGTTAGAAAAGGGTCCAGAAAAGAATATTATAAATGCTAACGTTGACCTTTTGTCAGAACCGCGGACTTGATGTGTAGTAACATCCCGTTAATGCCGAGGCTTTGACATTGTGCTTTTGTAGTAGTTAAGTTCTGTTTTACAATAGAAACACTTTATAGACTTTAAAGAGTTATTTTTCCTGTTTCTTCTTCTTGTCCATTGCTTCTTTTCTCTCTCACTGTCCAAAGTGTTAAGCTCATTGTGCAGCAATAAGAGTTAGATGGATTAAATGAAGCTTTAATGTGAAGAATTTTCATGAATGATTTTTAGCAATTATAGTTGACTTTCTTAAGGAATCATTTCAGGTCTGATGTCAATATTTATTTAACTGTAAAATAACAAATATGACTAAAATCATAGACACCCACACAATTAAGAAAATGAGTTACAGTTTTTAAGTTTGAATTTTAATAGTTTGCAAGAACGTGAGTATAAACACAACAAGGCTATAAACGAGGACCAGTAAATTAGTTACAGTTTTCGGCACGATGACGTCCCAGACGACCTCATATGTCTCGTTTGAACACACAAGTCAGCAACTGTCCTTTGTAAGACATGTAGAAGTTTCAAAAGTCACAAGTGGGTTATTCACTGACATATTTAATGTAATGAAAATGTTAAAATCTCTAAAGCTTGTGTAACCACAAACCTAAATTTCAGGCATCTAAAAAAGTAAAAACATTTTCTTTGATATGAGGGAACCAGAGGTGAAATATTTTAGAGTTTAAGGAGTCATTCCTGCACCAATCTGTTTATCCCCTTAAATGTTGAATTGTAACGCAAAATTTATAGCACTGTGCTGCTTACAAATGACACGCAGCCTTCAGTTTTTCTTCCAGTTTAAACAAAATGTGAAGAAAGTGAGAAAACGGAGGAATCTTCTTTAACAACCTAAACCCTTCAACAGTCTCACAGATTTAGTAGCTCACGTTTGTCTGTTTTGTTTTCCACCACAACAGAGATTCACAAAACATTTTCACACAATGCGATGACACAAACACACACACACACACACACACACACATACACATACATGTGTCAGACAGACACATTCCTACACGCAGTCATATCCAGACCTGCACAGCCGAGACTCAGACATGCAAACGACGCTGTGCACACTTTCTCACAGCTCAATCCAGACGCACACACACCCACAGTGTGACGCAGACAGTTTGAAGGGCCTCATCTCGCCTGCCTTTCTTTGCCTGTCTGCTCCGTCTGACCCAGCCTTTTTATACGTCTAATTAAGAAGTCAGACCCTCCAGCGTGCCATGACATACTCATGGCTGATTTCTGGCCATGTTTTGTGCCTGTGTTTTTCGTCTGGCTGGATCGGTTTTGTATCGTAATCTATAAGATATTGTTTTCCCCATCGAGCTCGCCGCCCCACTGTCAATGGTCTTGGAGAGTTGAGGGGTTTCACAAAAATTTTCAAAAGCCCCCACTGGACTGTTTTTTTGTGGGAAATCAGTGAGTGGATGACTTTTGAACAGGGGAAGAAATTTCAGACAATGTTCATTTGTGTGAAGAGCATTCCCATGATCTTTGTCACGCATTTATGAGCTCAACCATATGTGGTAATTCGACAAAAAGGAGAGTTCAATAGATTCTTTTCATGCTGTGTGGTCTGTCTGCGTTGTTTTTGCAGCACTGTTAAAAAAAAATCAACCCTTAAGTTTGGATGTGTGACCGTCCACACACACGTGTGTGGAAATAAATTTTTTCTGGTGACGGACGACACACTTCGTCCTCCTGTCTGGACGTTAGTTGAAGACTTCCCCTCGACCTCTCATGACTGGGTCACGACCTCTGAGCCTCTCATCAAAAAAAAGGCCAGGAGGTTAAACTCAGCAAACCAGCAGGTCAACAACCTCTTTATGCAGCCTTGACCCCCTCCTGATGCATCTCAGCAGTTTGGAAATGAACCAAGGAGCTTTTAAAATTTATTTGTAATTGGAGCTAAAAAATGCTGGAACACCTTCGCTTTCACTAAGCAATAAGTTTGAAGTGTTTTGTGCTTCTTTTGCTTCATGTGATTACTGTCCACAGGGGTGGAAAGTAGATAAGTATGGTTGCTAAAGGACTCTACTTGAGTATTTCAATTTTAAGGTTTTCTTTACTTCCACTCTGCTGTAATTCAGAGAGAAACACTCTACTTTTTACAGCACTACATTCTTTTTAATGGTGTGGTGACTGTTTGCTCATTAGGTTAACACTTAACATTAAAAAAATAAGCTTATAAATTATAATATATATTTAAAGTGGTTTCCAACCTTAACTGACTATCGACCATTTAAAAAAAAAAAAGAACAGGGTGTCTTTTCACGTTTCAGAAGTTGTTGGCAGGAAGACTTCCCCTTCTTCTCAAACAGTTTTCTTTAAGAAAACGGCCCAACGAAGAAAAAAATCTATGATGTCACAGTAAGTTAACAGGTTTAAATCACAGAAGGCTTTTCTTCTTTTCTGCCCCATTAAACAGCTCACAACCCCTCAGATTTATCTCTTGACCCTTTGGGGGTCAGATGCCTGACCTTGATGTTAAAAAACTGGACTAAACTACCTTTAACATATAAAGACAAAGAAGTAGCTTCAACTGAACCAGCTACAACAGTACATTGCTGCTAAAACACTGATGATAAGTACTTGCAAACTAATAATGTCATATGTGATAATTTATCAGCCTCAAGGGACATTTTTAATGCAGAATAAATACTTTTAATCTTAGTTCTTTTGTTGTTCATACATTTACTTCAACTGAATATAAAAGGCAGGGCTTTTATTTGTAATCGAGTATCTTTTACACAGTATAAACACTTAAACATAAGTGAAGGATCTGAGCACTTTTTCCACCACTGACTTTCCATTTTAGCCAGAACCAATGGAATTAGATCAGGAGGGTGTGACTCCATAAAAACTAACTAGCGGGACGTCACAGGTGTCTTTATGAGAAATCCCAGAGGCCTACGAGGACACTGAACAACAATTGAGGGGCTCAAAGGTCAAATGACTTGTGGATTTAAAGGCCATCAAAGAGGGTCGCATAGAGCAACCTCCTCTACACACACACTCACACACACACTCAGACAGTCAATTGTGTGTAGCGAGGTGGTGAATTGAGGAGGAAGTGACCATTGTCCGTCTGCCCTGAGGTCAAATCTCTTCATGTCCCACTCAATTTCTGACCTTTAACGGGCCGAGGACACTAATTTATCAAGTGTTTCTAAGATGTTTGTTTTCATATTAACTTCCCTTGATGTAGACAGCATGTACTGCATATTATATTGATTAACAATTGAAGGGCAGGAGTATGTTGACTGCAACTGGAATCTAATCAGTGTAAAAGATTTACAATAAGATTTAAAAAACAAAAACCTCTCAGTGAGTTTTTACTGATAATTTACAATAACATTACCTGACTTCAAATAAAGAATTCACAGCTTTCTGGCAGTCACCATCCTTAATAGAGCGGCATATTCACATAGGTTTTAAGAATTATATGTTTTTTACACTGGAAGTTAAAGATAAATGTTTCTTGCTGGAAATTTTTAGTTTGTACTATTTAGCAAATATTCAGAAATATCCCTTAGCTGTTACTTGGAAAGTTGCCTGTTAGCTACCTGTGATCTTTGCAGTGTGCAGAAGCAGAGACACTTAATTTTTGTGAAAGTTCACGTATAGCTGACCTGCATCCTCAGTCTTGACTGGATTTGCCCTCGAAGTTTGACAATTCAGTGAAACGTAGACATGAATTTGCATTTATTAACACCTAATAACAATCCTAAACTACTGTTTAATTTGCTGAATTACAATTTCTGTATGTGAGCTTCCTAATATAAGGTCCGAGTCATAACATGGCAGTTTGAGTGCAGAGTTAGTGCTTGGTACCACTAAAAAAAAGCAAAGATTGTGACTTTGGAGTTGTCCTACTCTGCACATTAACCTTAACTTTTACTGCTTCCATCTGTATTTAAAATACTTTTTTGTTCAGAACTGAAACAGTGGATGGATTGAATAGTGTAATTAATTAAGAGAAAAATTTTTTAATTAAAATTTTTCTGATAGAAACACCAAACATTCCCATACAGCTGTTTCAGCGTCTCGCTTTCTGAGTTGCTTTTTTTCTTTTTCTTTTGTAACAGTAGTTTGAATACCTTTTGGATTTTGAGTGTTGGTCAGATAAAACAATCAATTTAAAGACAGTAACCCCGGTTTTAGGAAACTGTGAAATTTTACAGATTAATGTTTCAGTGAAAAAATAATCTTTAGTACAAGTAGTTGCAGCTACAGTTTTGTTTAAATGTCAGAAATGTGAATCCTCTCAGTACACTTGTCCCTTTATTCAAAAAACAATCAAAATTCAATTTGACCTTCACATTTCAGATTTGGTGGTAAAAGAAGAAGCACATTTGACAGTTTGTGACCACACCTGAACTTTCATTTTCATTGAGGAATTTGAAGCCACCACAAATGAATTTCCCAGGTTTCAGACAGTTTCATGTCCGTTTATTTCTCTGTGACTTTCCCAGCACATGACAGGTAGATTTAAATAGTAACAAGGGGGAGTTTGACAAAACATCGACGCAGTTCAAGTCAGACAGGATTAATTTTGTCTTCATCACCTCACCATGCAGACGAGGGGGTTTGCCGTTGAACTTGAACCCAGTTTCCTCACACCGCCTGATTTCACGGTGGCAGCCTCGAGCCCTCCAGCACCTCCCCCGTCCTCCACCCCCCCTCCTCAGCCTCAGCACCGTGCCCGTCTTTGTGAAGCTGTCTTCCTTGACTTTCCGCATCCCCCGTCTGGCCCTCTGCAACCTCTCTTCCATCTCTGCCCCCCCTCCCCTCCCTGCACAGCCATTCTTCACTTCTGGGTTGGGGGGCTCCAGGAGACGGCCCAGGGGGACTCGCAATACAGAATGCTAATCAGGCCCTCGGCGGCACTTCCCACGATTTTCCTCCCAGACATGAGCTTTTGTTTTGTTATTGATTCCATTATAATCAGACGGTTCTCGTAACTTTCCTGCTGTCTGGAGGCCGCTCTGCAGCAGAGGGCCTACCTGTCATATGGCCCCTCACTCATTCTTACAGGATTTATGTTTTACCTTCACTAAAACAATGCAAACTCTCATGTTTACAAGATCTGCAGTGGTACTTAGGCTTGCATTAATACTGGGATTTGACCTCTTTTAATACTAGAAAAAAAGGTTTGGCTACTCTGAGAGTTTAAAAAATCAGATTTTAAATGTACTGCAAAAACAAACAAACAGAGAAATGCTTTTTTACCTTGTTGGAGATAGACTAGAGATAGACATGGTCTTGATCTTTTGTCTCCTATAACAGCGAGTATAGTATAATTTGCACAGATAATGTGTTGTTCACTTTCTACACGATGCAGTAGGTCAGTGGAGTTCGCAGATACCAAAAAACAAAAAAAGCATCCGTTAGTGGAAACTGACAATAAACAAGGTCCATATGCAGTGAAAGTAATTACAGGTGTTTAGAAATGAATTATTGAGAGAAGTTTTGAAGTTGCGTAGGAATATTTGTTTTGATTTTTAGTTATGTAATGGATTACTCCAGATACTTGTCTTTCCTGAGTTATTTAATCATTTACATGTGATTTTTTTCTGTGAATGTCTCTCTCAGACTGTTTCGTCTTCATTAAGCAACGCAGTAATAATTTATAAAGCATTTTTCAATCATACAGGTAGAATCAGGGCTCCTCACAGAGACTTAAAAACAAAACAATACAAAGTTAAAAACAGCACAATTTAAAAGAACAGAATAACAAGAATCAGTCTACTCAGAACAAATTAGAATTAAAGAATAAAAATTCATAAATAATGATAATACAGTGCTAAAAAGACCTCTGATGCAATGGTTAGACCATTCCTAAGACCATCATGCAGTTGTTTAGGTACTGTTCTGCATACTGACTAAAACTGCTATTCTGCCTAAAAGCCGTTTAGATTTTGCACCAGCGATCCACTCCTTTAGTGATCTAAGACGTCCCACAGGGTTATATTGTCCAAGCGCAACAGTTTTTGTTTGAAGGAGACAGTAAAAGTAACGATAGAGCCTTGTTCTGTGTGATGAAAACTTTGTATCATTTTGCTTTTTAATTTATATGTACCTACTAATTTTACCTACTGAATTTAGTCAATCTGTAGTCCTATTTACTAATTATCTAAAAAAAGGTTCAATAACAGTATTTATATTTCATTTATAATGAATTTTACATACAAATGTCACTCCCAAGGCTTCCTTTTTTGTTGCTTTTTAAAATGTTCACATGAAGTGTAGTTGTCAGGCGAGTAAAATGAGCATGTAGCTCTAACATTGCAAAAGGGTGAGGTCTTCTTGTTACAGAGTCTGGTGATGTAGTCAGTAAAAACCCCCCTGTCAGCAGCTGACACGTCCTTGGAGTCTGAAAAAGTTCTGACTCAGAAAACCAAAGTGCATATAGTCACTTCAAAATGATTCGGATGGGTTGAGAAAGAACAAACTGGGTCATCTGGCCATTTGTGGGCACCGGACAGCCTCCTCTATCAACATGTGTAAAACTGATGAAGAAAAGGACAAAACATTTATCAAAATACTCAACATTCAAACTTCCTCCTCACCTTCTAAAACAGTTTATACTGACTTTGATCACATATAATTTCTGTCCTGTTAGGAGGGTTGTGCATTACATTGTTTAATGCTTAAATGACGACAGCTTACTGTAAACGATTTATGTTTGATGAATTACACTTTATAAGCTCAGAAAATTTTTCCTCAACAAGACTTTTGGCCCCCGAGTGTTTGCAAGCTGAATGAGGAGCTCGTCACTCCAGATGTTTCCTGCTGCTGCATGCAGCAGCTGGATCCACTGGCCTGAGCCTCCTCATGAGCAGCTGTGCCACGCCATCCCAGACGCAACATACTGTCCAGATGTGACTCTGATTTTCCTCTGAAAGTGTACAGTGTGTGTAAACATTGATCAGTGGTTATGCTCATGAGGATGTTGTGGAGTTTTCCACATCAAGATGTTTCCAGTGAGGGTTTTATGTAATATCTTGGTCAGATATATACATGTACAGATATTTTATTTTCATAGTACTGTACAACTTCTGCTTGATCCTAAATTTTACAGGCAATAAACCTCATTGAAACAAGTTCAAATTCCAGTAAGTGACCAACATTTGAGAGAACTGTTTATTCCAAATGCATCTGATGAGAGTTGAAAGTAAAGTCACAGACTTCAGTCTCAAACCAGCTGAAAACAGCTGGGTATAAAATGAGAAGGCAGGTTGTCTCTGTGATGATGACTCGTGTGCCATTGAGCAATGCAGAGACTGAGAACCATCAATCGTTCTTGGTATGTGTGGCTGACGGCGACAGTAATGGACTGTGCAGTACCATGCAGTGAAAGCATCACTTGTTTTCTCAGCTTTTTTTAATACAAAGTAAGAATCTGGGTTTATTTTTATTTTTTATTTTTATTTATGTGAAAATTTATATGAGTTGATAAGAACACAGATCATGTTGAGCGCTTCGGCTACCTTCCTTATTAGTAAGTGATGTAAGTTAGACTAAATGTGCCATTTTACACATCCATACTGTCTTGTTTTAAAATTGCTTCACATGTGTTTGCATACAGTAGGAATTATTTAATATTGTTGGCTAATATTTGACATAAACCTGTCTGTTAGAACCCGAAAAAACTCATAATTTATGCTTATTATACTCAAAAACATGTCAGAATTTCATGTAAATAACATTCAATGACCTTAAATTCCAACAAGAAGTGTAAAACTTGTGGTTATCAGTTGAAGTTGTTCAAAGAGTGTAACAAAGAAATTGGCGATTCATGCTGTTTAAATACTTAAATCAAGTTTCATAGACTACAAGAGGACACAGGCAATTCACACATACACAGTTATTGTCTCATGTAAACTTCGATGCTTTTATTGATTCAATTAACTGCAGTAGAAACAGTTGCATAGTACAAATATCAGGCACATTAACAACAATTCTTGTGCAAATCATGCTCGTAAGACTCCTGAAACAGTAGTTCATAGTGCATTATGATATAATCAATTCCATGATTTCCTCTCAATAATATTTCAGCTACAAAAACTCTCCACATTAAAACAAAAATCAGTGCATTTAAGTACTCATGTGAGACTGTCAGAAAAGTGGATTTGACAGAGAAAACGTGGGGAAAAAAATCCAGATTTTAGCCTCTAAATCAATGGAAAGACGACATTAAAACAAGCTAGCACCAAGTTCATTGTTTCTAATCAAACCTAATAAAAACAGACTTTCACAACCATAGAAAAACACACTTTGCACTTTTGCTCATATCAGTGCATATTATTAATGTCACACTTAACAACATTTCTTACAGACTGTCGACACAAACTAGGCCTGTACATTTAGCTGCTAATGTGCAAACTTACAACACAATTCATGTGCAAACACTGATACAAATAGTGCAAACTTTACAAACCCTCCTACTCACTTCTTTGCATAGATAAAAAGTAAACATACTGTCATTTTGATTGCCCAGAACTCATCATGCACTGATAGTACCTCTCTAGATTAGATGTGAACACAAAAAATACAAATACATTTTAGTTAAGATAAAAAAAAATGCAATGAAACTATGATTAAACTTTTATGTACACAAAATAAAGAAAAATAAAATGTGATATATGTCATCGCTGGCTGTTAAAAGACCAAAATAAAAACTAATTTAAACGCAACATCATAGTATTTTATAAATCCCATGGAAGAACAAAGTTTATACACCTTTTAAATGGTAATACACTCTGTTATACTTATGAGATGGTGAAATGTAAAAATGTGCTGTATGTGTTGCAAAAACAGTTTAATCACTGAGAGGATTTAAATAAAATGCATAATTGCTGTATAAACACTGTCAAACGTTTTTAACATTGCAGCAAAAGTAATCTCAAATATTTCAAGTAATCCAGTTACACCGATTGTCAACAAAATGATTGAAACATCTAAAGTTTTACATGAGAGAAATACACCTATTTAATTGTTTGTAGAAATAAATAGCATTCAAAAGATAAGTAAGAAAAAATGGAAATGAATACACAAAAAACTACATTTAAAATGAAGGATTTAGGCTCTAAAATAAAAGGAGAAAAAATGCAAAAGTAATGACTAATGAAAATTAATACTAGTAATTTAAAGAACAGCTTCATCATCTAAGCTCTAATTTTCCTGCTTCTATAAATATCTTTTCAATCTCAAATGACTCTGTGTGTGTGTGTCTGTGTGTGTGTGTGTGTGTGTGTGTGTGTGTGAGTGTGTGAGAGAGTGAGTGTGTGTGTGTGTGTGTGTGTCGTGTGTGTGGGTGATAGAGGGAGAGGGAGTAGTGTAAGCTCTGACCTACATGAAAATCTAGTACAGATGTTTCCTGAACAGCTGTGCCGAGCAGTTCCCAAGAAGATCACAGTGTACAGCGCGCACACACACACACACACACACACACACACACGCACACACACGCACACAGGGAGTCCACTTTGTCGTCCTTTACTCTCTCAGCTTCAGCCTCATGAAGGCCAAATGTCAGTTTGTCCACTTGCATTAAAGTCTTTTGTCCTCTGTTTTGTTTCTGTCATTCAGATAAAGATGTTCTGTTGTTGCAGCAGAAAGCGGCGACTTCAGCATCCATTACCGGTTTAATACCTCACAGTTTTAAATCTGTCCACTGTCACATTGTTGAAGTCGACTGCCTCCATAGAATCCATGTATTTCCTCCAGTAAATCAGCAGTCTAACAACATAGTCCTGTGTGAAACGAACATTATTGAACCCAAAGTCTGAGTCCAAAGAGGCAAGAGGCAAAAATCAGGCGGTTCCAGACTGATCCAAAACCTTGAAGAAAGAGAGAGATGTTAAAACCAGATCATTTATAATCTATAAAATGATCCAATTTATCTACAATCTACAATCTTGCAAACATTTAGAAAGACTAAAATATGCACAATACAAAGACATAGTTTTTGGATTCATTCATCACTAATAATATGTGTACAAATATATGAATGTGTCGAGAGAGTAAAAGAGAGATTGAAGTACTCTTTTTTTTTTTTTTAATTTTGTTGATGAACCAGTTGGCTAAAATCTGTAAATTTCCCCAATTGCTCTGATTCAACTCTGTGTACAGCTCACTGCATGCACATTGCAGGACTGCAGACGACTGAGAGATATAGATCCCAGGAGGCCATGCTGCTTAAATAATGCTCAGAACTACAGCATCCACACATGCAATTAATAATCAAACACATGACACACATACAGTATGCAGTATTACTCTGGAACAATCAGCCTTTTGGGACAAACAAAGCTCCCTAATTCTTTACCATGCTTAGAAGCTCCTAAAGGTGTTAAAGCGCTGGACTTTGAGTATCGGGTCATGTGCACAGACTCAAACGATTGTGGGACTCTGAGTTCAAACATAAAGCTTAATTTATCACAAAGCACATTGTTACTGTTCACTGTGTCGCCCTCTGAGTTGCCCCTGCTGCTCTTTTTAACGCTTTACTGTAAACTGTACTGTAAACTCCCATTCCCTGCCCATAGATGGCACACTGATGTCAGAGGAAACATGAGTACACGTAAAAACAAACCAGACAGATGAGGTAAAATATGGCCACCAAACCCCCACCCCCTCAAAAAAAAACAAAACTCCAAAACAACCATGTCTGCGTTTGCCAGTCTAGACACAAGCTGCTCTCCCAATCACCAACATCATGCATCCTCCTCCTCTCCTTCTCCTCTCCTCTCCTCCCCCTCCTTCTCCTCCTCACCCACACTATCTTTGTCTGAACCACCAAAGTGTTTTTTCCCACGCTTTATTTTTCTCCGTAATGTTTGCAGCCAGGCAGTAGGAGGAGGAGGTGGTGGTGGTGGTGGTGGTGGTTGTAGGGCGATAGAGGGATGGAGGGGGGAAAAAGGGAAAAGAGGGGATGGTGGGGGTTGGAACTGATGTTGTCGCCATGGCAACCTCACATTGGCATGCCCTTGATTGGACTATGCGGTGGCTAATTATTCAGCGCATATGCTTAAAAAAAACAATAAAGTAGGACGTATTGAAATGCAGAGCCAAGCATCGCGCGGTGTGTGATTAACATACGAGCACAGCGCCGCTTTTGTAGAAAAGACGCCTCAGTCCGCTCTGTGTCGAAACTTAAACGCGACGCTAATTCAAAATGTCACTTTTATATTGAAATTTGATGAGTGTGTTAATGAAGAAAATATCTTTAAAAAAATTTCCACTTTCTCTTTTCCAAAATTTTTTGCATACATTTATAATTTTGGTTTGTGTAATGTTAACTTTTAATCCAAACTTTAAATTTTTATTTCAAAAGAACTGGTAACATTTTTGTTTAGGAGGTTCAGATAAATTCAAATATGCCTATTTGCATGTTCGCATGTACTCAAACTTTACATTGAGGCTGTGAAAACAAAAAAAACACGAGCAGCATGCTAATGACAGGCCTCTGAGCACTGGCATGACAGACAAATTGTGTGTGTTTGTGTGTGTGTGTGTGTATCAGAGGCAGTAGGGATGGAGGGTCTGCTGTGTGAAAGAAACCAGTGGGGTAGGGGTTTGTGTGTGTGTGTGTGTGCGTGTGTGTGTTGGGGGGGGGGGCTTAACAATGGCCAGCATTGTTTACCAATCTCCCTCGTCCATTAATCAGGACGATCCGGGTCTAATTGGAGTTTTGGTTAAGCTGGTCTCCAGACCCCCGTTCCCTCCACTGGCCTAAATAATGGCGTTACGCCACAAGTGCCGCCACACATTGGGGAGGACAATGCCCTGCTTGTCTGAGGGCCCAGGATAGGATCCCCACCCTCTCCTCTTCCCCTTCTTTCTTAGTGGCCCCTGCGCCCCCCAAAATAAACCTCACACAGAAACACAAAGAAGGCCTCTCACTATTGAGATCTCACTGTCGCAGGCTCCCTCTCCTTGTCTGTCTGCCCCCCCTTTCCTCCTTCCCACCCTCCGTTTTCTGTCCAGTCTTTCTCAGTCCTTTCACTCACTACACTTCTTCCTCCCTGGACGCAAAGGTGGGTCAGTTTGAAACAAGGCAATACTTAATCCTGGCGTAAAGTTTGGTTAAATAGCTACTGTCAGAGAGAAACCCAAAGTAGAGGAGTGTGATAAAATCATGCACATAGAGCTCAAAGTAAAGTTGGCATGGAGAGAAGGCAAACAAAATAAAAAAAAATAATTATGTCTTAATTAATTTTGTTTTATCCAGTTTAATCCCAAATTAACATGAACTTCCGATTCAAAAATCCATGGAAGTTGATGATAAATAGTACAACACATTTACTTTTGTTTTGTTCTCTCACAAAACAGATTTTAATGCTCCTCCAAAACATATTTGTCAGTTTATAAGTTAAGATATTCATGTGATCTCTTTGTCTGTGAACCCCTTTCAATACCAATTGATTAACATCATGATAACATGATCAGAAAACCAAAGAGAGGTCTAAAACCTTGACACAACGGTTGCACTCTGCAGCAACAAATAAAAAAAATAATGTAATCATCTTTTGGATCATTAAAATATTTTTTTACCTGTAAAATCCTAATTTAAATAATCTATCATTTTAGATATCAGTGTTGGTTCTTGAAGCTTTGTCAAATGATCCGTAGGCAACAAATATTCTTCTGCATGGTAAGTAGGAGGTATTTTACATGTGAGAAAACTGCGTGTGATAACAAGCAGATATTTATGAAAACGACTGTGTTGCTAATAATGGCTCGTTGTGGGTGTCAGGGAGTATGTAGGTGTTTTTTCTTTCACATCATCACACAAAGCCGTCTGTACATTCCTGCATGAATGCTCCTCGTGCACATGAAGTAATGCCAATAGAGCAACTCTGTAATCAAAGACCATTGGTGTAATTTAATTAATATTCCGGAAACCAAGCAGTCGAAAAGAGTTTTCAGAGCGTCTGTGGAGATCCACAAAATGGTTGATCGTCGCCGTCTGCAGCGTGACGGCAGACAAAACGAAAGCGACGCAGGAGCCGCAGCTGCCCTTAAAAATGCCAGCTTGCCCACGCAAAAAGCCACCGGCTTTACGGTTTCCTCCTATCTCATCCCTTCCCGCATGTCTCTTGGGGCGATCTCTACAATTAACACACTGGCAGTAATTAACACTGTCTTGAGGCAACCAATGGCGCGGAAAGGATCTGGGCCAACATGAAGTGGGGGAAGGTGCAGCGCTGGCTATCCACGGTCCCCTTTTTCAGCTGCCATTTTGTGCCAGTCTTAACACCTAAGATGGTGGCAGGACTGTGACTTGCCGTGTGGGAGAGGAGGACAAACTGGCAAGGGAGGGGTTGGGGAAGAGAAGGATTATGGGATTGAGGAGGGAGTCTCTTATTTTCATTCTTCCAGTCGGTACATTGCTGAACGGTTACCAAGAAGGGAGGAAAGAGAGGCGGAGAGACAGAAAGAGGCATGATCGTCAGATTGCTACCCTACATGCACCACACATGGAGGAGGAATTCTCCCACACTTGGACACACGCACACACACACACACACAAACTCACACACACACACACACACACTTACATGTCTAAGAGGAAGAACATAGTGTTTGTACAGTGTGGGCGTGAAACACATCACCCTGCGATGGTCTGTTTGTATGAAAAAAATGTGTAATTTAAATGTGCTTAATATACACCTCACACATACGAACACACACATGTGCCCATGCGTGAACACACACGCATATGCACACACGCACACACACATAATCACACACAAACAACAAACACAGCCGTTCTCATGGTATGGTCTGCCCCTGAGCATGCAAATGACATTCATTATGCAAATGCATACAAATCAGAACCAACCATCTGAGAATCCAAGCTGGGAAAAACGAAAAGAATAAAATTAAATGAATGAAGGGAAAAGCATGGAAAAGAAAGGAAAAAGCATGTAGGGAAGTATGTGTGAGTGTGTGTGTGAGTGTGTTGGGGGGTGTACAGTGACGCTTTAAGGTGCACAAAATAGGACGTGAACATGTGGTCAATCAAAAAAAGGCTGAGAACCTACTTTTAAGGTTGTAAATGATAAAAAGCTGGATGGATCTCAAATATTGCATCGAGCTTAAGCTTTTAGCAATATATAAACATTTGCATACAGCAAAAATTTTCACAGCCTTAGTTTTACTGATTAAAGAGGCTTTTCCAGATGATTACATTTTGTGCTGCGCTACACCACAGACAAGTAGGTGTTGATGGAGCTTAGGAGGTTTGAAAGGCCATTTTGTAGCCAATTTGTTAAGATTTTTATTCCCTAGGTAATATAAGTGGTTGCTAAACTTGCGTTAAAAAATGGAAGATGACATGACACATACACCATCAATCCTCGCTGCTTTGTCCTGCCCTCATTGTCTCCTTACTGTAACAAAGACCATTGAGTTCTCAAGCAGGAAAAGCAGCGAAATCAATTGCGAAAGAGCATAAGCTGGGGTAGATGGGGGTTGAGGGGTAGATGCTTTAAAGATGGCAAAGTGCCGGTAATTGCCTCTCGAGGTGTTCTTTGTTTTGTCTCTCTTCGTTAAATACCACGTCCTCTGTAGGACATTCTCTCTGCAACGCCAGAAGAGCTGCATGCACATCAACATCCAAACCATGAAACTTACTGAAAATGAAGAAGATAGTTCTGTATATTTTGCTCTGTGAAAAAAAAGCCAATGAGACTGAAAACTCTCTTGCTTGGTTCATTTGATATTTAAGCGGATAAAACACGTGTAGAAGCTTTAAAAAAAGCCATAATGCAGAGCTGCCCTCTGCTTGTTTTGCACAATTAAGCAAGTTTCTGAATATAAAGGGCTACAGCTCCACACATCAGCTGTGAGTAGGTTACACATCATCTCAACTACGACATCTACAAACAGATTTACCTACTAAAAAAAGAATTCAGGCAAGAAAATGGTGCTAAGATCAAAATTTAGCCAATTATCCGTAATTGATGAACACAAAAAATAGGCTAATTAGAAACAGATTATGGCCAAAAATTATTACTTATAACGAAGTGAAATCAAACAAAGAAATTTTTGACTGTGCGGTGTAATTGTGTTTGTGAGTGTGTGTGTGTGCGTGTGTATGTGTGTGCAAGAGAAAAAGAGAGCGGAAGAAAGGGAAGAAATTTTCAGGACTTTTGGACTTAAGTCTAATCAAATAAATGTTTTTGTTTTTAGGAACATGCATCCTGGCATCTTTTTTTTTCCTCTCATGGAAATTGCTTCATTACTCACTGATTTGTACTTGCAGTCATAGCTAATTTTCAGGAAAAAAAAAACACCAAATCAACCTGGTAAAGACTTTCTTAGTGTCCTCAGGGGAAGCCTGATTTAATTTGATTTGTGATCATTTGAAAAGGCCTTGAATCTCAAAAAACAAAAACACGATTTAGCAAGGTAGAGACCATATATCCCTGAGACACAGTACACTAAGAATAATCTTCATTTGCTGCGTGTTAAGCACTGTGAAGTACTCGCAAGTAATTTTAGTATATCTTTCAGCTATAGGAGGGTGGAATTTGCCACATTAAAACGTTGCACAAATGTTTGTCAATCACACACTGTCAGTGATGCATACTTCAGACTAGACACTTTTTGAAATGTCTGATTTTGGCTACGTAGTTTGGTCTAATCTGAGCAGATTAAAATCAGGACAACAAATTTGAAAATAAGGCTGGTCCTCGAATTTATCGGCTGTTTCCAGTAAAAGTCAGCCCTGCTAGACCAAGCCCCTCAGTCTGTGTGTGCGTGTCACTACAGAGACTCATTGCTTTCTACTTCTGTTAATTTGATGCGCTACTCCTTAAGTGAGATGTTTAGGCAGAATAGGAGAGTGTTAATTTAGTTTTACGGAGAGAGTGTTAGATTGCTTAATTCAAAAAGGTGGAAGTTGCAGCATTTTATTTGTCATGCTATTAGCTGTAATATTTCAATTTACACAATAAGGTCACCACTGAAGATTCTGTGTTTTCCAGGAGAAAAAAAAATGCATTTTTTGGATGTAAAAATACCAAATTATTTTGTGATTTTGTAATTTTTTTGAACTTTTCAGTACAGGTATAATTAATAATATTTGTGATTTTGCATTTCAGGGTGATTTTAAGGGCTTATTTGTGACGGACAAATAAAACTGCATTGTTAAACTAAGATTTTCCATCCCTGTCGACCCCTGGATTGACCGTTTCTGCTAACTCACACACCGTTATCCCATAAACTTGCACAATGCATGAACCCACCAGCAGCACAAGCTATACCTTACTACTGCAGTATTACTGTGCTTTGTGTGTACAACAACCAGATTTTATGTTGTTTTGTGGAAACAGAAACACTTTCTCTAATTACAATTCAAATATTGAATTTTTTTTTCACTTGGTGCACATAAGATCCTCTCTGAAAGACCCCCCTCCCATCCCTTACCCCTTATGTAACACAGCTTCATACCTTCACGTCACCGGTTAGCAGCGTCCATCTTCAGAGCCCACTGCTCTCTGCTGGTGATTTCTTTATTCAGTTTTCCTCTTCCATGCAGGCATGTAATGGGATTCTTGTTACTTTCGGTTATCTAGCTTTATGAAGAATGTACGTCACTCATACAGCTAGATAACCAAAGATAACAGACAACCCCTCAGGCCTGCGGACACAGCTCTTTTCCAGCAAAATACACACAACACACAACCTCCAATGCACCTGTAAGGACAAACGATGAGAGAGGAAAAAAAATGCTTAAAGGGCTAATTCACCAAAACAAAGCTAATTTGCTGTGTTTTTCACATATTCTAGAAGTGGAAAATATGACAATAATAGTCATAAATCTGGAGTGTTAGTGGAGATGATTTATCACATGATGTTAAAAATGCCTCAGTGAAATGAGATGAAAAACAAGCATGACTAAAGATTCACAGGGGATACTGCTGTGAAAACACATTTTCCAAGCTATTAAGTGTTTTTTATATGACTGAAATGTGAATGGGTTCTTAGAGGGATTCAAAACAAAGCATTATAGTCGACTACCCAGTGAACTAAAGACAACAACAGTAAAGATCCTCAGAAGCTGGAGATAAAGTAGCACTGAGGGGGATAATTTACACAGATAGTCCTGTAAAGAAAATATTGTAGCAGAAGGCAAATAGAAAATGCCTTGAAAATTTAATACATGTGTTACAGGAGGGGTAAATACTCAGTTGTATTATAAAGGTATATAAATGTATCCAGTTGATTTTAAAGGCCAGCCTTGAATGATTTCAACTGCACAGGAAGGCAATGTGTACACTCATAATCCTTACACATACACACTTTTTAGACACTTACAAAAACTTTGTTTTTAAAATACTGAAACTGATGTTTTTTTAATTTATTGAAATACTTTCCTATTTTCATCCTTATAATTAAATGAACAGGACTAGTGAAGAATGTAAAAAACAGTAAATACATCTTTAACACAGTATAGTAGTTCAGACACAACACGAACTGTAAATAAATTAATTTGATAAATTGCTACAAAAGACTCATGTGTAAGGACTAAGAGATTTTTTTAGCTTCATGTGAAGAAAATTGATTGAGTGAATCGAGAAATTTGTGTCAATGTTGATCATTTCATTTTAATTTACATTCTGACCACAATTTTTGAAACCTGCCATATTTATTACGTTTTTTTAAGCTATGGAAGATAATTGGTCAGGATCCTTAAGACTGTAGTCTAAAATTATTTATATTTGACTTAATATATAATAATATACAGAAAAACAATATTTAGATCCCTTGAGCCAAAGACATCGTTGTGTGCGTGTGTGTGTGAGAGAGAGAGAGAGTGTGTGTGTGTGTGTTTTTACCATTACCACGTTTTTATTTTTTAAATAATAGCATTTAGTGAGAGCGTGAGGTGACGTCACAGACGCTGTCTAATTAACACACGCACAAGCGCGCGCCATTACGGTGAGGATGTTGCTTCTTGCAGCATCGTGAAAAATAGGCCACTGCATCCATCCAAAGGGATGAGAACAGTTAAAGCTGTTTACAAAAAGGCGGAGAAATGCAGATTAAATATGAGATATACTTATTATGACGTGTTTTACATTTTATTTTATCTTACAACTGCTTCCTGAGGGGTCTTTTAATCAGAGAAGAGGGAAAATATGTTGGACTTTACGCAGGCTTTGGATTTTGCCAAACAAAAATTGTCCATCAGCCTTGATCGCTTTGCTGTTTTACACGTTAATAGGTCGTGACGCACACCTTTCGACACGTGCTCGAGACATTAGGACACATTCACACCTACAACCAGTCTTGTTACTCCATTCAGTTTAAGCTAATAAGCCTTTCATTTTTTTTTTGTTTATTTTATTATTGTGATTTACAATATATTTTTTCTTTTTTGAAGTTGCCTTTGCAAGGGTGAATAAAGTTTTATTTAATTTATTTAATTCTACAGAACTTAGTCCCAAACAAACCGTATGAGTGTCATTGTGTG
This sequence comes from Acanthurus leucopareius, assembly GCA_029814765.1. Taxonomy (NCBI): domain Eukaryota; kingdom Metazoa; phylum Chordata; class Actinopteri; order Acanthuriformes; family Acanthuridae; genus Acanthurus; species Acanthurus leucopareius. The sequence continues at coordinate 7,994,884 of JAQMCX010000018.1, read as the reverse complement.
TTTTTTTTTTCATTTTAAAGGGCTAAATTAAGGCTTATTTTTTTAGGATTGAATGAAAATTGAGAAAGACGTCCGCAGCTGTTACAATGGACAAATAATTGTCTCGTAATAATAGCTTGATGATATCAGCCCTGTGTATTTTGCTGTCCCTCTCGATGTAAGAAACTATGATGATGATAATGATGATCGCAACATTTTTGTTTTTTTCAGATCTGTCTCTCAGGTGCTATTTTTTTAGCTCTTTCTTCTCACTGTTCACTGTTAATTATTCAGACGATAAGATTAATCTAATTAGACGACTTTTTCTGGATACTTTCATACTGCATTTGGATGCAGGCGACGCGGATACCAGTATAGCAATGAAAGCAGTGACACAATTAAGATTTGTTATTGAAACATGTACTATAATAGGCTCACATAAAAAATAAAGACAGAAAATAGACGATAATGTGAATTGACTATAAGTAGGCCTGTAGCTCATACCAACGTCTTTGAATGGAAATTACACTGAAGTTTTCGTTTAAGGTAACTTGGCAGCAATACAGTGAAAAATGTTCTACTTTAATAGATTGTCAGGACCATAAAGGCTGCTGTAAATGCTGCAAAATGTGAGCGGAACAGTCGCGTCCACAAAAAGGATCCAGAAAGGATTTTAAAATGATTTCCAGGAGTAATCAATTAGTTCCACACAGCGTGCTGCTGCTGCTGCGTGCTTGCTTGATTTTCAGTGTGTGTGTGTGTGTGTGTGTGTATGTGTGTGAGAGAGAGAGTAGAGGTAGGAGAGTGAGTGAGAAAGAAAGATGTTGCATGGATTCTCCTAATTTTCTTGCATTAACAGCTGTAAGCCTGTTAAAGTCCCATGCAGAGTCACGTGTCGACAATAATCCATGAATTTGTGATGGAGCAAAGGTGGAAGCAATCATATTCACCTGGAAGTTGGAGGAAGTCCTCGTCTCCATTGTGTTGTCAGTTGTAGTTTCTGCAAGAAAAAAGGAAAATATCACTTGAGAATTGAAAAAATCCAGTTAACATTAAATGTCCCAAAAAGCCACGTTTAAAATAAATAAACTGAATTACACATGGACCGCCCATCTCCCTGCCTCGCTCTCTCTTCACCTTTCTCGCTCTCTCTCTCTCAGGAATATCCCTGGAAATACCCTACGTGGGAAATCTGCCTACTAGGTCACTGAAAGTCCCAAACGAGTCCAGCTTGTGTTGGTCGGTAGCAGCTTTGCACCTGCAGCTTCACTGACTCTGCACCAGAGTGACGCTCCAGAGATGCTGCTGCAGACTCACAGTGGCCACTTTCAAATTAAAGCTCGTTAGTGACTCGTGTCTTAATATGTCTTCTAACTTGTGATCCATTTTCCGTCTCTTATTCGTGTCTTCGTGGGCACTTGGGAGCGAGGTCAGGGTATTATTTTTTTTTAAACCCTAATTCCCCTTTTCGGTCTATTTGCTAGTCGTGTTTACAGCACATGATAGATTCATGTCTTCATTTTGGGGACTAATCTCGCCTTTGCGTAATCGGGCCTGTATCCCATACTAGTGACTTAGGGCCTTAGAGATGTAAGAAAAATTAATAAGAAATTCCTTGCATGAGTAAAATCTGTGCTTTTGCAAAATAATCTGTCTACGAGTTAATTTCATTTGAGGAAAAGTCGAAAAATATTAGAAAATTAAGCAGGAAAACTTCTTGAGGGCTTTCTCGTTGTCAGCTGCATCTTGGCGCAGCAATTCTGAATGCAGTCACTTTAAATACATACTGAATAATACGGAAAATGTGTGGTACTAATTATTACAGACATAAAATTCGCATGAGAGGGAGGTCTGACTCCCCACTCACACAGATTAAACAGGCCTTATGTAAGAGCTCTATGCTGGTACATACTGTATAATCCCAGGCTGCAGGACGCCGTGTTGGAGCCGCACACTGCTGGGTTCATGTACACTAATCACCTTTGCTTTTTTACATGCTTTCTCCCCTCTGCATAACCCTTTCAGCGCATAATCTGTAGAGAGGAAACAGGCCAAATACAACACACAAAAACCACAACACTGAGTTGTGGAAGGTTGTACCGCCCGAAGCCACTGTGACACCACAGGCAGGCCTTTGGCGTTACAGACCAGCTGCAACATTGTAGTTGCACTTCGCTATGAATCTCTCCATCTTATGAACTAAACCGGGGGAAATTTTGCAACCTGAACTTATGTAATACAAGAGACGATAACAGCACAACATATGGCTAATCCAGGGTCAGCATGCCGAAAAGATTCAAATTTAAAGTCAGCATCCCTTAGTGAGCGTCAGAAAACACCAAACCTTTGTTTCCAAAGCACAAATCAAAGTAAAAATATCATTAGCATGGTCTTTTCTGTGAGTCATCTCTTTTTCAAAATGTAGGTTAAACGGACAGGAGGATTGGAAAGACGTGGGAATGCAGTTTCTTATTTGGTAAAATATCAACATTACTATTAACAATAAAAATGACTTAAAACAGGAAATCATCGGTGACCACAGACGGAAGAGAGGCCACTGAACTAAATGATAAAATAGTAGACATCTAACCATAAAAGTACGGAGTGAGACTCTGTTGGACATGTTGTATCTAATGCCAAACAAAAGTGTGCAGCCACAAGTGAAACTACACGTCTGTGCTGCTGCTGCCATCAGATGATGTTCAGCCTTTATCTCAGATGCTGCTGCGCACCGTCCACACAGACCTTCAGCTGGTCTGAGAGCAGAACGAGCCTCACTGGAGGATAATGTACAATAGATTTAGACTTTATTCGGCCTGTGGATCATCACTTCCCAGCTGGGTTGAATACTACTAGTACAGTGTGTTGTAGCCTAAACGCGCCTAAGCTCGCCATAAAAACCCCTTGCTGCGCCGCTCCTGCAGATTTCTGTTCAAACTCAGACTCACATGCACCAAAATCCCTTATAATACAAAACACGGTTCTTACTGTTTCCTCCTCAGATCCAGCAGGGCGGGTTGCACTGTGCTTGGATGAGCTCCTGGTAAGCAGTGGTCCCTCCGGACGTGTGGCATGCTGGGAGCCAAGTGAGCGCGTTCATGAGCGGCGTATTGAGCTTTGTGGCGACGGCGCATCGTGACGTCCCTCCGGCCCCGACCATTTTTTAAAATCTAATGGGTCCTCTTGTTTTTTTCAGCACATATTGTCACACGGCAGTCCTCCACATCCACAGCCCCTGTCCTCCCCTCACCAAGCAGGAGAGTTGGGGCTGTCCGCCTGGACGGCTACATCTCCACCACCGTTGTCTCCAAATGGTTCAACATCTCATTTGTCCTAAATCATATACGCCGTCCAAGGCCCACCCCCTCGTGAGTCAGTGAGGTAACACGTTCCCACCCTCCGAGATTTTTGATATTATGCAAGACGGCCGATGTAATTATAATAAGGACCTATGGCAGCGCCTCTCACGCCCCCCAACAGGCGCATGCAGAAGTGCATGGTGGCACCATCATTCATTCATCCTCCAAACATCACTCTAAAGTCTGATAGAGGCTCCCAGTCACTGTGTGTTTCATCTACATATGACTTTATGATGTTATCATAATATCCACAGTCCAACTGAATATCCATGGAGAGATTTTAAATACCAGAAAGGAGATATTATATCAATCTTACCACTATATTTATGCTCATGGGGACGCACCACATTTCTGAGTCTAGTGAGCTCGTTTGAAAGTGCTCATACCGTATTTTACCTCGATTTCATGAAAATTGTAAACTCACTTTGGGTTACTTGCACAACATTATAACTTATACCACCATAAACCTGCCACTATAGCCTACTATACATTTAAAATACTACCATTTAACATTTGCTGTGGGCCAAAATGGGAATTTATACGTAAATGTACTGCAGACTTTACCATGACAGCAGCAAAGGTACGTTGTTTTTAAGACAGTTAAATATGAAAAGTCATGTCTTTGTATTTGTCTTCGCGCCCATAATTGAAATATCTCAAAGATGTTGGTGTCTGCAGCTGGAACTTGTAGAGACAGACTGGAGAGGCGCTCCGGCTTGGCTAATTATCATGATAATCACACCAGAAATCTTTTGAGTCAATGAAAGACGAACTCTCTCAAACATTATTGTATAAGGTCTCAGTGTGTCTGTCTGTAGCCTGTGTTTGTGCGTAGCCTAGACTGCTCATCATTAGCATTAAATAAAGTTAACTCAGTCACGTTGATCGTCTAGACCACGACAGGGTGTGGAAAAACTTTCACACACACAGGCCGCACTGTTGCGTCTCCTTTGTCCGCTTACTGCAAACATGTATGAGGCCTAAATGCCCCTCAGTTACGCTTTAAATGGTAGCCTTTACACATGAAGCGCTTTAAAGTTGTAACAGGCTTTATAAACGGTTAATAAATCATTACGGGTGAGTTTTAAGACACTGATGAGGACAAATGTTGGGTTGCCAGGTTGTAAAAAATTCCATTGACTGATTGAACCATGTGACCTCTTTCCTGACAGGGAAGGGTTGCAGAGCTTCTGGACTAAAACACATTTATCAGGAAGTTATTAAACATTGCCCAAATTTATGACAGCATTGATACATTAGTAGGGATTTCACAACCTGGCAACCTAAAATGTGATGATAATAAAGGCATAAAGCCAATACGGAATCAGTAAATTATTTTTAAACATTAAAAATCCCATTAGTCCACTGTGATTGCTCTTTGTTGGTTATTGGTGGTAAAGTGCAACTATTATGTTTCACAGTAAAAAATGTTTCTCCTTTTACACCTTTTAAAGCTAGAAGTTCCCTCTTAATGTATCCTGATACAAGTTAACTACATCCAAAACAAATTAAAACACATCTTAGTCCCGTTTGACAGAGTTTCTTAAGCAAACGAAGGTCTGGTGGAGCTGAGAGATGCTCGGTAACCCGGCGAGCGTCTCGTCTCCTCCGTTAACGGCCTAAAGGATACAAACTTTGCCTTCATTGCCATTTTGTCTCTACTTATTCAGATCCAGACACGTTTGCTGAGCTGTAATGAGGTAGCCTACAACTCAAGCTACAACTCAAGTTCATTATTAAGACAGACCCTCCACCAGGAAGTTCACAGAGGCGCGCGCCGAACTACACCTGCGTGCGCCTCGTTATCATGTAACCGCTGCAGGAGCTGATGCGCCAAAGTATTGTCCAGAAACCTAAGGGGTCAGTTTAAGTTTAGCATAAGTTACAGTGTTAAAAGTTAGCTTTATGCAAGTATATGTAGCTACTTGTCAGCCAAAAGTTCGCCTAGTAGACTTGTAGGCTAATGCTGTCAAACAGTAACTTTAACTGTATGTTATTTTACCCTGTTTGCTTTGTTTAAACAGCCCCAATATGCCTCGTTAGTCTTAGACGACCTTTTTTTAAAAAATAACCTTTAGCCCATGCTTGGATTAGGCTTTGATAAACTCCCCAAAACTGGACAAAACATCAAAAAGGGCGACAGAAGAGGGATCCCTCAATATTACACAGGAGACAGAAATATCAGTAATTATATTATAGAGAAACAAAGATGGCTGCAGTACAAAGCATCCAACCAAAGTGAGTGGCAATTAACTTGTAGGCAAGAGCTGCAACATAGAAGAGCTAAATACAACACTGAGGAGTTGAGCCCATAATAAATAATAAATGCAGCTTTGGTTATTAATGGACATCTGGCCTGTAGCTGCATTTGGTTTAGACTTAAAGAAGTTTAATAGTTTCAAAAATGTGTTTATACTTAAGTTATGGAAATTGAAAAAAAAAATAACTCCACATGCTTCTTATGTAAAAGCATACAAGTTTTCTCCAAAAAAAGAAGTAAATTTGCCTATAAAAACTTTTTCTTGGCCATGGCTAGAATTTTTTTTTATTTGAGTTTCACATTAGACAATTTTTACTCGATTTTTTACCTCAAGTGTGAGAAGCATTTTCTTTTTTCACCTTACTTTATATTAGAGAATAGTGTTGTCCATAGCATCCTATTTCATTTGTAAGTCGTATGTTTAATAGTAAAACCTACATTATTTGGCCACTGAACCAGACCTGAGACGTAAAGCAGGTCCAACAAGAAGGCCGCGTGAAAGTTATATTAATATATTTCAGTCCACTACTTTTGTGTTTCCTACTTTTGGCCTATAATTGTATAATCCTTAAAATAAAGACAAGGAGCTGGTTTGTGCCATCGTCCATTTATTTGACTTCTTTGTGATATTTGGACGTAAATTGCTTGATAAAATGGTCTGCGTTGCCATGGTAACGGCAGCAGACTCCAGGTTGTGTCGCCATAAAACAGTTTCTGAGAAAAGTAAAGTTTATTTGTTTGTTTGTTTTATTGATTTTTTTTTTTTTAAAAACTGCATCGAGTTCGTGCGAAGTCATAACAAAGTGGGCAAAAAAAAAAAAAAAATAACAGCCTGTTGCCCTGTTGGTTATTGTAACGCGTTACACGGGCCGTGAGAAGCAGACAGTCTTTTGGCTGGTGGGTCACAGTCTGTCTCGGACCCTCCGACAGCAGTAAAGCACCCTCAGCATCCCTCCATTGTTTTACCGCTGCCAGCCCAGACACCATGCAGGCTTCACTGAACAGAGAGGCGGACATCACACATGGCGACAAAACCAGCCTGTCTTGTTTTTTTTTTTTACGCACGTTCACGAACAGCATCTCGGTACACCTGATATGTGCAGAAAAAACCAAAAATCACCTGAAATTACTGTAAATATGAGTTGTAATACTTTTGCCCGGCCACAAGGATTCAGTATGTGTTTGTGCCCGCGCATGCAGGCACCCTGGCACCCTCTCACCCCCACGTCGCGCCAATATTCAAATTGGGAACCTCTGATTTGAATAGGAGCTTAATGAGACATGGTGCTGTATATTAAATGATAGTGGGGGTCCTTTGTGGAATTAAAGGCAAAGATATTTCAGAAATGTTGCAATACATTTAAGAAATGAGAGGTTTGCACATAATAATATTAGACCATTTAACGAATGAAACACTGAAATCAGACAATTGGAGAATATAGTATTTTCTGTTAAAACACTAAAATTTACTGATGAATTGGCGTCAAGAACTGGTTTATTATCTGACAGCCAGAAATCTTCCCATCTTTAAAGTAGAAAGCTCCTCAGACGATTGCATGAAGTCAACTGGTTCAGGCGAAGGACCACCAGCAAGCTCTCCGTCACTTTCTGGGGTCAGAGGACTCATTGTGTGGAATGTGTTTGAGAGAATTTACATAATGTAAACAGTCATGTGAACTCAAATCACAGTCTTTGCGATCGTGGGAAATAGGAGAACTGGTGCAAGAATTTGTAATGTAATCAGGGGGGTAAAACCTTCCAAAAACAGGAACACAGAGGTGGCAGACTTTTACTAATTTGAAAGCTTTTGCACTAAAATTATAGAAAAAAACAACAACTTTTAATCTCCATGAACTTAAGATTCTATCATGCAGCCACTCATTTAATGGTTTTCTCACTGATTTCATGATTTAGGGAAGATTGATGACTTTTTTCATTGTAAGAACTGCTTGTGCACCAGGACACTGGGGGTAGCTGTTCACATTTTGATGTTGCCTTCGGTCCCTTGTGTGTCTTCCCTTGTAGTTGTCAAATCAAAATGAAATTTGTTTTCCTCTGCTTGCTGTCCCACCAAAATAGCTTCTGCTAGACATCTTGAACAATCTTGAATGTGTCCCCTTGTTACTACTTACATTATGCCATGTGCAGCATTTTATTTTTTTCTCTGTTTTGTTTGTTTGTTTTTGTTTTGAACAAGTTATAAACAAATCAACATACAAACAAACAAAAATGATTCAGTAACAAGCCGGTCTTCTTGGGGTCTACAAGACAAAGGACATAAATTTTATTGAACAACACGATTGAAGAAAATGATGTATTAAGCAATCCTTGATTTTCAGATTACATATGTTTTTAGGCTTTCTGAAAGAATACACACTGATCAGCAGAGTGAATAACTAACCTGATGTTACAAACACAGGATATTCTTGTCTTTCAGAGGTGAAAATTGCTGTATAGGTTTAGTTTAGCTGAATATATTTTACAGGCTCATACATGTTGTTAAAAGTGAAAGTAGAGCACAAAAAAAAACAAAAACACAGACAAGCTGCAGTAAATTTCAATGATTGAACAGACTGAGACTAGAGTCAGTAACTTATTATTTCTAGGCCTAAAAGAGTTCACATGAATCTCCAGAGATACTGAATGAGTTATAAGAGATGACAGGTACAGAAAGCCTATGGCGATAAAATACATTTTGTCAATTTCTGAATTAATGAAACAGGCATTTGCATGAAAACACCATAAATGATGGGGATTTTAATCAGTTTTGGTATCACACTGTAATTTTAGGCCCACACAACTTTAAGTTTCAAATAATCCCTAAAAAGAATATAAGAAATAAAATAAGAAATAATTCTTGATTTCTTATTACTTTGATTATTTTGTATATTTGTATATTTTGTATTGTTATAGAAAAGTGGCTGTGAACTCTGTTTTTGCTTTTCTAATTGATAATTTAGAGATCAGTGATATGATGAATACATATATATTTTGTAAGCTGTTTATTGTAAAAGCAACAAAAGAACATTTCTTACTTCGTCACAAAAGGTGAGTGAAGAAAAACTACAGTAGACAGACAGAAATTAAATGGATTAAGATTCAACAGGCTTTTTGTTGACTAACTCAGAGCTCTATGAGTTTGTGTACTGAAGTCAAGGAGACATTTTTAACTCGATTATGAGATAACAGGTGAACTTGTATCCAACTTACTGGAAGATTGTGTAGACAAATAACCCACAGACACATTTTTAATTGGCTGTGCTGAAAGGTTTGTTCATAAAAGAGATAAAATACATTCTGTGACAAATTTCTTCCAGTGCACATAATCTTTACTACAACTGTTTGTGCTCTTTAGCAGAGCCTAAAATGTTTATTTTCAGCATTTGATCTTTTAAACTAATTTCACCCAATAGCAAATGAACTGACCGCACTTTCCTCTTTTTATTCTCATCTCATGGAGTTTATGCATAACTACATTTTTAACGATCGACAGTGTAAAAATCGATTCTTCAACTGCAGTTAAATATGAACAAGAGAATATAATGCTTGTTATAAAGATTTTTGAAAATGTTTTGATTTTTTTACTTTTGAAAATGAACGTTTTTCTGAATGGACTAGACCGTTTGGAAAATATTTTTACTTCTCCTCTCCGGACATTCATCAGAGCAGAAAAAGGCCAAAAAGTAGGCAAATAAATTGGATTACTGTATGTTAAAAGGCATCATTCCCTTTATCATCTCCCTATTCTCTGGCTAAAACTGGCGATTTTAGCCTATGTCACATTTTCTAAAAGGATTTGCTAAAATATTTTCTTTCATACTAGGCTAATTTTTGATTTCCTATTAATCGCAGTGTGTTGTTCCGGAGATGTAACTCACACAGTTTATAAAAACATAGATGATGAAATTCTACGACAACGTTAAAAATATTTTGAGCAGTTGTTGTCTTTGAAATGAGTTTTTCATCAAGTGCACAAGAAATCAGCGAATATTACAAAAGCTTCGTTTATCAAAAAACATTTTTACAAGCATGATTATTAGATAAATATTTAAACGTAGACTATGGATCTGAGATAAGGAATCATTTTCTCCACATTAGGTTTCAAACAGCGCATGTTTTCTAAAACTTGCGGTTGCACAAATTTTGCGCTGCAGTTGACAATTTTTTCTTGCGATGTCGTTTTAGATTGATTAGTATTTAGATAGATTATTGGGACCACACTTAATCAACATTTAGCGCGGTTTACTGGCTACAGTGGTATTGAGGATGCAGGTATGTAATCGGATCTGGTTTCATGGCTCCAGTAATCAAACAGGTCCGAAGGTGTCCGATTCCTCTGCTGCAGTTTGCATTGTGTTTGCAGGTCAACAATAAAATCAGATCGTTTATTTCGTTTTAAATTAGTAATAAAACATGGCCGAAATATCAGCGAGATGTTTTAAACTCATGGTTGTATCACCGAAGTGACAATGCTGCTCTTGGAGGCAGAAAACAGACTTTTTTTTACAGAGGCATCATTGCATGTTTCTCTGTCTTCTGCTGCCATCATGTGGACATTTAATGTATTACAACCACATCATGGTGGATTGTTGAATATTGGCACTCTGCTGCCTCACCTGGACAAACAGCGTACTGTCAAGACTTCCGAACATACAAGTACCTTAATAATAGTAAACTGCTGAAACACTATTGATGGAAAGTAACTAAGTAGCTTACTTCTACTCAAGAACTATACTTCAATGTAACTTTGAGGTTTATATAAACATTACTAGTTTGCACCTGGAAACTTTATTTTTGTACTCCACTACAATTTAAAAGGAAAATATTGTCCTTTTTTATTTCTACTGCTGCTATAGTTCTAAATTACGTATCAAATTAATAATTTTTTTCCAGCTGGACCTAATTTTTTCTTCTCTCCTGCCTCACTAATAATCTTCAAATCCTTGGGTTGGGAATCACTGAACTAAACTATCAAACTCCACTGTATAAGGGAGTTAGAAATAGCTCACTACTTTTTAATTGATGGGCTTCAAAATATTAGTTGATACTTTTGATAAAGTTTTCTTTTAATACTTCTGGACTCTCACAAAAAATACAATTTAAGTGGTTGACTTCTTGTGATGGAGTTCATATGAATTTCAATATTGGTGATTTAGTATTCGTCCATCAGAGCTACAGTATATCCCTGCAGTCTGGATCAGGCTTTAAAACAGCTTTTCACCATCATATGGAACAAAATGCCTCAAAAAGCAAAAAGACTTAAAAAAATCAGAGTAAATAAGAGGCTTTTTAGCAGCCTCTCAGTTTTTCAAGTTCAGGTAGAGTTGAAGGAATCTGACGTCACAACCTCAGTGTTTCTTCCAGATGTCGTGACTGCCAGTTCCTGCAGATTCAGGGCAGCACAGTGCTGGAAAATCAGCTCTTTTCTTCAGCATCCTTGTCATCTTCAAACACATCACCACCAGTTTATCACTGCAGCCCATGACTGCCAAAAATACAAGCAGACTGCACTCATATCCAAGCGTGGCAGCATTTATGAGAGGCTGCTTTAAAACCTTTGGAACAAATGCTTCCGACAGACTATCAGGAAAAAAAAATACAGCTCTCTTAAAATCAGAGCAGCAGCATCATCGTAGCAATGTTAGGGTTCAGTTCAGTCCATTTAAAGGTAAGACAGGACCGCTCACATTTTTACAGAAGATAGAAGAATATTTTTGTTCAGTAACTGTTTTGTGGCTAATGTATTATTCAGTAAATATGAAAAGATGATTGAAAATCTTTTCAAGGCAAAAAGAAAAAAGTCTAACTTCAAGGTATTCAATCTAAAAATATCAACAGTAATTTATGTGAATAGTAGTCAAAGGAGCAAAAGCATTTTTGTTTAGTTTTAGCTCGCAGTAGTACAGTTTTTGAAATGTCTGTAGATGTCTTATTTGATAGTTGACATGAATTTTGATCACGTTGAGGTTTCTAAGGTCAGAAGGACCTGACAGGTTGGTCACAAAGCAGGACAATAAATTATCATTAAATTTAATTGATATCATTTTTGCACATAGACCATTATTTTCTTGACAGTCAGCATGACTTTGAAACGTTTTAAATATGTCTCTATACACATGCCATATAGATTAAATGTCATGACTATTTCATAAGCACTTGCTTTTTGTGACTGCATGATGATCCTTTTCACTAATATTTTTGATTCATGTGGTTTTGTGCAGAGAGCACACAACACTCTGAGCCACCAGATTCATTTCCCCCAGCTGTCAGCAGCTGTAACCCTATAACTTGTTTATTTGAAACTAATAACTGTGCATTTCTTAGTGCAACTTCAACTGTTTAATTACTACAGTATGTGCACATTATTTTAATGTTTTTTTAAAAAAATATATATTTTCCACATGTACTGTTACACAATTCAATATAATTTACATGTTTTTACATACACATACTTTTCCTATGCTCTATTGTTGTCTTTCTTATAATTTCTGGAGAAGCTGTAAAATAGAACAATTTTCCCTCAGAGATCAGTAAAGTATTTTGTTATTCAAAGTTTCCTCTATGAACTGAGCCAACCACAGCTGCGTTATTCTTGAAATGACTCACAACTGAATTACAGGACTTCTCTCTCTCTGTAAGTCTGTACATTTATGGGCATATTTATGAGTGAAATGTGTTTATGAAAAACACAAACTCCCTGCAGTAATAGACTTAAAGCAGCCTGAATGAGTTACAGAATGGCATCATTTGTTGGGGCCTCATTGCTCACACAGGAGAGCAGACGACAGTTCAAAATAATAAGAGCCGTGCAGGGAAAGAGAGGAAATTTAAAATGTGTAGGCCTGCTGCATTTTGTTATCCTGCCATGCAAAACTGGTTTCTTAGCTCTGATCATGTTTCAATGGTTCTTGATCTCAGAGATTATCCTACTTTGGTCAAATTACTTAACATTGTTTTTTTTATCCAGTTTCTTTGGAGGTAACAATGAATAGTCACAACACAGTTTTTCATACAGCGACTGTAGGGCTGCTAAAATAATCACTAAAAAGCATGTAAACATAGGACTGTAAGTCTACAGTCAGAGCTAACAGCTGTGTTAATTTAAGCTAAAGGCCAGCATTGATGTTTATGATGTTAAATAGCACTCATTTGCTGATGCTTAGCCCATAATCTGACGCATCAGATGGTTTTTTACAAAGACACTGGTGTTTGTATAAAATGTCATGATAATCCACTCAAAGATAAAAATACAAATATCAACATCATGGTGCCACAAGATGAAAAGTCAGTATCAAAGCACTCCAAAGTTAGTAGATTTATCCTCATCTTATGAATGTCAGCAAACACAGTGGACTGACTGACAGTCTCTGGCATAGCAAAGACAGTTTTTGTCCTAATTAGACTCACTGATGCACAGCTGGAAGTCCAGTCTAGTCTTGAAAAAGTACCTAACACAGATTTTTGGCCTGATCTTTCAACCACACACTCTTAAAAAGTTTGCAAACAAACTTGTCACTGACTGTTGACAGGCAAGCTCAGTGGCTGTTATCCCAAAGCCCTCGAACAGCTATCAAGTGGATCTTAATTCAAGGTACACAAGTTAAAACTTACATTGCAAGCAAAAGTTTGACATTTTTTAGACATGTAGAATTCGGGTGCTGAGGATTATTCTGTATGTACTCTCAGGTTTAATCTAAAATTAAGCTGCATACCTGAGATAAGTCACCATAAGGTGGCATGTTATTGTAGTCAACATATCTTGGAGATATAGTTTATCTTAGCAACATGTAGAATGGAGACTAACCTATTTATTGTTGCAGAAATTGAATCAGCGCTAGAAAACTCCCTCATGTGTAATAAGAGTGACAAGTAGCTCGAGTATCCCTGATAAAATGAGATCATAAAAGCGTAACATGATGGCAGAGTGGAGTGCATGTGGGAGGCAGCTAAAGTGTGTGTGGGCAGCAGAATGGGGCAGACCTGCATGGAGAGCACTTTGGCTTGTTTTTGTCATCACCACAGTGACTGTAAAGCAAATTTTCAGGCATGCAGATGGGATATGATAACCTCTCAGCTTTGTTGTGCTACCCTGTGCTCAGGTTGCACATGTGAGCAGGAAGACTGGATGACTGCGTTTGATCATGGATAGTAATTGCATAACTCAGACCCCTGAATATTAGAAAACTCTTGAAATTATATCAGTGGTATTAAGGGTTTGTTGGAATGATATAGATGTAGAATGATACTGTGGGACAATCTAAATTTTCTAACCTTCAAGGTTTTGTCCTTCTTTAATATCTCTGGTTGTATTTGACCTAGTTATTAAACTTTTTCTGGCATACTCTTCATAAAAACTCTATTAAGTTCAAGCTCACCACCCTACAACTTTTAGAAACCATTAGAATAAAGGTTGAAGTAACTTATTAAAAAAAATGTTTATAAATAAGCTGAACTTAAGTTAAATAAAGGTTAACACATTAGCAAACGTATGTTTAGATTCTCCATAAATCATATTTATTTAACTTTGTTTGACTCCATTTTTCTCCTGGTCATCAGAGCCCCCCCCTACAGTTGTTCAGTGCTGACTTTTAGGGGCCCACCTCACAATTTGTGAACCACGGTATTAGGCCATTGTCCATGTACATGAAATTCATAAAGTTATATTATGTTTGCATGAATTCAGTGAAGCACTTTGACCCACTGGATTAACCAAAAAATATACATCACCCTCTGGTTATTGCAATATATGCATATAAAATGCACCAAAACACTATGTATTTAAACTGATATTGCATCTTACAAAAATTAAATATAACATAAGAGAACTTAATCTAAAATAACACTTTGAGGGTTAAATCATAACATAGATTGATAATAACAATAATACCAATTAAATTTTTAGTACATATATTAGTCCTCAAATACAAACTATATTTGTGAATTTTTACTAAATTTACCAATTGAATAGTTAAAGTAATTTAAGTGTGAACTTACTCAGCAGGTGTAGGAAATTGTGGAGTTTCCCAATTTGGGATCAATAAAGTACATCTATCTATCTATCTATCTATCTATCTATCTATCTATCTATCT
>JAQMCX010000018.1:7966830-7979333 GCA_029814765.1 Acanthurus leucopareius | reverse complement strand
ATTGGGATCAATAAAGTACATCTATCTATCTATCTATCTATCTATCTATCTATCTATCTATCTATCTATCTATCTATTAGAGGATAAGAAAATGCGTTTAGTAAGTACATTTGAACAAGTACTTCCACTGTATATTGGTCGCAGTGTTGAATTAGGCGTCTACCTCAAGGACACTACAACAAAAGAGTCTAAACAATGAAACAACCAACCTTGCAATTAACCTGCTCGACCAGCTGATCTATAGCCATCACAGTAAATAGTTCAAGTAATTTAAGTGTGAACTTACTCAGCGGGTGTGGGACGTTAAGACAGATGCCCGCTCTGTTCTTTTGTGGAGCCTGAGGCCAGTTCTTTATGAAGTTTCCTTCAGCTGAACTTTTCCCTCCTTTGTTGCTCGATCTTCTGCAACCTGCATTTCATTTCTTATGTTTGCCTCTGGACACTATTATGCAACAGACTTTGTGTTTATACTTTCTACTTACCTTCATTCTAATGATTTGCATGAACTCCTTGAAACTTTCAGGTCATCACAGGATCGTTGCAATCCTTTACTGATTTTCTTGGGGGCATTTAGGTTCCTTTCAACATGGTTTCTTTTCTCCTTCCACAAGAGCAAACCTTGTTCTTCTTATCCTGTGCAGTTTAACTATTCTACTTTACTGTTCTCCCAGTCATTAGTGATGTCCATGCCTGAGCTGGGTGTTGTGAGATTTGTCTATGACTCATTTTTATGCCTATTTGTAGCTTGCGGGTAGGAATCCAACAAATCAAGCCAGCCTTTGATACTGTGTTTCTAATCCAAGATGTCCCTTATGAGGCATTTTTCCAAGATGTCATGTGTTTTATCTCTGTCAGCGTATCTATTCCCAGCAGTCCACAGTACTAGGTCTGATGCAGCATTTGTTTTTAAACTAGGACACAAGTCTGCCTAGAAACCTAGAGGATAGAGGAATAATGCTGGTGGCACGTTAGTAGAAATGCAATATTTTTAAGAATCTGTTTTTCAACTTCCTGGAGAGTCAGTGCACATTAGTGTGAGTCCCATTACAGGATGAACTGTGCACTCTAGTTTCCCACTGACAGCTCATAAAATAGCCAGCTGTCATGCCTGGGTTAAAATATTTTTTTTTAAATTCGTGAATAAGCTCCCACCCAGCCACCCTAACTCACTCTTTACATTGTCTATAATCTTTGTCATTTTTGGAAATGGTCTAAATATTTTAGAAATATACATTTTTGCCTTCTTGCAGAGAGTTTGATAACAAGAGTCACTACCCTCACCAACAAACTCAGCACTTAACTCCCTTTAAAGACACAAAATACAGTTGTTTTACATTTCATTTAGAGAGTTGAATACACAAAATATATGATGTCAGTAGGTTAGCTTTAAAAGTGGTGGTAGACAGAGTTTTTTGTCACATTTGGTCTGGGTCAGGTCTCCTTTTCCCCCTTGTTTTTGGCCTATGTGCTAAGCTAAGCTAACAGCCTGCTTTTTCTACCTCTATGTTAAGCTGATACTCATAACAGTGATATAGATTTCTTATCTAACTTGTAACAGACCAGCCCACTGATCTTGTTATGGAATAAAACTACTCATTTCCAGGACACCCACATTTCTGATTAAATATGACGTTTCTGAGGAAATACATCACAATGTGTCAGTGTCTTCAAATGCAACAGACATTTTCACATCTGCAAAAAAGCTCAGGGAGACAACGGCAATAACTTGACAAGTGTAGTAGTACTGTGTTTCTCTTTGCCAGTCATGTCACACTGTGAAAAGCTCCTTCAAAGGGCCTGTCAGTGTTTCTCATTGGAAAGAATGGGATGGATTATACTGCCAGAAAGCTAACAAGCTACTGTTGCTTGCTGCCTGCCGAACCTATTTGAATGAAACTGGGCATTATAATGAGATGTTTTGTGGCTGACAAAGGCGACACAGATAATTATCGGCATTATGTCGCAAACTTGTTTGTTATGATCAAATGTATGCAACTTTCTCTTGATGTGAATGTGCTTTATGTGTATATTTACAAAAAAGTACTGTAGTGCAAGAGACCTGCAGCCTGGAAATCAGAAAATGCACTTTGATAAAAACGTATGTAGGCCAGATCTGGACAACAAGTTATGCATATGTAAATAAGATAGTTACTTTGTTGTACTGCAGCTGTCATGGGGCCCTTGAGGCCATGCTTTGGATGTTATTTTGTTGTAGTTTGTTTTGGAATATTCACAAATAAATAGCAGTGAACTACAACATAATCTGAAATATTAAGGGCCCTAAGATTGATGCTGCACTTTTGCATGACCTTGAACTTTGAAGCCCTGTCTTGTTGAGAGGCCTTGTGTCAAAATCAAGTTTTATTACCTTTAATATATGATTTAATAAATAATAAAGCTCATTTTGAATAATTTTTTGTTTAATCAGAATGTTTATAATAAGTTGAAAAGAGAGTTTGGGGTTGGGTACCTACAGGTCATTTTGATTCAGGGTCATTTGATGTGTCAATCTTGCCCTGTAGTAGATTAGATGAATAGATGACTTTATCCTCATGTACAGGTGGTTTTATGTGCAAATAATGTTTATCTATAAATATAGAAAGAGGGGGACCTACGTATTACAATTACAGGATATTGCAAAATTTGAGTTGCACTATAATATAAACAGCATAGTACACTTAATATCCTCTCCTAGCTGATTTTAATGTTCACGTCTCCTTTCATTTATTTTCTTATGCAAATTTTTCATACTGAAAAACAATCCGTGTATATTTCAGCAGGCTACTGTACGTCATGATGCCATAGCGTCTGATGGCATGAAAGAAGGTCTGCGAGAACAATTTAGGCGATTAATGCCTCTCAGCAGTCAACATTTCTCTCCTTTAACAACCCTAACAGATCTTGAAGGATGGTTATTTGCCGCGTACGGTGCCATGGTGATTACAGACGGGAAAAACAAATGGCCTAGCGGATTCTCGTATGGAAAGCAGGCAGGGCACAGTGGGGCTACAGTGACATTTTCCCCACATGCAAAATCATGCAAAAGGTAAATACTGAAGCGGAGGGATACAAACACTATTGCAGAACATGGCCGTCACCTCCGTCATGTCCTCTCTCGTGGACCAGCCCACCTCGGCGGCACCGCGCTCTGATTGGACGAGAGGCTCTCACGTCAGCTTCTTATTGGATTTTCGACGGGTCAATCAAGGGCTAATGTCAATGACGTTGTCGTACACTGGGTACGCTGTATCGCCTGGGTGGACAGTATAGTTACTTCAACATTAAATGGAATAAAATGCCGCGGATTCATGTAAATAGAGACGTATCTTAAGCATAATTAATTAATGCTTCTTAATTAAGACGGGTCACTTCGGGAGTCGTTGGCGGCGGACTTATTTTCGGTTTTTATCAGCAATATTTCAGGGTAAGTGGAGTGATACATTTCCTTCCTGCGTCTTTTTTCCTCGCTCAGGAGCAAACCTGCTAGCTTTATTATTTAAATATACCAAAGTAACAGGCAACACTGTACTGGTTTATATTACATAGAAAAAAAATATGCTCGATTTGAATACAAAATGCCCGTAATGTGGTTTAAAGTAGTGCGTGTGTGTGCTCCAGCTCTTCATAGCCGAGTTATATGGAGAGTATAAGGAAGGTAATGGCTGTCGGTCGGCTCGTAACTTGAAAATTGTGAAATGGCCTGTTAAGAGTACCTCGTCCTTTGCAATGTTAGTCAGCCCCGGTTGTGGTGTCTTAAAGGAGGCTATTTGGCTTCGTAAAAACAACACACACGATTTTGACAGCAGTGTTGGCTTACAACCTGTCAAATATGATCCTGTCGGGTACCTGTCTGCCGTCAGTGGGCCTACTCAGTCTCCAGGCTCCATCTGTCATAATGTTAGTAGGATACAGCTATGAGTCCCTGCTGCCACTTTGTTAAATAATGTCATTTTAAGTGCATGTGGAGTCCACATACCTGATCTAACATGGTCAGTAGTTTAATGACATTAAAGACAAAGCGGGCTAACTACACATATAAGAGAGCTATTGTTCACAGCTGTTCATCCAGCTGCATTTTTTTTCCCCAATAGCCTCAAGTAAAATTGTAATATTTTCCTGCACTGGTTGGAGTTTGTGTTTGTTTTGTATCTTGGTGAGATTTTTGGTGTATGAGCAGCTAAGATTTTCTACAAATATTATTAATGCTAATGTCAAATGCCAAGTGGTGATGCTGTTTGCAGGCAAAGGGCATTTGCATGGTCCTTATTTACTATGTCTTACATACCTTACGAGTAACCCTAGCTGATCTCAGTCAAATTAGGGCACTGATTATGATTTAGCATGGGGCTGTAGGTATTCAGTGCCTTGCCTGTGCACTGGAAATCAGCAGCCATGATTTTCTGTGCCATTTCAGGGTAGATACCATAGATGTTGGGCTAGAAGTAGGCCAGTTTGACAGTGTGACACGCCACTGTGTGCCATGCTAGCAGATGGATTTATGTCAACATCTGTAGGTAGTACAATCCCAGTGACTGAGAGCATATATGACACATGTCAACAATCACTTCCCTACCTTCTAGGGTTGCTCAAATATAAATACCGGTAATGAACTGCCTCTGATACAGCTTAATGTGCTGCACTGGTAATCAGCGAGTACACAAGTCTATGCATCAAGCCACTATCGTTTGATTTATTTATTAGAAATGGGACCAATTTACTTTCCAGCAGCATCCCGTACACTGGGATGCAACTTGACAGATTTTTTTTTCTGCACAAGTAGCCAGTATACTCAAATGGCAAGCAATTTTGTAACTTTAAGCACATTCAAAACATCCACAAAATGGTTAATAGTATACAGTTGCTAGCAAATAATTTTGACAACAATCAGTTAATTTTTTTAATGCGCTAGTATTTGATTGATACTCTGTAACAACTTATACATAAAGTTTAGGTATTTAAATCTGCATTCTTGAGGAAAAAAATGGTGTCAGATCATCTTTATTATCACCAGCATATTTATTTTAAAATATATTATCTGTTTTCAAATTGGTGCTGAATACTAATTTTTTTAAGCCAGTGCTAAGTTCTCCATGTCCCAAAGCTAACATTCACCATTTGGATTGCAAAGATACCAAAGTCCTGTTTCCCCACTTGCTCCACAGCAACATCGACAAATTGGCTGCCCAAAAGACTAGCTTAACTAGACTAATGCTTATAGGTGACATGAGCATATTGATCTTTTATCATTGCATGTTCCTTTTTTATTGTCACGTGTGGGGTTTAGAATATTCATGAGACTATGAGAGCACAAATCAACACAGTCCATCTCAGTGAAGACTGAGCCATCAAGACCTTCCTAAACCCCGGTGTGAAAGCTGAAGATGGGCAAACCTATTGCAAGTCACATTTGAGGCTCTGACCATTTATCTCAGGGCTTTGGCACGTTTCATTGGCTAGTGCATAATCCGCTAAAGGTCACAGACACTAATTACACTACTCCAACAGACAGATGCATACCCTGAGCTTGATTGTGCTCTCCTTCATCAGAAGAATATTCAAGAGTTGCATAACCATCACTTGGATGATTTGAATAACATGTGCGTGCCTCGCACTTCACTGGAGTGACCGAATGCCTGCCCTCTTAAGATAATGAGGCAAACTGGTCCAGCCAAAAGTCATTCATTTTACATCATTATATACTTCTATCTCGTCTTTCCGAAGTGTCTGTAGATTCACTTGTAAACTGTCTTCTCTGTTTCTGTGGCTTCCTGTATGTCACAGAACGAGCTTGGTTTGGCTGGATGCAGGGCGCAGTTTTAGCCAAGCGGCGACCTCATTATCTCTGGCATCCAATCAGTCCTCCGGCCAGCTCCTAATTGAGCCATCAGCGCCTTAAGGGGGAAAAGGAGGGATGAACGTGTCAATTACAGTAATGAGGGGGCAGCCATGCAGAGGGCAGTCAGGGAGAGGGAAGCTAGACAGAAGCCTTGCAGAGTACCCACATTTTGGTCAATTCATAGCTAATCAAAGATAATATTGTAGCTTGACGGTGACAAAGTTTGCAGAGGCAGTGGAGAAGAGCAGTTTTAATAATTTTTCCCTCTAGCAAGAGGATTTTTTCTACATGTCTTGTTGTGGTAATTGTTTAGAGTTTGTGCCTTTTAGCTAATTGATGATCTATGTTGAGCACTACTGTGAATATGGATGAAATGACTGAAAAACTCCATCAAGATAAAGCACAAACCACATAATACTTGGTTGATTCATCTGAGTATTGGGTCTGGTTTGTAGGTTATTGAAATTTATTTCTTTTCTGTATGTAATGATGTTTGATTTTAAACATAATTAAGAAAAAAACGGTTGTATAAACATCTTGCTGCAGTGTTCATCTTGAATATTAATGCACTTTTTGTGCCAAAATGATGTAGAAGCTAATTTGAGCTAATGGAAACTATGATATAGTGCTGAAACAATTAGTCGATTGGCAGACTTTTGAGGTTGTCACACTGGGCCCTAGAACATGCAATGTACATTTGTCACTTATTTTGTAATTACAGACTAAAAATGAATGGTCTGGTCCTTTTAAATGTAGCCTTGTTTAGTTTGACCAAAAGTCCAAAACCCAGAGTTATTCATGTTACTAATATATGACAAACAAGGGCAGCAAATCCTGCCAGTGAAGCTGGAGTCTAGATATATGTTGGTTTTTTTTTTTTCACCTCTCATTGCACCCCTTATCGTCACCATAACTAATAAGGCTCCACCTACAATTGGCTGAGGTCACAGGAAATTGTAACCCCAAATGTTCTGATTAAAAGAAGTTGGGACACATGAATCCAACCTTTTTCTATTTGATTTGCTTTGTGAAACTTCAGCTCAGGCTATATAAGAAAGAAATGTGATTAGATGCAAGTTTTTTCAAAATTAAAATCAGTATACCTTGCTGAATAGAAGTCACTGGAACCATTTTTATATAAAGTAACATGAGGAATTGCTGCGGTGCTGAACACTTGGTTGGTTGCGTGTTTCGTAATAAATAATGAAAGTGAAACACTGAATTTTTCACATATCACTGACAAAGAATCTGCATTGGTCACCTCATGGCCAATAACTACAAGGTCAGTATTGGCGCTCATACTGGCTTGGCATGTTCAGTTGGTGCAACCATACTGAAGACCTGTTAGCGAGCAGGCTGAAATGTCAAAAGTATTGGCTTAAATGATTGATACAGATCCTAGTTGAACTTAATATGCTGGATTTTATTACAGCTTCTGATTAATTCTCAAGCTGGACGCTCTGAAGTGTTGAAATGTGGTTTCTTGAGGCCCCATGTGCACTCCACTGGCGTTTTCATTTTTTCCGTCTGGCCTAACAACAATCCCCAGGAAAGCATGGACATAGAGGGTCAAGGCTATGGGGAAAACTTAACACAATTGCCACTGGGCTAAGCCTCTGTGTGGGAAGGAGAATGGGTTATGTTGGAAAATGTGGGTTTGAATTAAAACTGTTTGGGAGGTGAGAGTGTAAAAATGTGGAATAATATGAAAACTAGATGATAAAAACGTGTTTGTTGTCAAGTTCCCTTTGACCTGCATTATTCAGCTATTTTCTTGTCAGTTTTCACTTCAGCTGTGAAACAAGAAGATGAATTTATCTTTTTAATCCATTTGCAATGAACCTCCCATTTTCACTTTCAGAGCTGTGGCTTTCCCATCAAACCAGTTCAGATTCTAATATTTTAAATACACATATACAAAACCTGAAACAAATTAATAACCAATAATTTCAAACATAAAATAATAATAAAAAATCTTAAATGCTGGTAGTGATTGTTTAGAGAATATTTTATGTGAATATGTCTGTAACCAGTTATCATTTTCAACACTAATTAATCAAACTGTCTAAAATTTTGAATGATGAATGAATGAAAAATCTGAAAATGTGAGAAAAAAGCACAGTATAGCATCCCAGAGTTTTCTTAAAAATCCATGATTTATTCATAAGTTTCAATGTCAAACCATCACTTTTTAAAGGCTCAAATAAGATAATTTTTGCCATTTTGTGTAGAAAAATTACTACAGTAAATAAATTGAATAAATTTAGCTGCAAATTCTTTTTTTCCCCTCTTTTTTTTAATCAACTACTTGATTGGCAACAGGCTTAATCAACATCTCCCCTCCACCCACCACAAACGCCACCCTAAATGCAAAATATCAGCGTCACACCTGACTGAGTTTAATTAATTGTCGAAGCTAGAGTTATGATTATCATGTGTTAAACTATGCAGCCCTAATGTAAACTTAAATCACAGTCGCGGATGTATTTAAAGCTCTGATCTCAGGAAGTGCAGCTGTATATATTACTGCTAGTTAATTTGGAGTCATTATAAAGATTGAGCAACCGGTTTGTAATTCTAGATACACAGTCCCTCTCCAGCCTGGACTCATTCCCAGCTCATCAAACACTGACGATTTATCACCGCACAATCTCATTCGGAGGCAGAATATAACATTAAGTATGAGAAGCACCAGCTTTCATTAAAACTCAAATGTAAACCCATCTGTGTCCGTATTAGATGTCATAGCAAGTCCTTGACCTGATGCAGCAGAGGGACGGGTGGAGGGTCATTGTGGAGTGAAGGGTCACATACAGGACTCTCATCCACAGGACCAGAGTTTGATACATGTGTGAAACCCAAAGTGGAGCCTTAACTGTCATTTTTTCCTTAAACTAACTCAGTATTTTTGATGTCCACACTTCATTGTGACCGTTTCACAATATAATCTATGTGTTAAAAAGACTTTGTGGCAGGAAGGCTTTTTGCATCAGACAAAAGGACAACTTGTGTGTCTGTATGAGACACAAAAGGAGATGACAAAAACAAAAGCGGTGTTGATATTTAACGGCCTGGCACTAGAGCGTGATGCATTTTCTCTTTGCTTAGTAGTGTTAACTGTGACAAAAGCATCATTTTATGTCGCCAACATTAACAACCGTTTTTATTGCTTCTCTATATTCATTTCTCAGTTTTAATCCACACCACTAACAATGCATTGAAAATACATCCATCTGAGTCTTTTAAACTTTTATATAACAATCTTTAGCAAAGCTTGTTAAGGCTTCCTGCAGTAACACATGCAGGATATCATTTTGGAAACAATTAATCATTTGAAGCCGGTAGCCCAGATCATCTGCAACATGACTGAGAGTGACCAGTTTCTTTATTCTTGAATCTTTCTGCAGCTCATGCAGAGGTGGCAGCGTTCTCAAGGCTTTCTTATTCATCATTTTCCTGTTATTTTCATTTCTTTGACACTCGGTCCTTCATGGTAAGGAGGATTTTAAATTCCTGCCAATATAATGACTACCAAACCAGTGATTCAGCCAGAACACAAAGATGGCTCGCCAACCTTCGTTACAGCCTTCAAAGATGTGTGTGAAGACTTTATAGTTGTTATTGTGCCATATTTTTCTCCATCTATACTAGTCGTGGACTGATTAAAAAAACACTTAACCTCCCTCTGACCATTTTTATTTGTAGTTATTTGTGGATTGAGTCAAATATGTTTTGATTTGTTTACCTCTGATTCATAACCAGAGTCTTTGCAGATTTGAAAGCCTTTAAGAGGTGTATTGCCTTCTACTTTGGCCATTGAACCAGTTATGTAACTATTGCCCATACTGAGTCCTATTCACTGACATCCTTTTTGATGTAGAGCTGCTGTCATTTTTTCCGTCGCAGAAGCTTCATGGTAGTGGAATCAAAACGAGATAACTATTTTCTTGTAGAGGAATGACTCAATCGGTAACGTTGGTAAAGTAGTGTTATCATTAATCAGTCAATTAGTTTCAGCCTGAATTTATTTTGACCTCTTTGGAAACTTTCGAATATATGACTAAAGTTCAGCATTAGGCCTGTGACTGATTAGGTTTGATCACATAGGTGTGTGTATCAGCAACTTTATAACACAGATATCCTCTGAAGCTTCACCTGCTGAAGTGTACTTGACCAGGATTGCAACCCTAATTTCTTCCGACTGTCACTATGAATTTAAAATGAGAAAGTCTCATTCAAATCTTGAAGCCTGGGATCAAATCAAAAGCCCATTTAATTAAGTGCCTTTCCTCTTGATGTATGAACATGCCTCACAGTGACAGCGAGGGATATGATGAACAAAATTGAGTCCTTAGCTGAATGTATTGCATTGATCATTTTTTTTACCATGCAATGTAATGCTAGGAACAGCTTTAAACACTGGAAGCCATAAATTTTACCAGGTATAAAGTGTTTGCTGCTAGAAAGACACCTAAATTGTTTGTGACCCCCTGCCCTCACAATAAGAAGGATGTTTTGTTTGTGTTGGTTTCAAGCTGATTTAACTAACTAGCATTGATTAAGTTTTTCTTTTACTTTCATTTTCTCAACAGGAACATGACCTTTTTGTTTTATGAATGCAAAATCCCCTTCAACCAATGTCATGATTTATTTCCTTAAAGCTCAATTTTTTGATATTTGTGTGACAAGTTATCCTCATGAACGATGTTTGAGTAACCTCTTTGTGTCTTTCTCTGTCTCACGCAGGAGAGGAGCGACGTCCTCCTCACTCCAGCAGCTCCTGGGAAGTTTTTCACTCTTGTCCGTGTTGAACAAATGATGAACTGACAACCTCCACTCCTTAACTCCACACATCTCTTCAGCATTCACTCTTCACGCTTGCTGCTTGTCAGTAAAAGGAGTCGACGACGTTGCCACATCTTGGCAGAGAAATGTGTGTGTCTGTGTATCCGCGGATGCATGACTGTGTCTGACTGTTTTTGGGCTGAAGCAAGAGGTCGTAGGCTGCACTTCCTCTCTTATCCTTTGAGAGGCACTTCTCCACTTGACTGACAAGACTTTTGTCTCCACACCTGCAAAGCGTCATGGGTAGGAAAAAGATTCAGATCCAACGGATCACTGATGAAAGGAACAAGCAGGTGAGTCTTAGTTTTCACAGTTGTCTCTTTTGTGCAGGCTGGTTTTTGTTGATGAGGACCGCAAGGAATAAGTATTTTAAATACACTGAAGAATCTGTCCATTTCTAGTTTGCATTATTTCTTTTGTTTGAAAGTCCAGTCATGACTTTGCTCTTTTTCTGCACTATTTCTCTCATTCCAAAGTTGCTCTGTTGTTAATTGGCTTTATGCTTGTCATTGTACCGTTCAGATGTACACATTTGCTGTACTGACAGGTCTTAAATACTCAAGAGCAGGCTGTCCTCAAGTATTTGTCTTTTTCAGCTCTATTTATCAATGCCTTACTGCACCAAGCTGCCACCGCACTTCACAGAAGGGATGGTGTTAGTTCTGCCAAACAAAGTGCTTTGTATCGCTGCTGATTAATTCAGTTATGGTTTCATCACACCACAGAATATTTTGCCTCATGCTCACAGTCCTCAACATGTTTGTTTTTCCATATCCAAGCACACTGTCATGTGTCATGTTTTTCCCATGAGTGCCTTTTTTTTTTAAGCTCTCCTGCCACGTGGCCCACATTTATAATATGCTGCATTGATTGTTGTTTTTTTAGATAGATTCACATCACAGCTCGAAGCTCTGCAGCTCCTTTACAGTGGCTCTTGGTCTTCTCCCTGACCAAAACTTTCCTGTTTTCTCAGTTAGGTCAGATGATTAGATGCACAAAAATGTTAATTTGTTTTTTTTCTCCCTCTGTTATCACTGTTTTTGTAAACCACCAAGAATGTTACCAAAAATTCTGCAGGATCCTGTACAAGACATACTGAACAAGCTCCAGTTTAAGTCGCTGGTTGAATTTTTGCAACATACGATAGAGGAATTTGTATGCTGCATCATTTTGTTGATAGTGTAACCAAACTATGCTTAAACTACTTAAAAAACCTCAACAGTTTCCCAAATTTATAAAACAAACCAAAAAAGGCCACATCACTGCTAATTTGGTAATGAATGACAATGAACCTTTTCTTATCACAAGTAAATTGTGGCCACAGTTCACTTCAAATGTCATCATTAAACTAAAAGTGAGGATAAAACCGATAAATGTCAAATTCTGAGCATTTCTGTCCAGTGAATATAACTGGCAGCATTAGCTTTAAAACAAATTGATAAATTATGATTAAAACATGATCAGTGTCTGGTTGTTGCTTAATAGTTTATGAGTCATGAAATGTCCACAAAAACAAGGATGCGTCATTATTGATGCTGAAAACAGACTCCGCTGCGTTTCAGTGATTGTTCTGGCAGCCAGAGAGCACCAAAAAATACTATTTGTTTACTGTTTGTGGGATCTGTTACCCAATGTGTCAGCGATGCCACTAATGTGCCTGCATATTTTTATTGCATCAGCTTCTTCTGAATTATGAATTTGTTCAGAATTTCTAATCGATATCTCTGTTTTGATCTCTACTTCTACCCTGTGGGGGGGGGGGGGGGGGGGGGGGGGGGGGGGGGGGGGGGGGGGGGGGGGGGGGGGGGGGGGGGGGGGGGGG
>JAQMCX010000018.1:7854154-7966511 GCA_029814765.1 Acanthurus leucopareius | reverse complement strand
TTTTTTTTTTTTTTTTTTTTTTTTTTTTTGTTTTTTTTTTTTTTTTTTTTTTTCTATTTTTTTTTTTTTTTTTTATTTTTACCTTCTACCCCCCCCCCCCCCCCCCCACCCACCCCCCGCACCTTCCCAACCTTCCCAACCTTCTTTGCTGTTTTCTCTTAGGTGACATTTACAAAGAGAAAGTTTGGCTTGATGAAGAAAGCCTACGAGCTGAGTGTATTATGTGACTGTGAGATTGCTCTGATCATCTTTAACCACGCGAACAAGCTGTTCCAGTATGCCAGCACTGACATGGACAAAGTCTTGCTCAAATACACAGAGTATAACGAGCCTCACGAGAGCCGGACTAATGCCGACATTATTGAGGTAAAGAAATCTTATCAAGAGCAACTATGTACAAGTATGTTAAATATAACTTAGAAGTATTAATCAGTCTGATCAGCAAGTGTTAGCATCCCAAGTCAAGTTAGGCTGACATTTTAAGCTAAGTGAATAAACACAAAATCAAAATATATTGAAATTACATTATCTAGCCTGATTTGGGTTCACTGTTTTTTGTTTAGTTCTGCAACCAAGATACTTAACTGTATGTATCTTGAATATGCAATAATAGTTTCAAGTAGAGATGTCCTGAGCAGATCCTGGTACGTTTAACAGATCGATATCTACTAAATAGGACAGTCTGCAAATGTTGCAGCACTGTTTTCCTTAATGACAGCCAGGCTCTACACTTAGAATATTTTACTGCACGTGGAAGTGAAAAGTATTGTGGGCAAATTGAAAAACTACTACACTCACATGGGGAATCCCTAGTTTAAAGCAAATAGACTGACTTTCTTTTTTTTAATTTGTCTCACTCACTTCCTTGCTTTTTTTTATGTTCATAGACTTTGAGAAAGAAAGGCTTCAATGGTTGTGACAGTCCAGAGCCGGACGGTGAAGACTCTATCGACCAAAGTCCCCTAAATGATGACAAGTACCGTAAAACCACAGAGGACCTGGATGTTCTTTTTAAGCGCTACGGAGTAAGTCCTATTAAATGCACTTACATAACTAATGTGAATAGTTTTCATTGAGAGTATGCTGTAATTATTATTTGTTTTGCCTCTTTTCTGACTCCAGACTTGCTAGTAAAACAAGTCTCTTAGTGTTCTGAGTTTGGCTTGAGTGTTTACAGGAAGTGGCTACTGGTATAAAGTTCCTCTTACTGATTGTTTCACACCCTTTTTCACTGGGTCCTTTGCAGAAGACCAAAGACTTTTGATTGTTTTGGGAGATAACAGATACTTGAACATTGTTTGGCCTGAGTGTTACAACTGTTTGTCCTAGTTTAAGAGTTACTGAGACTGTTTTATATTTTAAAATAATCCCAACTTGTCATACTATGTAGTATACTCAGTTTTGTTTTCAGTTTTAAAAAACTTTACACCTTAACCATATTTCAGCTTTATTGGCTCTGGCTCTGATATGCTGATGATACTCAGCTGTATTTCTCACTTGAAATCAAACAGCCTCAGTGGCGTTAAAACATATCTGGCACTTTATGTCAAGAACCACCTTCAAATAGATGTAGAGGATGTGATTATCTTTACACATTTACTTTTATTTCAACATGAGTTCAAGGGTCACTTAGTCCTTAAAGTCTGTACCTAATGAATTTTACTAATTAGA
The DNA here is from genome assembly GCA_029814765.1 of Acanthurus leucopareius. Lineage (NCBI taxonomy): Eukaryota > Metazoa > Chordata > Actinopteri > Acanthuriformes > Acanthuridae > Acanthurus > Acanthurus leucopareius. Next base: position 7,964,840 of record JAQMCX010000018.1, on the reverse strand, counting down.
GAACTTAAAAGAAGAGAGTAATTGGGGTTTGGTGTTCAAACACATATAGATTTAAAATGAGGACCGGAAGATATGGAAGGTGTTTTAACCATTAGGACACCAAGACACCTTACACTCACAAATTACTTTATATTGTATGAAAATGGTACAGCAGTCTTAAATTTAAAGTGGCAGAAAAGGAGCAATGAGTAGCAGTGATACGATGAAGAATAAAAACAAAATTTTGTTCTCCCACTTTGCAGCAGTCAACAGCTCCGCCCCAGACCTTCTCCATGCCGGTCACAGTCCAGTCGTCCAATCAAAGCACACTGCAATTCAGCAACCCTGGAAACGCATTGGTAACTACCTCCTATGTAACATCATCGTCGCTTACGGATACCCACCTCCTGTCGCCACAGCAACCGGCTCTTCAGAGAAATACAGTGTCTCCCGGGTTGCCACAGCGACCAGCCAGTGCAGGTGAGCAAGTTATGTTCTGCCGAGTGTGGCAAAGCTTGAGTCGTCAGTGGCCTAATAAATAGCAGCTGGAACAGACTGTAAATCATTGACCAGCCTCTCTGAAGGTTTTTGTAAGACACACGAGAAATGAAGAAAGAAGAAATAGTTTTTAAAGTAGTAACTTTGGCTTCAGCTTCAAACAAACAAAAATTCAGTTTGTTCAGCTGTTCTGGAGTTTTTGATCATTTCCTAAGTCAGTATTCTTGGAGCTGCATCATGTTGTACAACAGAACAGTTTCCAGTGCCTCATTTCTTTCTATTTTTTCTTATTTATAGTTCAAAAAAATTCAGAGCATCAGGTGTAGTTTTTGTACTTGAGTCTCATCCTTCCTATCCATCTCAACTTTTTTCCAAAGGTGCTCTTCTCGGAGGCGACCTGAATAATTCAAATGGAGGATGCCCAAGTCCAGTTCGTGAGTACTCCTGAATTTGTTCAAATCATAACTTTCCTTTGTTTTGTTTTGTTTTTGCTTCTTTTACCACCAAATGTTCTTTTGCTATCTGGTCAGTCTTGGAGTATTTCCAAAGTTCTTCCTCTCTTCTCTTCCTCCTCTGCACCATCTGTGATTGTGCCCTGGCGGGATCAGAGGATGCCGCCAGTAACATCAACAGAGATTCATGGGATTCCCTCACATACCCTTGAACAAATAGTCTGATTTATAGATTTACCATTATTGCACATGGTGGTCTTAAATTTTCTCCAATCTTTCTTTGAAATTATGCACAGAAAAATGTTTTTGCACACCTAATTTAATCAGATATTGAGAGGAAAATGGCAAATCTTTTTGAGGGGTCTTTTGGCTCCCAAATTAGATAGTTAATGTAAGGAAAAGGAAAAACAACTTTGACATAGTATACAATAATCCCTGACAAAATTATTCTAAAATCATTTTTAGCTGTTACTTGATTGGATTTTTATGCTGCATAATGTGACATTTCTTTACAGTTTTATTCTGTTGACACTGACTCGTATTTATATTGTAGCGTCTCAGAATAGAGAAACAGTGAGAAAAGGAGGCTTTGGAGAAATATTTTAACACAACTGAGTCCACTCACGATGTCCGCTCCCCGCCGTGTGCATTCACCTGTTTGATTTTCCTATTGATTTCTACCTATTCGCACCTCTATCACCCTGCAGCTAATGGATACACCAGTGCCAGGGCCTCCCCAGGCCTCCTCACCGTTTCCAACGGCAACAGTCTGGGGAAAGTAGTTCCGGCAAAGTCTCCACCCCCACCTCCCAGCCCCCAGATGGTCAACAGCCGCAAGCCAGACCTCCGAGTCATCACCTCACAGGGCGGAAAGAGTCTGATGCAGATGGTGAGCTTAACCAAGCCGATCTTGTCTTGTCTGGTTCCTCTTATTTAACATTTTTAACCTTTTGTGATGGAAAAAAATGGCACTTCGCCGCCTGTTAACACATTAAAAATACTTGAAATAATGAAAGGTTAGAATCTTAGCAATAACAAAACCAAGACACCTGAAACGGAGGATTTGTTGAGAGGTATGAAGACATGGAAATTATTTTCATTTAATCTCAGAAAACCGTGCCTCCACTGGCCAGTAAATTAGATTGAAACTATACAAAAACATTTGGACTTTATTTAATGTATCAAATGAAACCCAGAATTTGATTGAAGATAAACATTCTGTTGAAGCTGTTTGCCATCGTTGTTGTGATTTCAGTAAATACCTGGAAGTAGAGATATGAGCTCTTCACTCTGTGTTAACATCTCATTATTTACACTGGCAAAGTTAGTAAAGTCTTGGATGAATCAGCCAACTCCCACTGACATACCTTCTTAACTAAACATTCACCCACATTAGCTTTAAAGCAGTGTAAGACAGTGTACGCTAACTACCAATAGGTCATTAAAACATTATTTCCTGTGAGATTTTAAGTTCATTTTCAGCCTCGGAAACAGTAGTTGATAAAACATGTACCACAGTGAGGTCCATTCAACAGCTGCCCTGGGGCTTTTGATTATATCACACAATCTCCTTTAGCAGACTGAGTGTGCCCACGTGTCATGGAGTTGCAGAGGTACATTGTCCATTTTGCTGAGCTCTTAAAACCTGAAAAAAATTCTTTGTTTATAGTGAACTGCAAGACTACTTGAAAGGACCCACAGAGAATCATCACTTGAAGTTCCTGTCAGCACTTTATAGCGTTTGAGTATCTCTTAGCTTATTATTTTAGTTTTTACAGCTCACAACCGCAGTTTTTTGACTCAGTGCACTTGTCAGCGTCATTTCCAGCTGCAGCTGAACCAAACAGCAGACAGACACAGCTAGCGGCAAGGAGGTAAACACAGTGAAGCCTGCAGCTGCTAAAAAAAATCAGATGTTACCCTCAAGAGTTAGCAGAGACTAAAACAGAGCTACCAGAAACACAACTCACTCTGAATGCAAATGTTGCTCTGCTAGCTGTACAAAAAGGCTTTTGTCTGTTAACACGTTCAACACAGTGAGGTAAAAATGTGTTACTGCTTGGAGACTTTCTGTCTCAGTGGATTAAAAATTTGAGACCAATTATTTATTTGTGACTTTGGAAACATTAGAAAACTGTTTACTGGCTTTGCCTTTGCACATATAAGCAACACAGATGGGATATTTAAAGGACAAAAAAGCCATGCTGTCCTTCAGCTCTGGGTCTCATGAGTCCATCTTTAGTGCAAATGGCAAATAAGCTCTTGTGATATGATCAGTATCTGCAGAACAGCTTCTAAATGACTGTTGTGGTTATATTATTATGCCCATGATTTGATTTGTGCTGACCCCTGATGATAAGCGGCAGGGCTGGCACCTTATGTGATCTCAGGTCACAAACATTTACTGTAGCAATTAGCTTGCATTGATTTATTTCACAGGTAACTTGCTTAATGACCCAGTAACATTAAAGAGGTCTGACAAAGTATAGTTATTTTTATGTATTTTTTAAATTTACTTTAAGATACTAATATGAATTAGAGCTGTAATTCTTTCTGTTACCACCCCTTGCAGACAGAGGATGAGCTGGAATTGGTAAACGAGGTGATTTTCTCCGCGTCAGTCACTGGCATGAGTCGATGGTTGTCGACTGTCTCCACATTATTAGCATGGTCACAAAACTGTAGGAGAGTTTCTCATTGTTTTGGTCTTGCTCCACTGACATTTCTTGGGATTCAGCTTTTTGGTCCCCAACTGATTGCATGTGGTTCAGGACTCATGGTTGTGTTGTTCCAGCATTTTTGTGGTGTTAGGATCATGATCTTCTCAGTTAAAAAAACCTAGCAGAATCTCCACAGTAATCAGTGCACGGTGCTTTAGAAGAGTTGTCCTTGAGTGACCCCATCAGTCTCGTACCAGGCCCATTTACTCCATCATATGATGCCACTCAAAGCATGAGTGTCTTTTCACTTGGCATTGTGGTGCGAAGCGCAGCAGAGCATGTTCACAGACTCTCACACAGACTCTCATTTTCACCTTCCACCAAAGCTCTGATCACAGATGTTTAAAAACTAACTGGAATTACATTAAAGGCATTTCACTCAAATGTTTTCCTTCAGTCACTTCCTTATATGAACCTCCAAAGTGTTTGTGACAAAAACTGGTGTTTTAACATTTCAGGACTGTGTTTATCCTTACCATTGATTGTATTTTATATTGAAAACAAATGACATGTTAAAACGGTCAATTTACAAGAAGTTCAGCACAACTTTAATCAGCAAACATTTTTATAATTGCTTAAAAGTTGAATAAACTTAAGCAAAATTTCCAAATATTTTCAAACTTTTCAGATGTTTGGAATCAATATTCATCTCTGTCATAAATAAGACTAAATATCTTTTGGTCTTGGACTGTTGGTTGAGCAAAACGAGCACTTTAAACATGACCTTAACCTTGATTTTAATGGGCTTTTTTTCACTTATTTGACAGTTTACAGACAAACTAGTTATTAATAATTTCTAAAATAATGTGCTAATTGTTGACAGCAATAATTTTTAGCCACAGCTTTACTCATGATGTACATTTAGAATAAAAATTTCTAAAAATGCTAAAAATAGAAATAATTTATTACATTCGGAAAGCTTGTTATCCTGTAAAATCCTGTTTTAATTTAAGCAGAATTTGCTCAGAGAGAAGGATGACGGCTGCCGCTGCTGCTGCTGCTGATTGTCAGTCCTCCCTTTATATTTCCACTCAAAGTTGATGGGCAAGAATCTAATTTTCCAGAGGGCAGTGATTCATTTTCATCACTCTCACCATGCCGCCCCTCCTCACTTCTTCACAAAGGCAGTTAATTGAATCTGGCCCCTCTCTCCGGTCTATCTCTTCTCTCTCTCTGTGTAAATTCAGCCTTACAGTCATAACTCTGGCCGAATGTTTCCTCTCAGGATGATCCGCATTCACAAGGTCTCACAATTCAGAAGATTAATTTCTTGACCAGAATTATTGCATCTTTGGCTTTTTGTATGCAGACCCTTTATTTTTTTTCTCTCTTACAAAGGACCTCAGTTGGCTTTTATCTGTGTTATAATTCAGCTGAACCAGACTCCTGAGTGTTGTGCTACCTCAGATTTGTGTCTTTCAGCGCAGGTTAATAATAATAATAATAATAAAACCTTGTGGTAACAGATTTATAGATCTAGCAGCATGTCTGCTCCACCTGTGTTGGAGAAACACTGAATATTTTTTATCATTTAAATGTCTGATTTAATTCACAAATACAGAGCAACCACCGGGTTTGTACCCTGTATGGCTTCTATTAAAGTGAGTGATTGAAGCATAAAAATGTGATTCACTGTTTTGAAGTTCACCCAAGTCACATGCTAAAGAAGATGTAGTAACACACACTGGAGAAATCTGAGACAAGCTGCACATTTAATTAGAGTCCATGAAGCTCTGTGTCACTACAGTTGCAGCTTCAAATGCTTGTTTTAATCTGCTCGGGTGTCTTGAATGTGGGGTATAAGACTGTGTGAGTTTATTCTGAAACTTCTGAATCTCAAACAGGTAAAAAACATGGAGCTTTTGAAAATTAATCTGCTGCAATTTAAAGATAAATACATTTTAAAAATCACTAGTTCAAGCTTCTTCAATATAGATTTTTGTTTTATCTTGTCAAAATTGTATTTCAACAAAAATATTACGATCTTAAGACATGCTTCTAAGATATTTTAAAGATTAAGTGATTCATTGAAAAATAAAATAATTGTTAGCTGCAGCTAAAATAAGTGTGATATATTTACATGTCTGATGAGACACTTGCTCATTTCATGTGAAATGATAGAAGTTGCAGAATTAAAAAAATATTTTCTAACACTTTACAAAACAAAACAATGTTTCCAGTCTAAATGTGCTTTAATGACTTAATTTAAAATCTTGTTAAAAAAATAAACCACATGGTGGGCTGCTGTAGTGTCAAGACACTCATCATTTATGGCAATATCCCTGTTTGTGTCTAGCTTAGAACTTTTTATTGGATATTTATATTTCTTTCTCTCCTCTAATTTTTGTCTTTTCTTGTCTGTCACTGTGTTATAAAGGTATAAAATGATGGATTAACAGAAACACTCAAATAATTATATTTGATGGTTGAATAAATTGCCTTTAATGTAATGTGTGTGTTTATGGCACCTTCCAAACACAGAAACTGTTTTTGATGCATGTCATCCAGAACCTCCTGATAGTAAATCCACTTGATTTACTTGACTAAGTACGTCATTATGAATCCAACCACATGCACATTGTCATTTCCAGCATGTCAGAATTTACATTATTGAAATAAGCCATTTTAGCTTGGAGCCACATGTGAATGTTGGTTTCTTGTGTCTGCTGCAACTAACATGTCTGTGTCCTCTCCTGGCAGAACGCTCAGCGGCTGGCAGCTGGAGCTCAGGTGGCTCAAACACTCACCACACCGGTGGTCTCTGTGGCCACACCAAGCCTCCTGGCACAGGGGCTGCCCTTCTCCGCCATGCCCACAGCGTACAACTCAGGTGAACCTAACACACAAGCTCTGCCAGAGAGCACAAATGTCCTAAAAATAGTAACAGGTGAACATAACAAAAAAAAACAAAAAAACCTTGGATGTATTATTATATCTTTGTTGTTCTGTGTATGTCCTCTTAGAGTACCAGCTGACCAGTGCAGACATCACTGCTTTACATGCTCTGGCGTCACCTGGCGGCTTGTTGCCAACTAGTGTGTCCACATGGCAACAGCAGCAGGCTGTTTCCCAGCAACCGCAGCAGCAACAACAGCAAGCACAGCAACAACAGCAGCAACAGCAACAGCTTAATCTTGCATCACTCAGCAACTTGGTGTAAGTCTTTTTTATCTTCTCCTCTGCGCTGCATCTTATTTCCTTTAAGTCTGGTTACCAGGAAGCTCGTACATTACTCACATCCAGCGTCAGGAATGATGGTGGTGGCAGCTCATATACTGTTTTCCTAGTGAAAGCTCTCAGTCTATTGATAACCCTCTTAGTACTAAAATACTCTAGTACTGACCTTTCCAGTCAGCTTGCATGATATCCATACCATGACCTTATATGCAAGCGATTCTCATTCTTTTCCAGTGAACTGGTCTCTCACCAGCATCTCACCATTTCTTCATAACATCAGTCTGAATATCTGATATTCAGTTTTTTTCTGGAGTTGATGCTCTTCAGCAATATGAAACATTTTGTCGTGTCTCAAAGATCCTTTCTTTCAAACTCAAGTAACTTTTATGGTTTAGTTTATTGCTTTAGAAATGGGATCCACGTCGTTTTGATAATGACTTTCCTTTACTGACTCTCTAGTAATTAATAATATTCAATCCAGCAACCAAAAAGTCGCACTAATTAATGGCTTTTATCTTGTATATGAATTAGATTAGCATTGGAAGTACTGTAAGTAAGTACCAACCATTAATCAAGCCAGTATTTATTTTTAAGAATGTAGTGGAGGTAGCTGTCTGAAAAGTGTCACCAGATGTTGCACAAAAGTATCATCATAATTTTAAGTCAGTCAACTTTACAACAAGTCAACCTGCAGTGTGGGACTTTTGCATAGAAAAGAATATCCACTGAATTCGAGCCCTTGTTAAACAAGTTTCCCCCAATGCATGCTGAACTCTGCCATGTAAATCTCTTTGTATTTTGCAGAGTACTACAAATTTTAATAAGGAATCTGTGGTGACATTCCTGTGCTGATGCACCTTCAGAGATACCACGCAAGGATTAGTTTGCCAGAACTTAAGTAAACAGCAAAAGCAGCAGGAAGTAGTATAGAGATTTCTATGGCATCAAATCAGGTTGCCAGTGTTTGTGTCATTACTCCAATTGCCACAGGGGGGAGACAAAAGTTTCACTTGCAGGTGTAAGGTTCCTTGCTTATTAAACTTCCCAACTAAAAAAAAAACCTCTACATCAGGCTGCTGGTTAAGATTTGCTCATTTAACTGTCGAAGTGAGCCTTGTACCAGCAGCTCATAAACACACAGACAATAAAAAACATCTGGTAAACATGATGGACCAATATGTGTGCAATCATGTCAGTCGGATAGACTCAATATTTGCTAGGGTAAATCCTTTTATATAAAACATGTTATACAGTTGCCTTTATGAAGGTTTATACAGTGAAACAGTTAATGATTTATCTTTTCACTCTTAATGTGAAATGATCATCAGATATTGAATAATATAAAAGATTAATTGATGTCATTTTTACCGGAAACACAACGCAGATCAGTCTTTCAAAAGTGTCAATGATGATTTTCAGTCTCGATATCAGACTTAAAACTGAACTTTTCTTTGGAGCAGTGAAAAATTCTGCCAGTGGTGTCCAATAATTTCACTTAAGTTTACTGTTGTTTACTGTCTGGATACAATATGTGGATATAAACTAGAAATCAGATGCATAGACAAATCACTGCGCAAATGTAAAGTAAATGGAACTCGATTTGAGGTAATTGTTATTTAAGTTGAGTTTCCAGAAACACCATCGGCAGACATTTTTCTCTTTTTTTTCCCCTTACAGGATAAAATGTTTCATATAAAGATGTAATAAAAGAATACTGAGAAGCCTCTGTATCAGATTAGAGGATAGATGCAGTGTGACAGGAGCCGTGTGAGCTGACGCTGCAGGGTTTCGGGTTGGGTTTTTGGTAGCATGAACACCAGATCCTTGAAGTGTGTTCTCTCCTCTTGTCCACAGCATGTGGGGCGTGGACAAACAGAGCAGCGAGCTGTCTAGCCAGGTGTCCAGTCTGGCTGCCAATCTGAGGTGAACAGCCACTACTAGTGTGTGCGTGTGTGAAATGTCATGACCTTGTCTGCAGGGGAAGAGGGGGGCCGTAGTCCACTCTGCATTTTAAGGCTTTTTACTGAAAGAAAACTACACTGCAGTACATTTAATTTATTAGCTCATAAAAATAAACTCTCTAAACTTTTAACTCTTTAAAAATGTTAGAGAAAGGGGTGTTAAGAATTACAACATGGCATAGACACCACAAAATAATTATAGTTATTGTGAGTAACGATATCATACAAATGAACTCAAAACCATTTTACTCGAGTAGGCAGCCCAGAAAAATCTACTTTCCACCTTAATTAATGTAACTTTTATAATTAACTGAATCACTTACGATTAAATGATTTACTGAAAAAATTTCTTTGTTCTTATTTAGCATCATTACAGTGTTTAACCTGTGAGCAGAGCGTCCAAATTTTGTAAAGTAACTTCGCTACATAGAAGCTGTTCGTTAATCTTTTTAAAATTGTTCTTTTGTTAACTTGCAACACTAATAACAAAACCCAAAAACAGGATGTTATGCAGCAAAGATCTTAAATCCTGTTTTTTTTCTGCTGCTTAAGCCTTTAATCATAATATTGTAACACTGCAGTAAAAGTTGATGATATGCTAAAAAATACCATTTTTCTACTTGTGTGCATTTTATGAACAATTGCAAATCTCAGCTTTAAGAAAACAGACAATTTGTGAAATCGTCCTACAGACCTGGAACACCCACAAATGCAGTGGCTTTACAGGACAAAAACATTCAAGAGTAGGAGGCTAGTGCTCAGAATTATAACATATATCAAATGCCAGAATGCATGAAAAAGCACAGATATTAATAGTCCTGCATTTTTAAATGAGAAACAAGATGTTGCTAATTTAACATTCAAGCTTGGATGTATTTTTGTCCTTAGAGGGCCACTGTACACACTGTAGTGAGGGAAAAAATGCAAAGAGTATGTTTGTAGATCAGAAAACATTATATTTAAGTGTCCTGGAACACAAATTCATCAGGATAGGGTCTTTGTTTCTGATGCCAAAACATTATTAACATTATTGCTGTTGTTGAAGACACCTTTGCTCGCAATAATGTTTCACACTTTATCCACACATGCCTTCTAATCCACCTCTTCCCTTTGGTTTGGGCTCCAACATTTTGTTTTCTCCCCACAGTGTTGGCTCTCCGTCCAACCTGCTCTTGGGTAGAGATGAGTGGTTGGGCCGGTACTGTATCACACTTCCTTTTTCCTGTGTGTCTGTGCGCTTTTGGCTGGCTCCCCCTAAGCATGTCTGGTGCTGTCTGCAGTCAAACAGGAAAGAGACATAGTTCCGGTTTCCACCATGTTCTCTAACCCGAGATTATTTTCTGTTTGTCATCTGTAGTTTCTTCACACCATAGCTGCCTCACTGCGACCCACCCTGTCACACAAATCATTTCATGCTTCCTGGGCTGTTTTGTTGATCTTTTGGGAGCAGCGTGGGGTGTTATTTCTGCTTTGAAGCCTAAGAGTTTAATGGGTTGTTGAATAATCAAGTGGAGCTTTTCCCTGTTGGTGCTGTGCCTTGTAATGTGGGTTTATGTCTTGACGCAAGTGACCTTCCAGTTTGCTGTGTGCTTTTGTCAGGTATTTGATCATTTGTGTGTTTTTCTCTTGCTTTTCCTCTTGTTCTGCCCCTTATCCTCCATTTCTTCCTGTCTCTGCCCTCTGTGACCTTGTTTGCAGGCCTGTGACTCATATACCTCAAGGCGCCATGCTGACCGTCAACACAAACTCCAGTGTGAGCATCAAGTCAGAGCCCGCCTCTCCCGGCCGGGATCGCAGCACCCCTTGCCCTCCTCCATCTTCTACCACGCCGTCCTCAACCTCAGGAGGAGCCATCCTGACCGCACCGCCACAGTACCCTGGTTCCCTGCTGTGCCTGGAGCCCCCAACTGGCCGCTCGCCTGCGGACAGTGTTAGCAGCAACGCCAGCTCCTTTGAAGGCAGCGATCGAGACGACACCGGTACAGCTGGTGGCGGAGGTGCAGGCGGAGGTGCAGGTGGCGCTACAGGAAGTGTAGGCTCTGCCAGTCGTTCAGGACCGCCTGACTTTAGCCCCTCTGCCGAGGTCCTCAGGGGTTCAAATGAACCAGAACAGGAGGGAGGAAACATCAAGCGCATGAGATTGGACGCCTGGGTCACATAGAGTCGTCTGCTACACCTCTCTGCACTCACAGCCAAGTTTTGGTGACACTTAAACACCCACAACACACACCAACACTCATTCTTAAATCCCTGCCCCCACCCCACTGCCATGTGACACTATCATCACACATCTGCCTCTGTCCAAAATTATACAACTCAGCTGCAACACCCAGACTTACGAGGCTTTGCCAAATAAACAAAAAATAAAAACCCTTTGGGGATCATGCTCTGAGTGAGGAGAGGATGGCTTAGTGCTCAGCTGGATATTTTGTCCCTGGTAGGCCTTTGAATATAGAGGGGCAGTAGATTTTTAAAGCCTTCTTGCTTGAACGGACTTCCGTATAGTAATTTCTTTTGGTAGAATTGAGGTGTTGAACCTTTTTGCAATCTGAGGAAACCGTAAAAAACATTTACTCTGACATGGTTTCTGCATAACCTTCATGTATTTACATCGAGCTCTGCTATGTGATTGGTAGCCTGTTGACATTATGGGACTTCTGCCGTATAACTCACCACTTCCTGCTCTTTGAAATCCAACGTCGTTTGGATTGTGTGCTGTCCATTCTTCCATAAGTCACCTCCAAACTGCACTTTTGGATATAACCTTAATCTGGATAAGTTTGAGGACAGAGCATCTATCTGGCACTGAGCAAAGAGACTCAGAGAGGATCTTCTAGGCAAGAACACTTTACCAGAATGGTTCTTTACGCTGCCACATTTACCAACCTAAGCCTAACAGCCCTCAGGTGGCACTCTGTGGCTGTGGAGTCAAGGACCTTGCCAGAGTGCCAATATCAGCCTCTCTTCAACAACTACAAAAAATGCCAAATGCCTCTTGCACTCAGTGCAGGGACACTGACGAAATATCACTCGCACTGTCACAGAAATAATGAGAACTTGAAACTGTTGAAGCTTTTCGGGCTTTGAATTCGCCGTCACTCTCTTCTCTGACTGGGTGCTCCTCCCGTCTCTTTCACCTCATCTCCTCTGGAACTTGGATGGAAAATTGTTGCACCAGAAATGCAGCCAGTCGACTCAGCTTATTAACCAGGAGTAGATGCCATTTAGTTAAATGCATAGTATGAGTTTTTTGAGCCTCTGGTGGCTTCTTTTGGGTAGGGTAGTATTTGGTTCTTTCAGTCCAAGTGTTCTTTATCTGTTGGTATTTAAAAAAAGAAAAATCTGTTTTGAAGGTCCGTTAGTTGTCCAAAAGTAGGAATTCTGACTTTGTATAAAAATCACTCCTTATACAAAAGCTTTGATGTCCTCTTTAGCTCTCTCTAGCTCTCCTTAGCTCTTTGCTGTGTTTCAAAAAGTGAAAGGAAAAAGCAATTTTCTATATTTCTACCGCTTCAGTTGGCGACAAAGTAAAATAGCTTTTCAGCTTCAACGACGTGTATGTACATATGAATATATTTGCATAGACTTTGCTAGATATCCCTAAAAACAAGCAATGTGTTGATTCTCAGTGGATCTGTTTGCATATATGAGTGTGAATTTGATATGTTTCGAGCTACGGTGCAGGGGTTACGCCACACTAGGTAGTGCTGGTGGATCAGACTTGTTTCAGTAAACCTATTTTATGCTAGTGTTGATGGTGTGTGCACTTTCTGTCCCTCACTCACAGAGGCCTGCTTGGCTGTGGTGTCATCATATTCTCCTACCACACATTTTAAAACCCACGATCAAAGTACAATTGTTCATAAACACCTTGACATGAACTGATTAGGACACTGCCGTTCACATGTAGTGTAGCTAAGAGATAAAACACGTCTTTGATGAGTATTTTGATTGACAGAATCATGTAAAATGTTTTCCACATCAGGCAGACACAGATTATGCCTTTTTTCACTTTGAAATTAAGTCAAGAAGTTGGCTACCAAGTGCTGTGTTTGTTGTTCAACTGTATGTTTTCTAGTACAGATTTGTTTTGTCTGAATCATTTCAGGTTTGTGTGTTCGTGTGTGTGTGAACACAGGTTGTTTATAGCCTACAAATATTCTCAAATATTTCTCCTGATTGCTTGACCTTTTTTTTTTCCTTGAGACGATGCTCAAAGAACTTGGTGTTGTTGACTGATTATTATTGACTTTAACAATCCTTCACTTCTGAGTGAGTGTCGGTAAAGTGGAGGAAGTGGACACGGCTGCTTTTATGACATGATGCTGTTAGGTGCGATTAAACACGGCCCACAGCAGGGTGTGAAACTAGCGTTTGACACTCACACTGTGGGTTTGTGGAAAGTGTTTGGAAAAAAAACATCCTTGTGCTGTGTGACTTTTTCATGCAGTGTTGTTGATGTCTGCCATGATCAGGGGATTTTTTTTTTTTTTTCTCTCCGTCCCTAGTTTTGCTTTTTTTTTACTCTGCTAATTTCATTTGAATACTGTTTTCTTCTGTCAGTCATCCCTAGTAAACAACTAGACACCCAGACTTTCAGTAAACTCATGTTGGGATAAATTTGCCTCTTAAACCGTTGAAGGAATAGTTTAGCACTTTGGAAAACGCACTTATTTTTATTCTTACTGAAACTGATTAATCTGGGAAGTCATCCTTGGAAACTGTTTTTGGGGGCAGGCATTTTTTAAAACCTGAAAACGACTCAACCACAGGTGCAGCCACCGGTAGTTCCTCAGAGGAGGCTGATTGGTCCAAACCACAGTGGTTCCAAACAATCTAGTGTGTTCATGTCATATTGTTTAGCCTGTTATAACAAACAGTCGAGTTGGCCTCACATTTAGAATAAATTTAGGATAAATTTCCAGAAAATCATCCAAAAATAGGAAGTAAGTTACGTGTGTGCATGCACAGTTCCATCCACTGCTGTCATGCAAATATTACAGGTTTGTGAATCAAGAAAAACAGCTAATTTTCCAGTCTGGAGCTCTCAAACCATCGCTGAAGAAAAAAAAAACTGACAATAATGAATAAGTGCATCTTCCAAAAAGTTTAACTGTTCCTTTTAAAGATCTAACTGGTGAGCAATATCAGCCTTTCAGGCAGAGCTAATCATCTCCTGCTTTTAACTTACAGCCATTTCCATTAAAACAAACAAACAAACAAAAATTAATTTCTTTGGAAACTCCATGTTTGTGGGCGCTGATGGTTGACTGAAATGTGACACCACACCGATTGGCTTCAGCATCCTGCTTCTTGCAGGTTTGTTCATGTACAAAAAGGTTCTCTGTCCAATCTAGCTGTGTAGTCACGAGACAATCTATATGAGATATGAAAACCTGCACCCCTGTTACTTGTTGTGTACAATGTTTTTTAGAATCTCACTATTTTTGGATTAATTTGTGCTGGTGACAGTTCCATTGTCTATTATTATGATGATATTATTATGGAGCTTTTTATTTTATTGCTCTTTTGTGTAGGATAGTCAACTGTTTTTATTTTCTCTTATTTTATCTTATCATAAACATATAGTACTGGTTTCCTTTTTTTAAAACAACTTGCTGAAAATTGCACGATCAGTTATTGTGGTATTAGCAAATGCAATGAAGGAAATACCAGTTAAATGCTGCAATTTTAATTAAGATATAGAATATATTTATAAAAACGGGAAACAACTGAAATTAGTAATTCATGAAATTTGAAAAATGTAAATGCATGGGATACAGGTAACAACATAACTTATGTTACGTACAGTAATGACAAAGGACATGCATCACAAATGAGTTTTAAAACAACTCAGAATAATGTAGCATATGAAATACTAAAGATGAAATTTATAGCTAATATATTGTGTTGAGCTAGTCTGCTTTGGGTTTTTGTTGTAAAGAAAATATTTCTTTTTGTTGTTTTTTTGAGAATGATATACAATTTGTGTATATTTTCATATACAAAGTATGCACTGATATGTTATTGAAATTCTATACCGCTTTTACAAAAAAGTGTTTGTTGTACCAAAGTATCCAAGTCCCTTGAGACCTTACCCTTTTTGCGTATGTTTTACCGTATTTTATATATTAAATAGACAAACTGAGTGAAATGAATAAGAGTCTGGTTTGTTTTTTTAAACTGTCATGAAAATGAAAGAGGTGAACTGTTTTTGTGTGACGAAGCAAAAGTACTTCCAGAAAAAAGCTCAGGCTTATCTTCCCTAACATTCACTTTACATAAATTCACAAAATATTTAAAAATTTGCCAAAAATACAATTCAGTCTATTTTAAAGTGTTTGTTTTCTTAAAATTTATTGTTTATTTTCCTTTCTGCTCAATTTCACAGTTACAAACGTGGGAATAACTTTTATTATACACATTCAGTGATAAATATGATTGACAAATAAAGTAACATAATTATTATTAGAAGAAAAATTATAATAATAAGAGGAAGGGACTCCCTGCTGATTTAAAGATGACATTAGATTACCTTTATTAAAAAAAAATGACTGTTGAGCTGTAAATATGTAACATAATTTCTAGCAGTCTGTCATTTACAGTGCATCATTTTATAATTTCATGCATTCAATATAATTATAATTTCATAAAATGATCATATGTTTTGCGTGTCAAATCTTGTTTGTCCTTCAGCCCTGAACTACATGGAGGAAGGTGAGTGTTTAGCATCTTGAGATTTTACACTAATTTCGATTGCTAGATTTTCTCACTAAATTTAATTTTTTTTTTCGGACAGACATCATTATAGGAAAGGAGATGCTATGAGGTTTCAGTTGTACACTCGCAATTTATTTTCAGGCTGTTTTACTTAATATAACTTTGAGGTGAAGACAACTATGTGATCTTTTGATTCATATATTACATGATGATACTTATGTAACTCCTTATTGTAATAACTGTCTTAAAGATCAATGTGATGCTAGAGTCCCCATGTGCAGCACAGTGGGTAGTAAAGGGTTAACATTGTGGGATGTAACCATATTCCTGGTTTCCTCAAAAATGAACTGGTCCGGCAGTAAGAAAACATTAACGGATCTCAGCTCTCTGACGATAATGCTCCGACTGTGTTGCAGCTATCGGGCAGCTGAATGAGTCTTTTGTCTTTTGGTTGTGACACATTTTTCTGCTGTTTGTTTTTCTCTACCTCTCAGTTTCAGCGATGACACTGCAGTTTTTGTTTTCCACCCAAAGCCTGAAAACTTTCACTTTGTCCGCATGTTGTTCAAAACTCACTGCATTTGTCTATTTGTCCTCGTGAAATTAACAACTTACTATTTGTACTTTTATCTTTTTTTTTCACTGGACAGATCTGAATCATCAGCTGCTGCACAACTTTAGTATTGATTGTTAATGAAGCTTTATTGAGCTCATTCAAAGTCCCAAATATTTATCAGATTTAATTGAAATACTCGTACATCCATTTAGTGAAAAAAAAATCCTACAAAAGAAAGAAAAGACTATAAACAAACAAAATGTCAGTTAATACAGCTTTAAACAAAGAAAATCCTTTGATCAGAAAAACAAAGATGCATTTAAAAGTCTGATATAAATAAGAAGTTATATGATAATCACAAAGTATATATAAAAGTAAAAACTCATAAAAAACATAAAGTTTAAAATTTTTAAAAGTTCCATGATACCCTTAAATAGTAATTCTCAATATTTAACTCACTTGATTCTTTGATTATAGCTGATTATACTTAATTCTTACTTTTCTGTCTCTCACATCCAAACACTGGATGACTCGTACTGAAATTCGTAAGCCTCAAAACTGGATTTTATCAGCTCAGGACAAAAAAACGATGCAAAGTGTTTAAACATTTGTCATGGAAGATCTGTAAAATAAGATTTAAAAAAAAAAAGTAAAGTGACGTGGTCTGGAGTAAGCTGTTTTTACAGTTTGAATTCGATCGCAGGTAAGAGCAATGTCAGTGTGTGTAAACTTCTTTGACCTCCTTTCACGACTGCTTTGGACGACTTTGAGACTGTTGTTGGATTTCTGCATTTTTTAATAGTGGAATATTCAAGCCACAGATTTACTGACACCTTACTTGGTGTCATTTATTTCTTTGTCAACCACAACCAAAGTAATTATTA
Organism: Acanthurus leucopareius; assembly: GCA_029814765.1. Lineage (NCBI taxonomy): Eukaryota > Metazoa > Chordata > Actinopteri > Acanthuriformes > Acanthuridae > Acanthurus > Acanthurus leucopareius. The sequence goes on along the minus strand of JAQMCX010000018.1, from coordinate 7,947,893 downwards.
ACCAATAAAAATTGTAATCCTTGAGATTTTCATAAAATCAAAACGTCTAGTGGATACTTTTTATGTGGAGGAATTTTCTTCTGTGCTGCTAGCTCTTTTGGTGGTGGCTAGAGCAGAACTGATGATTATTTTCAGTATTGATTGATCTGCAAGCTATTTTCATGATTGTCTAGTCTGAGAATTTCAACATTTTTTTTTACAAATACAATAATGCAAATATGCAACACTTTCTCATATTCATAAAGCAGAAAACAGCAAATATTTGACAAATTTACTTGAAAAATTATTTACAATTTGCCACAGTTAAGATTGCAAAAGTGTCACAGAAAATGATGCAAAATGTAAAAAAGTGCTCTGTTAAGTTACTGCTGATGCAAACAAGATTTCCTAAACCTTTCTCACCATAAAACTGTTCACCAATTAAATGATGCGGTGGCCTTTTTTTTTGTGACAGCCACCAAAATCTTATAAGTTTGGCTGCACAGTAAACACTAACTGCTCAGAAAAAAGCCAAGGTCCACATGATAGTAAACTATTAGATGCTGCACTTGTGTCATATGACTTTAAAAGACCGCTGTTCAAGGAGCTTTTGCTGTAGTAAACCACATTTGCAGTTGCCATAGAAACTACGTTTTGACAAATTAACCCAAACTGAAATCTTAAGGATTACAACCTTAAAGGACAAGAAAACCAGCCATGTTGTCTCTTTGAGTGTCATGATATGAAAAAAGTATTTGCAGCTGTTTGTCTCTTTGACTCCTCACCACTATTGTGGATGTCGCCTTCAACCCCACCAGCGCTGCCTGGGAGGAGGAGCTTCCGTGGGCTGCGCAACGTCGAAAACCGAATTTTCGCCGACCGACGAGCAGATGTAATACAGGTTGACGCCCAACATGACCAGTATGGGGAGGAAGGAGAGGCCGAAGCCGAGGCCCCTGATGCTGCTGCCCAGAGAGAGGCAGACCCAGTAGATCAGCCTGCAGCACAGGAAGTAACATAAGAAGTTACAGAGGGCAGATGAGAGGAATGAATTCAGACTTTAAACCCTCATTTCTGTTTGATGTGGACTCACAATCATCTCGTTTTGGAAAAATGGTGACAAAAAGACCTGATCACTTCCCACATCATCCTGTACACCCACTCTCCCTTTTCAGCAGGAACATTAGACAACGTAGCTGCTTCAAGCTTTTCATCTGTTTTTGTGTCAAGCGCTTGATGACTCAAAGGATCTGGATTAACAGCTTAATAGATGCTGTTTAACCAGTTCTACTTTTTCTTACTCATGCAAATGGTTCTACCTGATTTTTTTTTTTTTAAATGCAGTGGACAAAGACAAGGCTGGTTAATAGGTTAAACATTAATCCGCACCACCCCACCCCCCCACAGTCCATGGCGTGAATGCGGTCATTTAACTAGTGACATGTATTAATCCTGTCTGCTCAATTGTGTGGTTTCACTGTGTGTTAGATGTCGCACAGCCATTTCTAGCAGTGTCATGTTTGAGTAAGTAAAGTTATGTTGCTGATGTTGGCTTTTCAAAAACAAATAAAATCATTTCTTTAAAACATCAAAAATAAAAAGGTATTTATGTTTTCCCTCATCAGGTTGAAAAGCAAGCTGGAAGTTTTGGAATTTTTTTATCCCTGCAGAATTCATCAAGCTTCCAGGATTTCTTTCTGAAACTCCTGTCCTAATTTGGCTGTGATTTATGTCCCCATCTTGTTGGCCTCGGCCCTGTCTATATTTATGGCTCTGTTACAATCATGATTCATTTGCAAAGTAAGAAAAATCAAAGTGTAAAAATTAACTGCATTAGGTATCACAGCATACATTCAAAAACCTCATCTATCCCTTCAAAACATGCAACGGCGCATCAGTGAGCACACATACCTGCCGAAAACAAATATGATGGTGAGAAGCGGCACCAACTTCACCAGGTCGTGGCTGATGTAGGTTGCCATGACAGCGAGCTGCATGAAGAAGAAGAGGAAGAGGGCCAGCGACTCATTGATGTAGTGCCAGTGCACCGCCACCTCTCTGTTCACCAGAGTATTCTGATAGAGGGGCTTGATGGCGCTGTAACGCAGCCGACCCACGCCGAGCACCAAAACACCTGCAGACACGAGAATCAACATAACTTGGTTTCATCCTTTTTTTTTGTCTGCTTAAGCATGATGAACTTAACTCATGAACATGGTGAGATCTTACCGAGCAGGATGGGGATGGTGGCAAAGAAGGAGCAGCGTAGAGTGTACACCACCCTGAGGGGGGCGCTCTGCAGCAGCGGTGGGTCAAAGGGAAGGAAGGCGTAACCCAACCACACCAGGAGAGGGAAGAAGATCCCTGCAGCCACTATTGTCAGAGCCACTCTCAGTTTTTCACTGCACAGATGCTCACACAGGTCTGAGGGAGGAAAACAGGAGGAGTTTTCAGTCTGTACAGAGTGACTTTCTTTTAACAGGTGTGGGGAAATCAGCATTTATGAAAGTCTTCATTGGGACGGGACAGTGACTGCAAAACGAAGAGGATGAGACGGGAATGAAGTCACAGCATGACTCACCCCAAAACATGTGATTATGTGATTAAGGTGAAAAAGATATGATTATGTTGTGCTGTCTGGCTCAGTGAGCACTGATTCACCTACTGAGTGAAAATGTGCTCAGCAATCTGACATGTGACTACTTATCCAAATGAAAGGTGCATGTTGAGCCTTTTGCATATTCAAAATGATCACAAGTTCTCTTTATTCTATGACTTCTTTTATGCTCCTCTGATTTTTCTTTTTTCTTTTTCAATTAGAAAAAACTTTTGTTTTAAAAAAAAAAAGGCCAATGTGCAAATGGAGGGTAAATCCATGTCTCTGATTGGTTGTTTCTGCTCAGGTCAACAATATCATCTAGTTTAACTTCACTGGTCTCAGAAATGAATCAGTGTGATCCGATATATCGACTGGCTTGTGCATCTTATTGCATACAATTAGTGGATAACTTGTTCACTCTATCAACTTGATTCAATGTAAAACAGATGCAGTGAGTCTGGTTTTTATACTCACAGAACTTGTTGTCCTCCTCTATCCACTCTGGGTAAACTGTGGAGTTGGGCTCCACCTGAGGCTCCTTTGCGTCGTCCTTCTCTATGAAGAGCCTGCTCTCCTCAGGAGGCTCTTTTCTGGATGGATGCACAATCGTAACTTGTGGAGTGATACCCAGAGCTGCTTTCTCTTTGAACCAATGTGATTCTTCTTCTTCTTCCTCCCCTTCGTCTTCATCGTCCGCCAGCGAGCCGTCTCCTTTTTCTTCCCGTTGCACCTCCATGTCATCCCTCCACCTGTCGCCCTCAGGCATGCTCTCCCTCCATTTGGCTTTGCTCTTGTTGTCGCTCTCTGCCTGGCTCTGGTCCTCGGACAGGTCCTGGCTTCCTCCACTGATCCCCGTGTCCCTCTCCTCAGGCTCGGACACTCTTTCTTCTGACCAGACTCCATCATCTTTGTCCATGTGAGGCCTTCTGTCTTTGTCTCCTGGCCATGGCAGAGTGCTTGGCTCTAGATGAGCAGAGCTGGTCACTTCCTCTTCCTTCTCTTTTTCTTGATCTTCCTCCTCCTTATTTAAGTCCTCCTCCTCTTCATCATCATCTGTGATCTTTCTTTTTTCCTCTATGCTGTTACTGTCTTGTGTTTTTTTTGCTGCTACCTGTGGCTCCGCAGTTGGACCAGCAGGTGAAGGTGCCACCTCTTCAGTGATCAAACCACCTTGGCCTGACATTCTTGACTATTTAAATTCAATTTCTCTCTTTACACTTAACACCTTTTGCACTGCCAAGAGCCCAACTGTTAGCAAAGCTTCTTCCAGTTGCTAAAAGTCATTTTCTGCCATATTTGTAGATTTTTCTATGGGGTGAGATGAAAAAAAATTGTCTGCAATCAGCTTACAAAAGAAAAAAAAACAAAGCAAAATCAAAGTTCACAGCTTATCGCGGGCGTGTCTCTGTACGGCTCGTCCCAACAGGCCAAAACATTGTAAGGAGCAAATTGAGTTTGTGCAGCTGTCAGCTCTGTTTAAGTTTATATCAGAAAACGAAGCAGCAAAATCTGCTAAATATGTGCTGTTACCCTAATTTAAATATTACATGTTGGAGAATAAGACCCCAATCATCAAAACAAGTAACAAAGACAAGCTAGAACCAGAAACTCTGTTTTTGCTTAATAAATAATAAAGCACAGATTCAAGAGGCAAAATTTGTCATTTTTGCTGAAAACTTTTCTTCAAGAAATAACTGATAATAAAAACAACAAAAACAAAGTCACCCAAAGCACAAACAGAACAACACATCCCAATGCACATGTACTGTATAAACCCCACACAAGTAGTTAACTCTTTCATCTTTATGAGGGTAAAATGCAAAGTGTCTCCCCGTCATGTCAACATGAAAAATATGTAGCCTCTTCAAAAAAATTTTAAAAATTACACACAGAATATTCTACAATTCAGAACTGCTATTAGGTGATAAATACCAAAACACACTGCGTTCAGATCAGCCATGCAAACCACTGAATCTCACTTCAGTGTAATAGATTTGTTTGTACTTTTAAATGTTAACGTAGGATCTTAAGAGATTTACAAACCCAACTCAACCCAACTTTGGCAAATTATGAAGGTCAATTATTAATAAACGCTGACACATCTCAGTTATGAAGTGAGTAACAAACTACACAAACATGGCTGCATACCAGCTCTCTTACAACACATGAATCAGCTTGGACTTTGTCTGTCTGACAAGAGACAGCAAATGCAACAACAGCTTGTGAATTTTTGTCATAATTAAGCTCATGTGTCGTTGTGACACATGTGATGAATGAAAATGTGAATGTTAAAATTTCCAAAACAGACAAGTTTTACATTGGATTCTGGTTTCAGAAGAGATTTGCTTAGAATTAAAAATATATTTGTGGTTTATCAAATCACCTGAATTAATGGCTTTTGTACTGTACTTTCTTTCCTTCTACCATAAATTTGTTTTCTTTTTTGTTACTTAACATTACATTTACAAACAATGTGAAACTTGTTCAAGCTATTGGAAAAAACTTTCAGCCTGATACATTATCTTGACTGAACTCAGTCTACCGGTTTACAATAAAAAGGGCTGTGTTTACTTTGAATTAACGTTTTAAGTTTATTGTAATGAGTAAAAGTTTAACAAAGCTGTTTTAATCCTGCATACACAGAGGGGCAGCTAGTTAGGCCCAGTAAGGAATGTAGTTTCAAGCTAGTGCTAAGTAAAACTTGCTTAGCCACTCTGAAACGTTATTTTCGACCGAGTTTTCTCACAGCAGTTAGCTACTTAAACAAAGTTAAATAATGACCGTTAATGGCTGACGTACCTGTTTTAACCTCCGTCACATCACCGAAATAATCCGTAACTTGGAATAAATGTAGAAATGTGTCTAGTTTAGTTTTGTTTCCGTCTGGCGAGGTAAGAACTAACCTGGCAGGTGTGACCAGGTGCTAAATCCATTCTTGGACCACAGAGGAGGAAACAGCGAAGAGGTATCACTCTGCTCCTTTCTCCCACGCACCGGCAACGACGAGTCTGACGTCATGCTCTCGTTCTCTTCCCGTCCCAACGGTCGCAACGGCTACGTCCGATTTAAACACCCAAAATTTGTGCTTTTAGTTAAATAATCGAAACTTTTTAAGTCGGTTTTTACAGGTCTAAATTTTAAAAATTGTTCTCCGCTTTTTATAATTTTTTTCTTTTTTTTCTTATTAACTTTATATGACACTTCTGAGTTTCAGTACATTGTTTTCTGAAAATGTATAGTTTTAGTACTTTAAGTAACATTTGAGTTTGCATAATGAACTCAAGGAATTATTTGTCTTTACATTTTACTATGTACCTTTGAGATCAATAACATTTTTAAAAATTTCTCCATTGTATTTGCATTTTTAAAGACACTTTATTCTTCTGCTCTACAGTTTTTTCTACTTCTCATTTGTGCCAAAATGGGAAATCCACACTCATGACATAACCTTAATGATTTTGTCTAACAAATACAAACAGTAAAATTTGTATTTTTAAATCAAAGACGATAGAACTTAATGGTACTGATTTTTAGAAGGAATAACAGATACTTGGCTTTTTAAAAATTTTTTGTTGGCTAAGTAAATCCAGACTTATAATCCCCCAGTGTCAACAAACAGTCATTTTTGCACTAGGTTTAGACCCTTTTTACGGTCTAAGTTAATTAACATCAAGAGTTTACATACTGGGACAGTGCATTACTTTCTGCGGTGGTGAATTCATTATCTGAGTAAAAAATTCAATATACTAAGAGATTGCACAACCAAAAGGCAAGTATTACAGGTAAATAATGTAATAGAGTTGGAGCAGCCCATAATATTACTCTGGGTTGGTCATTAAAATTATAAATTATGCCAACTACATAGACCGTGGTTTGTACTGCTTTTGTAGTTTGAAGTGTATTATCCCTCAAAACACACACAACCTCTGCTTCAGGCCGCCTCAGGTGTAAACCACATTAGTCAAGTCATCAGCAAACAGAGGGTGGAGCTGCCAAACAAACACCATAATAAACGGGTAAATAGTGCCTTTGTAATTGCATATTTTATCAGGTAATGTAAACCTTATAAGAGAACAGAAAATACTTAATTAACAGGACTAGAAGTGGATATTGAGTCATTAAAAAAAAACATCAAAACAGCACACAACACTGCAATATAAAACAGCAAGATCAACATTTTATTTCAAGAGCATGATCTCACAAATTATTAACTTCTTGTTCAAAACACACAAAATCCAAATAATGTCCACTTAAAATAAATTGACTTCACGAAGCCGGATCAGTTTTCAATGGGATTTTTTTAAAACCATACCCTCCATTTCCATTCCCATCTCAGTCTTTTTACATGTGATAATTGGACACATGAAGCTCAGTCTGGCGTTTAAAAACAATTTTCAATTGTTTGACCCAACCATAAAGGTGTTGATAATAAAGATATACAAGTCATGTCACACAATTTTTACACTAGGTGCTCAAAAACAAGTAAATGAATGTTTGTGAAATCAATCTAATTACTTGAATTTAATCTCATGACAGTCCCAAGTTATTTTAAAAAAAGGCTATACAGTTACACGTAAACATTTAGGACAGTAAAATAACTACTGACACTCTATAACAGCTGAGGCTGTTATAGTAGAAGGTATATTTGCTGAAGGAAATCTTCAGGGCGACTTTCGGAGCGGCAGGAAGGCATCTGAAACAGAGCTTTTTGTTCTGTCGAGGGACTCATGTCACAAGAGGCTGATCAGTGCAGGACCACGAAGTAACAGTGACCAATGGTACATTCAAAGCTTTGGCAATTAAGGCAAAACAAACATGAAGACATGATTAAAATTATGACATCACTTATACATATTTTTATCTCGCAAGCCCTCAAATTTTCCTCACAGGGACTCAATCGTGAGTTAAAGTGAAAAGTGCTGTTCCAGCAGCAAGAAAAACAATTATTTTTTTCAGTAAAGCAGATTATTGAAGCCCAGTTCAGACCAAAGACTGCAGTGGGAAAAGTTGCATCTAAGCTTGTGGAGTCAGCAGTGGCTGGTTTTTGAACATAAGGCACGTCACCAATATCAACAGCTAGGCAGCTCGTAGCAAATAGCAAGTCAGTTACAAACAGTGAGCTGGTTGAAATAACACCAACTTCACTAAACAACAGAGCCACTCAAGAAATAGATGAAAGAAAATTATCTCCTGTTTAAAATTCACAGCTAAAGCCCCTCAGGTATTCAGTTAAAACACCCACGAGTGGCTCAAAATTCTCAACCATATTGTCTTTTAATGTTGAAACCATTTTATCAATATTAGAAATGCAACTTTAGCGAGTACATCACTACCGTTGTCTAAATTCATATTATAAGACACTACAAACTGTGGAACACTGCAAGACGATGTAAAGAAAGTAGCTAAAAGATTCAAAGTGTCCTGATGCGAATCTTTGGTCTGAGCCAGCCTCAAAATACAGCCTTACTTAATAGTATTTTGCATTGTTCTAATACGATTTTGTACACTTTTACTATTTTAAGTGGCCTTGAACAATATTCTCGTTTGCCTGCAATACTTATTTTTGTCCCTCAGAACACATCATCTTTTAAACGTCCAGTGTGAGGGATTTAGAGGGGTCTAGTCAAAGAATATGGCAGAAATGGATCATGATTCTAATAAATATGTTTTCATTGGTGCATATTAACATAATCAGAATTCAAATTAGAATTGCTGTGTTTTATTACCTTTGAATGGGCCTTTTGTATCTACAAAGAGAGCCAAGGAGCCTGCCTTGACTTTGTGGTAGCTCATAATATACAAACCAAACACCAGCTCTTAAGATGGCCTTTTACTTTCATGGCTAAACTCTAGAAAGGGGAGGAAAAGTGGGGGGATGTTTAGTCAGGTGCAATCTGCATCTTTACCACTAGATGTCACTAAATCCTACACACTGGAAGTTTAAGTTGCTTGGACAAAATTGTTAGCAAACAGTATTGACACATCCAGTAGATACAGGGAAACAGTTTCACTTATGGGTCCACAGACACGTTTGGGGCCACCACGTGAAGTTCAATTTTCAGGCTCTTATTCTCTACGCTTTTCTGGTGATAAAAATGTGGGTCAGACAGCTAAACAATGAGCTGAAACTCAATGAAGCTTTGTTAAGTCAAGTGAGCTGCAGATTCCAGTCATAATTCCCTGTAGGTTCATCAGTAAAAGTGACCCATTTCATACTGTTTTCAAATTGTCAAGTGAAACATTTTTATGATAAAAATCATGATAAAAACAACTTTAAATTATGTTCAAAAAAATGAAAAGAGATAACGTATTACACTTTGTTTTTGTCAAATGTAGATTAAAAAAAACAATGTTTTATTATATTAACATCAAACTTCCTTTCCTCTCCCTTCCTGTGAAACATTAAATTATTTTGATGACTCATTTTAATCTCGGCGGCATAGACGTAAACATATCCAGTCAAACGAGATTTGGGGCAAGGAGCCTTAACCATCCATCATATAAAACCCACACTTAACTGTCAGGTGCTTGCTAGCACAGCAGTTACACAACAGAAGGTGTGTCATTGTGTATCAGTTGGCAAAAACCTTGTTTACATTTTTAAAGAATGTAATTCAGCCCTGTTTGTATTTGTTCACCAGTTTGTCACACAGTTTGTCAGACGGATCAATGAGAGAAATAGTAAATGAGAGAATGCACTGAGTTACAGAGGTTTGTCCAGATGGGACGTCATGATTTCAGCCATCAATAGCTTCATTGCTATTTTTTTTTCGTCCTCATCTCTCAAACATTTGTTTGGACTTTTTTTTCACCCATCCAAGTCGTTTACCAGCAGACGTTTTACGGTTACACTTAAAACTGACAAACACTACATCTGAAAGCTATAAGAAAACTGGACCAGTCTATAATAATAAACTATACATGCCAGTTCTATTAAAAGATTATTAGTACTACTGCTTACTCAGATGACAGAAATGATTTTTTCAAAATCAAGCACAATAAAACAACACGAACAAGTTAGTCAGGAAAACAAAAGAGCTGCTGAATATCTAGCCTACCCGACCGACAAAATGTTGAGAACATGTGTTTTCATTGACAAGATTGATTTTGATGTTTTAAACAGCAACTACTACAGCAACTTTTTTGGTCGGACCAGGATTGTTTGTCAAGCCTGGTTACTAACTTCTAAGCTCGCGTCCTTACTGAGCGTTTCTTCAGTTTCACTTTCATGCTCAACGGGCGTTAAGTCTGTTTGTACTGACGCTCCTTCATGTTGCGACCCAACAGCAGCTGAATCACTCTTTGAATGGTTAGTGAGTGTGCTGCCCAGCTGTGTTTCACTTCGGGTTTTGTTTTTGTTGAGCGAACCTTTAGGCCGTCCCCTTTTACGAGGGATCTCCTCTTCACTTTTTGCAGTACTTGGGGGAGAGCCCCTTTTTCTCAAGGATCCATCATTTGGGTTGCGTGCTAAGGATGGAGGGGTAGAGAAATTCTTGCGTAAGTGAGCGCCTTTTTTAGACGCTGACTTGGGAGGCCGACCACGACTTCGGCGAGGGGCTGGGGGAACCCCTTCCGGAGGGTCGACACGTGGGTATTTCCTCGGCCTTCCAAGTGGCTTCCAGACTTTTGGCTTTTTTAGTTCCTCAGGTGACGGCAGAGGGTACTTCCTTGGCCGTCCCCTTTTGGCTGGTTGTTTTTTTGGTCGTCCACGCTTCCCTTTTGTGGGCGAGACCTGCATTCTAAGAGCAACCTTCAAGGTGAAAGGTTTCTTGTTTAAAGATCCTTTAGGCCGACCTCTTCTTCTCTTGACTAGCTGTGAGCCATCTGCTTGCTTATCTCCACCCTCCTGTTTAATCGTTTTTCTTGGCCTCCCCCTCCCTCTTTTAGGTGTCTTTAAGATGCCGTTTGTTGTATCCTGTGTTGACTCCACAGTGTTATTCACCTCCACTTTCCTTGGACGACCTCTTCCTCTTTTTAGTGAGGTTATGCTCCCATTAGCATCAGCATCAGCATTAGCATCAGCATTAGCATCAGCATTAGCTTCCCTTTCACTGCTTTCCTCTCTCTCCAGTCTGAGTGCATTATTGAGAGAGCCTTTCGGTCGACCCCTTTTTCTAGGTGTTATAGAAATGTCGTCAGTCTCTTGACTGCTTGTTAAACTTTCCAACTTGCGCTTTGTGGACCCTTTCGGACGACCCCTTCCTGCTTTCGGCGTATCAGAGCCACCGTTCGGTAATTCTTCAACATCAGTTTTCTCAGTGGTATTTTTGCTGGGAGACTTTTTTGGCCTGCCTCTTTTTTTAGGAGAATGTTCTGTCAAAGGACTGTCTTTGTCACTTGCTTCTCTCTTGGACACTTTCGACCTCCCCTGATTTTGGGGAGTGTCAGCATCCTCGTCTCCTGATCCTTGTTGCTCTGTCCGTTTGACACAGAGCTTTGGACGCCCTCTTCCCCTCTGAGGCTGTGTGGACCCACCATTAGAAATGCCAGAAACCAGTTCCATAAGGTTGACATCTGTGACACAAACCTTTAACTTCTTTGAACCTTGTGGCCTCCCCCGTCCTCTTTTAGTTGCGCTGCTGTTGGACATCTCTGCACTGGACTCTCCCTTAGTGTTTGCAGCATCTCCATGTTCCTTTTCAGCCGTCCTTATTTCTTCTTCCATATTGGTGCCTTCAGTTTGAACTGTTTGTTAGGTTTGCACCTGTAAATTGACATCAAGAAGCACAGTTAATCAATGAATTTTCTGACACTCATTTAACTAAATATCTACACAAACTACTAGAAAGATAAACTACACCGTCAAAAGTCAGCAGACACTCCAAGTGATTATTGAGTTCAGGTGTTTCAGCCAAACCCACTTTTAAAAGGTGTATAAAATCCACCCGTCAAATCCCCACAGACAAACATTAAGGATTGTGAATGTTTTGAAAAGAGCTCAGAGACCTAAAAATTGCTCTGTCATTGCATGCCACCTCTGCCACAAGTCAGCTCCTAAAACATCTTCCCAACTAAAACTGCCCCAGTCAACTCTTAAGTGCTATTATTGTGAAGTGGAAGTGCTTAGAAATAAAAACAGCTCAGCCACAAAGCGGTAAACCACGCAGAGTCACAGTGCAGGACCAACAAGCGCTGATGCGAATATTTGAAGCATCCCTCCCTGTAGTTTCAAACCGCCTCTGGAGGCAGCGGCAGTACACAAACTGTATGCTGAGAGTTTCATGTAATGGGTTTCCATGGCTGAGCAGCTGCACACAAGTTTCACATCACCGTGCACAATGCAAAGTATCAGCTTGAGTAGCGTAAAGCAGACCACAACAGGACTGTGAAGCTATGGAAGAGCATTCTTTGAAGTAATGAAACACAACAATCATAATTGGACAGCTGGATGGATGGATGAATCTGTGTTTTTCAGGTTTGGGTTAAAACAAGTGATTTCAGTAAAGGATCAACTCAGTGCTAGGCCCTTCCATCTTTGTGGTAACAGCTTAGGGAAGGCTCTTTTCTATTCCTCCTGTTTGTGCCTCTGTTCACAAAGGGACATCTATGAAGATCAGGTTAGATTACTTTGGTGAGGAGGAACTTGACGGCCTGCACAAAACCCTAAACAACCCTTAAGAGGAATTAAAATGCCCATTGCGAGCATCCTTTTTTTTTTAATCTAACATCTGCGCCTCATCTCACAAATGTTCTTTTACCTAAATGAAGCCACATTGAAACAAACTTACTCCAAAAAGTAATCAAAACTTTTTGAGAGAGGCAGCTACACAGAGGTGTTCCCAATATTAATGGGTTCTATGATAAGTTAGCAGCAAATTCATAAAGAGGTGATGGTCAATTTTTTTGTCCTTTTTTGGTCAGATGAGATAAGTTTTATTTGTAAGAGCCAATTAAAATGTAACATAGACCATCCTGGAAATATTATGCTCCATATCCATCTTGGTATATGATTTACAAAGATATGTAAACAAATGTGTAAATTGCTTAAGTATAAATTTTAAAATGTATTTCTGTATCTAATGTACTAAACTGCAAAGACTTATCTTATAACTTAACATATAATTGTGGTCATTTAAATATATGAATATATTCCATTTAGTTAATGACCTTTAATAAAAAAGAGAGTAAGTTTTTTTTAACTGACATTTATTAGTTAAGGTTAAAACAATAATTTTAAGCTTAATTTTATGATTTTTTTACAAGTCTACATATTACCTATATGTATGGATCAAAATCTGACACTTTAATAATTCACACTTGGTGGCTTATTTCTACATTACAGAAAAATGTTCTGATTGAAAAATAATAAATTAAACTATCAAATACTCTTTTCCTAAAACGCAAAAGTTAAACAAAAAATAATGTCTACATTAATAATCTTGTTTGCAGAGTAAGACACCATAATACATGCAAAAAAAATTAAAAAAAATATTTGAAAAGTAATTAATAAAGGCTTACATGTTTTTTATTAATATTTTAAGGATGGGTTTTGCAAGGCTGTGTCTATTTTATGCACTGCAATCTTACAACGGCGGGAAGATGTATGATAATCAAGTATTGAGAAGGCTAGCAATAACACGTGCATTTATTAATAGCGGTGCGATCAAATAAGCACAATTTTTTTTTCCTTTTGCTGCATATTTATACTTTGAGGCATTAGAAAATTTTTTAAAAATAATAACAAGACAATGCATTCTCAATTGTATCTGAAAGACAGTAAATTTAATCAAAATTGGGGCCTCAGACAATCGCTATGGCTGTGGACTAGATTGTTTTCCAGGTAATAGTCAGCTGCAAAATCGATGGCGATGGAAAGAGTCGCTAGCGGCTTAGAGCAAATAAAATAATGCAATCAACAGAGTGCATATCTCACCTTAAAGAACTCCTCTGTAAAGATTTTATCTTAATTTTCCATGGACTATTGATTCATTAGACAGCCTTTAGAGTGAATGTTCGCGTTTATTGTTGTTGTGATGGCTGTTTAAATTTGCGGTCGCTTCCGGGTGTCCGTTATGATTCGAAGTCTCTGAAGGAAACTGCAGCGCGAAGTTTCAGTTCCGTCCCGACATCCCTGCTGACTTCCAGGCTGTTAACTGTGAATTCTCACATTGCCCACATACAATATTTATACCCACATTTGCTATAGCGCTTCTCTAATCCTTTCACACCGCAGGGCCTAATTTACATATCACCTCATTTTATTCCCCTAGGTGTGACTTCTCTATTTACTTTTTTTTATTGCAAATCTTTTCAACAGAATTTTTTTTCGTGGCCAGTCGGCTTCAACACACCTTATACTTATTATTAATGTATGTGTGTATAGTAATTAGTACCATTAATTTTTGTGCATCCTCATAATGTACATAGTAGCCTAGACTAGATACTTAAAACATACATTATGCATATGTTCCTATACCTTTGCATAATTCCCAACGCCCTGTGTTGAATCAGAAAAAGCTTATCAAATCTTTTTATCTTACTTAAAAACACGAAAAGAAGACAACATAGCTGTAATATCAAAAGTCAACTGAATGTGCTTGCAAATATGTGCTATCCAAATATGAAACAGGCCCATGCCTGCATGATCTAAGCCACAGGAATGACAGCATCACTGCCAACAAGCAACTTGATACAATGCTAAAAAGCATACCTGCAAGCTGCGTATGTTGTAAGACACACTAAAGAGAAAGACAGTAAAATATAATTTGTATGTTAGATTTTCCTTGAAGAGTTCTTATAACATAAATCATCTTTCCCCTCCGTTAGTTTTTTGTGAATCGTGGTATTTTGTAGCCAGATTTGCTGAAGAAAGATGTGCAATGTTCCTCCTCATTTTGAAAATTACTCAAAACTAAGCACAGACATCCAGTGAGAAATCTAAAATATTCTTTAGCTACCTCTTGGCTGCTCTCGGCGCTTTGTGAGCACTGATTGCTATCACAGTGTGAAGGAATTGTTAAATTGTGCATGAGCTTTTCTCATTATCAGCATCTGAACAGGAGAAGAGAACTATTCTAATGTGGAAGACCAACAACTGTGTATAAATGGGACTTGTACAGTATTTTTTAAGACAAACAACCTACTGCTGTCACATAAATTACTAAAGTTCCCTCTATATTATGCAGAAGTGGAGTAAATAGTTACACAAAGTAGATACGCTCATGTAAAATAAGTATTATTCATGCACTATAACCTCAACGAGCACTGTGACTGTGGGACTGTAGCTTTACACTGCCCCCTACAGACTAATTTGTTAAATGTAATTTATTTGTGTAATCAAAGACAAATGTTCAATTATATGGTAATAAAACTGTTAAGCAATAAAAATAAGAGTTCTTAGAAATAATCTGAATAGTATAAGATAATTTGTTGTTTTTTTTGGAACAAACCTGTATTTAAAAACATATTGTCATTAAAATGTATTATAGCCTAGAACCTTAAGAGAAGAAGAAATTAATCTTTATGTTCGGGTACACCAGCATCAGCCATTAAAACAGGCAATTTAATGGTTGCATTACTCATTGTGTGATGAATAAAGGGGTTAACATCAATAAAATATCCATCTTTCCAGGACGATTATGAAAACAAGGGGAATCTTTGTAGCAGTTATATTTGAGCTTAAGACTAGAGACAAAGTTCTTCTGAACATTTTTTCACGACTGCATGTTTGTGCATGTGGTCTGGGCATGTTTGTGTGCATGACACCATAAATAACAGTCAGATTATTATCGAACTGTTGGGTAGATGACTCAAAGGTCTTTTTTAAATTTGGATTTAAGCAAGATGATGTCACTTTTGAGAGAAAAAATAACACATTCTTCCCGTCAAGAAGTTTAACTCATGAATGTCACTTGTTCTTATAAATACATTCATGAGTTTTTCAGCTACAAGTCTTACTATGACTGGCATCTTATGGGGGGCAATATTGCCAAAATGTGTTACTAACCTCATATATATTACTGACTTTATAATTTTTCTCTACTCTTACATTTGTTTAACATTTACAAATATCCTGCTATTGCCACTAGAGGCCACAGTGGCTGCAGTTCAGCCAAAGTTACAAAGCTTAGCCTCACGTTAAGTCTAACTTAATCTTTTACATGCAAAACTTTTTAATTTTACAAAGTTTTGAGACCATATATTGCTTTTGTATTTCAAATTCTTCTCACAGCGAAATACGCACTTGAAAATTGTGCTTAATAACATGATTTCTTTATTGACTCCACACAGGGAAAAGTGCCACAGCAACAGCAGAAGTACAAAAAGACAAACTAGATACATAAAAAACATACATAAAAAAACAGGCTTTTGCATTAACATTATACAAATCTATTGTATTATGCAAAAAATAAAGCACAAAATGAAAACATGAAGTCCTAATTACTAATATACATTGAAATTATGCTTGTGGAAAATCATCAGCTCTTTTCTCGTCCCCCAGTATCAGTTTTTGTTGAGTTTATTCCACATTTTCACATTGTTTTAGCCCCCTCTTCTCTTTCCTGTGCCTCTCTGCAAAGGGAAACCATGTTGACAATAGAAGAAAAGCATGGGGGAAAAAAAGCAAATTAGAGAGAGGCAGATTACGTTGCAGAGGGTAGTTGGATAAGGGGGTGGAGTATGAAGTAAGGGCAGATTGATGAGGTCAGCATCAATAAGAAGAATGCGAGTAAAGAGAAAGAAAAATGCAAATTGTGTTTATAAGCATGTGAGGAAGAGAGAGACACAGAGAGACAAGCTGTCGGATCAAAAGAGGCAAAGAGAAAATGACAGACGTGGCCGAAGGAAAGGAAAGGAGCGTTTAAGAAAGACAACCCCTGAGAGACTGCACGCTGAACCCGCTGCCCCGTCTCAAGCCTCCTCCTCCTCCCTCCCTGTGTGCTTCGCCATGGTTACCAGACAGGGCTCCCAATGCAGCCAGTTAATGTGTTTTTCAGCGGCGGGAGCGAGCTGGGTACTAATGTGTCTCAGTCTGTCTCCTGCACAATCAATGTCAACTGTCCTGGGATGCACAAACACATGGAGGGCCGAGAGCCAGGGAACACAGAGCCACCCTGGCTGCGCGTCAGGGCGAGAGTCTGAAAGACGACCACGTCACCCTCGTTTATTCACCTGAAAACTGCCGGCTCTGGCATTCTGTTAAGTATTTAGAAAAATGGGACAGTGAAGAAGTTCTGTTTGTGTTTGTTGAATCCTGGTATCACATGTTCTGTTTATCTTGTGTTTAGTTTCTGACTGGCTGAGTAAAAATGTGTCCTACGCTGAATGCGAGGCACGAAGTAACCGCTGATAAGAATGTAAAAAATCCTCCTCACTGTCCTCTGCGGTATTTATTAGATTTACATTGTGACAGAAACAACACAAGTTTTCATCACTGCTTGAACTTTATTGTGATATTTCCAGTTATTCAAAAACAGAGCCAGGTTCATATCAACTGATAACAGAAATAAAAATTGTAGAGTTGCAATAATGAGCTGATAAATTAGTTAGTCAATTGACATTAAATTAATCAGCATGTGTTTTGATAATCATTAAGTCATACTGTTCTCTGGTTCCAGCCTCTCGATTGTAATGTTTTTCTGCTTAATTATTTTTGAGCTCTGGGTTTTTAGGCATTTAAAGCAGCAGGATTTTTCACTATTTTCTGGCACTTTACAGCTGAATCCACTCATTAAGAAAATAATCATTGTTAAGAAAATTTTAAGAGGATGCAGTCCAATATAAAGAACATTTTCCAAATATTTTCTGACAATTACAAATAGTTTGAGTTGTTGAGAGGAGCTTTAACATTTCTACAAATGAACAGGCATCGAGCTAATGACAGTTTGCTGTCCTCTAACAATCACAGTGTTTCACTCGACTGCAGGTCTTCGATGTTGTCATTTCCAGTGATGTCAGATCTAAAAATCCCATGTGAATCATATATTGGGGTCACGAACCTTGGCTGTCTTTTTTATTGAAAGTGTAAGTGTTCTGCACACAAAGCCGGCCAAAAGGTGGCGCCCCCTCTGGTGAAGCACTCGTCTCATCTCGGCTTTCAATGACGTCTGGAAAGTTCGGAGATTTCTCTCCAAATTACTTCATGCAGTCAATGATGTTTTATTCAAAAACTGTTCTTTAGATTTGATCCTTTTTGTGATTTTTTACATTTATGCTCATCTTTTGATTATATAAAAGTACACAAATTGTTGTCTGGCATTGTAATAGGTTTTTGCAGACGAAAGACAGAAAATGCTTTGACCCTCGGATGCATTTGCATGCAACTTTGTTCCCAAGGACCTCACCTGTGACCTTTCATATCATCACAGGTTAAGGGTCTCAGGGACAATGAAGCAAGCGGACAGACGCTGTTGGTTAGAAAAGGCAGCAGCTGGTGGTCAGTTGTTCAGACGGCTTTGTCTACTGATACAATCCAAGTCTGAAAAAATACATTCCTACGACACATGTTAAATATGTATGTAACTTAAGTGAGAATGTCGTTATGAATATCTTTCGAGAATATTTGTCCTTTATTATTTATCATTTATTATTAAAGATCAGTAGGATAAACTTTTTTACGTTAAATCTGCAGATAAATACAGTTCTAGCTGCTCGATACATAGAATCTTGGAATAAAAATATACTCTAACATAAGAAACAGTTTATACGTCATATTGGATGGTTACCGTTGTTTTATCGATGTCGATGCAGTCCGACATGAAATATTTCATCTTGACACGTCTGCACAAAATCGCCTGGATCACATCCTGCAGAAAGAGACAGATTTAGTTAGAGCATGACGTTCGACGTATAAATGTCAATTCTCGTAACTGTATTCATCCGTTTGTTTCGTTTTCGGGGCCCTTTTACTGTCGTTCCTCCTGACATAGCCAGCGCCTGTTTGTCAGTGCAGGTCTGTGCAGTAAGACGTTCAAACAAAATGCCCCCTGCTGGCAGACAGACAGACAAAGCATCTGAAGACAGACTCATACGCAGAGGAAAATCCTTGCATTTTATGTATACATCGGGATTTGTATTTGGGATGAACGTACAGCCGCCTGGCCTGTACGAGTGTTAAGCTTCAACAGAGCGGTCATACAGTTTATATACATGCAGACATTCGACTCTCTGCTTGTGCAGATGCATGAAACAACCACAGACAGCTGTGCTTGGAGCTGCAGACAACACTGTCGTCTTATATTTCCTACAGGCCTTGTGATCTCACAGGATTATGCAATCACTCCCCCATGACAAAGATGCTCAGCCTTGAGGGAGTTACACTGATTTACTCTTCCCCAGACAAAATAAATGTCATACAAGCCTGACATTGCAGATGCCACATGAAGAATCTGAGCCAGGGTCCAAACAACTGGCACACAGCTGAAAAGCTCCATTTGCATCACATGTAAGTCTGTGCAGACTACAGCCGTCACACAGCCTGCCAACAATCCAGAACACGTCTCGAACTCTGAAATCTGTCTGTGGCCAGGTGCACACACATGCGGATAAACATGCGACTCCACAAAAGCACACAGAACATGAAGCCTTTTTGCTGCTGCTAGTGTGAGAAATTAGACTGCCTCACTCTGTTTTCTCTTTGTCTCTGTGCTTTGAGATATTTTCCTCTGTCCCAGTTTTTATGAGCTCCTCTGCTGCTCTCAAAAGCACGAGAGACAAAGACCGGAGGATGAAAACCAGAAGCAGGAGGGAGAATGAAGTGAAATATCGTGTAAAAAAATTACCTATGTCAAAAAGAATGAACATGAAGCTGGACACAAATGAAGGGAATATGGCGGGCGGACGTGGTCAGTTGAATTTGCTTGTCTCGATTTGTTAGCTGGCCTGTTTAAGTCATTCTGAACTCACCATTTGCCTTTGCCTGGTGTTCCTTACATGAACACGCACACACATTTGTACTCATGTCCATGTGCACATGCATACAACAAGTGCATGAACATATAACAGGTGCACGCGCATGCACACGCACACACACACACACACACAACCATAACACAACGCACTCTTTCGATGAGTTATTGATCCGTTTTCCCCTTCAGAGCAGAAAAGCAACAATTAATCCAGTAAAAAAGGAAATAAGGATTGATAAAACCTATCCTGCCCCATCTTCACAGTCTTCCTTTTCTCTGAGCGCTGTATGCGGCGGCGAACAGAAAAGCTGTTCCCCTCTCGCTACCCCTCCATCTCTCGCTCTCCTCTTTTTGTCTCTCCTCTTCTTCTATCCCTCTCTCAGGCGCTGTCCCTGGCTCTGTTTTGTGCCTGTTTCCCTCTGCCAAGTCACATCACTAATTCTCCAGGCGATTAGAGTCCGAGCAGGCAATGTCTATCAGGCAGGTACGCTACACGCACACACAGTGAAACACACACAGATTGCATTGATTCCATTATCTGGTGCTGTACCAACACCCCCACTTCCCCCAACCCCCAACAACCACCAACAGCGCCTCCATCTATGACCCTCTCCTTTCATAAATCTGTGTCACCTACATACATCACACGCAAACACATGCACGCACGCACACACACACAAACACACACACACTCAGACACTTATGCAAGCATGCAGTATCTCCAGCTATCGCTCTTTCTTCTTCTCTTGCCTGAACACTCTCTATCACTCTGTCCCCGCCTCCCCCCCGCTCTGTCTCAGCCCTTCCCCTCGTTTTCATCCTTCCCTCTTTGCCTCTCCCCGTCCTCGTCCCTGCACCCCCCCCACCCTCTCTCCTCTCTCCCAATCTAACCCCTTACATTTTTTCCAGGCGTGACATCCCGTCTTGCCCGTCTTGCAGTCTACATGCACACGAAGCTGTGTCTCTAAATGGGTGTCTGTTACTCTGTGTTTGTCTGTGTGTGTGTGTGTGTGTGTGTGTGTGTGTGTCTGTGTGTGTGTGTTTGAACTTGCGCTGCTGCTTCGTGCATCTGGAGGAGAGCAAGTCAACGTGTTCAGAGGGAGGCGCATGTGTGTGATGTGGGTGCGTGCATGTCCTTGTGCACCACTGTGCACACATGCATCTATGTGAGAGAGTGTGTGTGTGTGTGTGTCTGTGTGTGTGTGTTTGTGTGTGTGTGTGTGTGTCTGTGTGTGTGTGTGTGGAGAAGGGAGGGAACGGGGGGAAGAGGAGGTGGAGGGAGCTCACAGACGGAGGCTGTGGATTTTACACAGCATGAGGATCAAAGCCACAGCAAGCCCAAAGGTGATTAACCTCCCAGCCGTTCTGGCCACAACACTGCTGCTCTTCTTCCATATTTCATTAACACAACAGTCTGCTATCTGCACAATTCCATCACACATCAGTCTATCTGCCTTTGTTACAAAAATTCACAAATAAGCACCATCATATGAGGGGCGTAAGCAAGCCAATAAAAATGGGAAATCACATTGCTAAAGTTTGAAATTTTTCACAGTAAAAGTCCCAACCTTACATACAAAATTTACTGTGACAAATTTCAATTCATAAATCAGATTAAAACAGTTTTTAATTTCATGCAAAATTTAATGATATAATATAGTGAAGTTAAGAGTAATTAATTAGAAAATAAAGCTTTTACTCTGAAGAAAATGACATTTTGGACGAAATGCCAGCATAAAATGTAAAACAAATGCAGGAACTGGCTGCGTCTTATAAAATAGCGAGCGGCAGGCGGCTCTATTGTGACGGTTGTATTTCCTCTTGAGTTGGAACATGCCGGGGAGTCGTTTCTTTGTGTGCGTACAGAAAAGAGCAGTGCTCGGCAGAGATTGCTGATATATGCTCTTTTTTCCCCTCCTCACTGGAGCACTGCAACGCAATGCGGATACTGAGTGTCTGAGCCACTAGCCAGACACACTGGGGGACAGAGGGGGTGGGGGGTGGGGGGTGGGGGTGGGGGCGCAGGGAGGAGAAGGAGGAAAAGGAGGCGGAGGCGGTAAGCAAGTTCACATACAGCCCCGTGCTTCAGGACACGCTGACACCAACGTCTGGGCGCGCTGTTATTATCCACCATGTCTACAGAGAGCAGGAAGCTTACGAAGACGGTTAACTTTACACAAATAAACGAATTCACACGAAGGACTCCTTTCAAAATTAAACAAAAACTGGAAACGTTCCGCAATAAAAGATGTCAAAATGAGCAAATGTTTTACTTTCCAGACTGCAAAAATTCCCCTGAATCCCCATCAAAGTATATAAACCGCCTCCGATTTCTTTTTTCCAGTTTTCCTGCTTTTAAACTGCTTCTCTCCATCACATTCCAGTGTAATGTCGTTCGTGCTTTTGTGCATGGCATGCTAAGAAAGCACTGAAACAAACAGCTATCGATAGTTAGCTGTATACCCCATTGGACTGCACCAAATAACAAATCAAAGAGCACTGCAGAGCAAGGTGGGTATATTGATGTCTGGATTAGCTGGACCTCCACAGCAAAACCTGATTAGTATTTCAGATGTATTAGATTTAAAGTCATTGCAGAAACAGGTTTTGCAGCTTGTTTTTTCTATCATTGTAATTACGGGCTAGAAATTGAATTTGCTGAAGGAGAAATGTTGAATTATTGTAGATTTGATAATGGATGTGGTCTCTATGGTAGTGACTAACAGAGCATCTCTTTTGTCCACCACTGCAAAAGACATCGTACGGACTTTTAGTAAGACAGACCTTGAAAAGGTGAAAATAGCGTTTAAATGTATGACACACAAACAATAAGAGTATACTCTGTTGTACCTAAATATGAATAGGCCTCTTGACTCTTATCTAATGTAACTACAGCTCTCTAGCATCCCTTCTTTTATTGCTTTGTCTTGTTTAATATGAGCTGTGCTGTTGGAAAAGTGCAAAATAGAATGAAAAGTCTTTCTGTCCCTCTGAAGGTCCATCTTCGTACTTACCACTTGAAGAGGGATAAAGGATGATTGAATTTGTGTGAAGCCTGAGTGACACCGCAGGGAAAGCTAGAAGGTTGTACAGTTATCTCCAGGCTGTTTATTATGCGAAACCATACAACCAACTACCTCACACTGCAGAGCACCGGAGCAGGGTCAGCGCCGGAGTCTCTTCTACTTCTTTATCATCTTCTTCTTTCTTCATGCAGAGTCGTCTTCTCTATCACTTCTGTCTGTAATTTAATTTCTGTCGTCTGCCCCTCTCCTATCTCTTGTTTCAGTTACACTCTCATATATAAAGAAAAACCTAAACTGTCGCTACAAAATTAAAATTTAATACTGTGATACTGTTGAAATTGTAAGGAATAATAGCTCAGACTGGCTAATTTACTGCACTCAATGTATTTTTGTGGACTTGTCTCCCTCTTGTGGGTAGACGCAGTACACAGACCACCCACCCCCAGCCCCCAACGCCCCCCTCTCACCAAAGGCCAAAGCAGATATTCACTGTCTCTGAATACAAAGACAAGCACTTAACCTGCAGTTGCTTACTGTAGGCGTCAGCCTGACCTACTTCTGCAAGTGGAGCTGCTGGAATCTTCCTCATCCTCAAAGACTCGATTCAGCACTACTGAGCACACTTCATTGTCATTCTGAAGTTAAAGTGAAATACTCCTCTTCTGTTTTCATTTCACTCAACCAATAGTTAGATTCAAGGACTGTCATGGCATCCAAAGAAGGCCGAGGTCTAGACATTTCTTCTTCAGCTGGTAAAGGAGCAACTCTTTTTTTCTTTTTTTGTCAATGTTTTACTTGTCTGTGGTTGTTTATTAATCTCAAGATTTTTAATCAAAAATGTTTTTAAGATTCAGTGATAAATACAGAGGAAAACATTTTTTTTTTTTAGTGACAAAGTGTTTTGGTTTTTTTTGCTTTTTTGATAAATTTGGTCAGTAAGCTGAGTAAGCTTCCTAGTGCTATAAATGCTTATAATTGAAAATACTTAACGTTTCTGAAACTCAAAGGTTCTTTTTTTTTTTAAGAAAAAAGTAAATCATCTCAACAAAATATTATGTTGGTAATACTTTTTTTGTAGTTTAGTTCAAGACAAAATTTGAGTTTGACTCATAACTTCTGAATTTAGAGGAGACAGCTGCCTTGAAATTATGAGTTTTCTCAACCTTTTTTTTTCACAGTGTGTTTTTTTGTACCACAGTTCTAAAATTATAGTTCTTAGTGTACTAATTTACTCATTTAAGGCGCCACCATGTAAACACAACACCTGCTGTAAAGGCCTGAATACGCCTCTGCGCCACCGTCTCTAAAACAAGCTCCTTTAAAACTCTGGGTCAACTTGAACTATTGGTTCTCAAAGAAGGCTTCAAAAGTTTCTGCTGTCCACTAAACTATATTTTGAACTATTTCTAAATGTTCAGCAACTGCAATGTCATTTTTTTGTGTTTATTTCGTTTCCTTTCCTCTATCCATCATATTTATACGTGTCAGCCTATATAGCCTTGTGTTTCTTTTATTTCATGCCTTTTAATGCTTTTCTGATATCTTATATAAAGCATGTTGCGATTTGTGTGCCTCCAAATCGCCTTTTAAACAGGCTCCTGCTTTCTTTGAAGCATTCTGACACCTTAACCCAAAATGCTTTTTGCATGTTATCTCTCTCTCCAGGGAGACTATCATACAAAGGTACTGGTTAAAAATATTCTTCTAAAAGCTATGTGTACTTAAAAAGGCAAAACTAACCTTCAGGGGGTGGATTCTCATCAAGTGTTACCTAACAGTATAGCGGCTGTGGTGAGCAACACGTCACTGCCCTCATCTCTTAATATTAACAAGGCCAAACAGTGTCATATATTTTAAGCACCCTGCAGAGTTCAGCAGTGCTGCAAAGATGCCAGTTAATGAAATTAGGTGTTGCCCGTAGAAATTACCATTCCTTCTTTGACCAAATATGAATGAGTGCATGAATGAATGGATGATTGAATGGATGTGAATTGCACTTTAAAACTGGATTGGAACTGTTATTTCAGGCAAATGCATTTGTCTTAATTGCGCCCAGATGATGTTTGTTGATTTATTTGTTTACTGTTTCCTTCATCAGGATCTGAGGTGTAGTGTCAGACACCTTGACAGGTTAAAATATTTCAACTGTTAAATAAGGCACAATTAGTGTAATGCAGATCTTGGTGCATTGAAGAGCAGCTTTCAGTGTAACAGGATCTAATGGATGAGTAATTGGATGACAATATGGAGTAACAGCACTATCCAGTCAATCTCTCTCATACTCCATAAATAATGGGGCACACCCACACAGTCGACATCTAGCTGAGGTGATCTCCTGCAAAAGCAGCAAATTGGCTGTTGTTAGCGGTCAATGGCTGTGTTTTGACACTCCTTCTGTGTGCCTCAAGGACTCATTGATTACTTGATAGCTGCTGCGCAGCAGAGTTGCTAGGCCTCCTATTCAGCCTGGTCAGTGCACCAAAAATACAACCTTAAAGCCTTGAACCATCGGGGCCTCACTGACAAAGCTCGGTTTAAACACAAAAGTGGTGTGTCCCTGAATCCTCAAAGATAGCTCACTCTGTTGCGTACCAGGAACATAACTACACATTGAGATGCAGTGAATAGTGCAGGTAAATATGTATAAGATGATGAATGGCTTCGTTGGGTCTCGTTCAACTACATAACGGGTATAAAACTCATTTAGAGTCAATCTCAGCTTGTAATTGTGCTAAAAATTTAACATTTAACTATTATCAAATAAAAAATTAGCCCAGTGTTAACTTTAAAAAGCAGCACCATATGCTTAATGGAGACCTAGTCTTTTTTTTAAATTGGCCAGCTTCCAGTTGCAAACCCATTCACCTCGCCTCTCTCCACTGCCCTCTGCCATGCTAAAAGCCCACCCTCCGCCTACCCTTCATTTTCTTTCTTTGGCCGTCCTTCCGCCTCTCTACGTGCCTCTACTTTGTCCTTCATCACGAAACGTTTCAGGCCTCAATATCTTTTAAAACTTTTTTTTTTCCTCAAACAATCTCTCTGTTCCTACCAAGTAAGTCTCCCCCCTTGATCCCCTTAATTCTGCTCCTCCCCTTTTTAAACCTCTCTCACCGTCTCATTCGCAGTCGGATCACGCATGAATGCGGCATGGTTGTGCCAATGCCAGCTCTTTGCCAATCTGCCTGGGTGTGTTTGTGCCAATGTGAATTTGGTGGGAAGCCCCTGCACTGGAGGGCACGGTGGTGAACAGGCCTGAGCCCTGGCTGGTGTTGGGTCAGGTGAAGCTTTGTGGGGGATTACAGCTCGGCCTCTTGAGAGAGTGAAAACAAATTAATCATGCTGAGTTAAAGTTTATATTAAAGTGCACCTAAAATCACCCAAAAATGAAGCCGAAAACTGCAGTAAAAACAAGTTGTGCATTAAAATAACCCCAAAGATATTTATACAGTGACATAACCACCTATGACAACATTGCACTAGTGTCCAAAGAATTAAATGCTGTAGCAACAAAAGAATACCATTGCTGAACTGGCACAGACCAAGATGGCCATGAGAGGAAGGGTCAGTGTTACAAAAGAATACTGAAAAAACCCCCAAAAACACTTGATGCAAAGCAGAACTAAATATGTATTTCTGTGAAGTCAGCCAAAAATATTTCCTGGTAAAACACAAGTGGCTAATGTCCCCCAAAAGCTAATTACAGCCAGTTTTTACATTATGCTTCAAACAGTGTTGGTATAAACCACTCAAATTTAATTAAGATGTCATTCAGTTTGTTAATTTAATCTAAACTGTTGTTATCACATCCAATAATGACTCTGGGTTTATGGATTATCACGCAGATGATCATCATGTGTTAGTCTTGCCTAACAACAGCTGAGACAAGAGTGATAAAATTATGTTTGTGATTCATTACTGCAAAAATAATTAAACTCTGTTTTTGAGGAAATATCTAAAGTTTTAGTTTTGCATAAAAGCTGGCAGTTGAGTCAAGCTAGAAAATCTCTACAAATGTTCATGTTCTTTGCCTCTTTGATAGGAAGGCGTATTATTTTGATACATCTGTTGAACAGACAGTCAAGACAGATTGTTTATTATAAATATATTGAAGAGAGAAAAAAGCTAATTTCTTTGTTCAAAATCAACACAAGTGTGCTCAAATTTGCTTAGAAAAGAGCAATTCAGCAGAAATATGACTGATTATCAGCCTTGAGTTGTGAAATGTGACTTATGAAAACATTTTTTATCTAAACTAAACACACAATTTTATGATTTGAAATTTAGGACATAATCAGTCAGAAGATTTTGAGAGTTGCTGACAGTAAAACAATAAACATTCTACTCTTCAGTCTTCAAAAATAATTATTAAATGCATTAAACTGGCCAACATCGGTAGACAGTTATTAGGAAAAAAGCAATGAAATGGCAAAGACCTCATGATGGTATTTTAATTAAAGACGGAATCAAGCACACATTTGCCTCGCAACAAGAAAATTCTCTGTATTAAACGAAAATCTTTAGACAAAAAACATTGCTGTGCTGTCAATGATAAAACGAAGACTCCAGGTAACTCTCCACCACTCATTGTCTTTGAGAAGTGACGCACAGGGACTTTGGCACCACCCAAACAATGTAGGGGCATGGAGGAGCGAAATCTGCCCAGTGACAGCAAATAAACTGCTACCTGCAGCAATGAATCGTCTGGCAAGCGCCAGCTCAACAGGAATGCAAACCTCAGACAGTGCTTCTCAAACTCAGGGCAGTGGACCGCGATTGGTCCCCTTGATTTTAAAGAGGGACAAATTATGTTTAGGTCAACATTATCGTTTCCCTAAAAAATAGAATTAAAAAAAAATCAAATAGAAATCAAAAATAACCTTGAATGACTAACTGTAAAGTATGATTATTACGCTCTCTGGTTCCATTTATAACTAAGACATCATTTAGAAACTGGGAAAGATGCCTAATATTCTATTCTTCCTCTTCCTCTTTTAACTGGATATAAACCTGTGTCCCAAGGACTCCGACCTGAAATTCTTATCGATGCTAATGCACCTCTTCAGCTGGATGGCAGCTTGGTGCAAGGCGCGAATAAGTAACCGCTACTCGCAAACCATAAATTATTAGCTCTCTCAAGACAGAATGAGACTCTGTAGTGCAATTTCTCCCAAACCCCCCTTTTTTCGCTCTGCTCGTACCTTATTTACAAAGGCAGAAAACGTTACCATGGGAACACACTACCAGGCAACCTCAGTGGCTTGGCATGATGCCCGATGGTTGCTAGGGCACTGTTGTCAATGGCTATTGGGTAGTGTCGACCAGTATGTGTGCGTATGTGAGCGCATGTCCTGTATATATGTTTCTATGTGCAGGAGAGGAGAAAGTGTGTGTATATACGAATGTGCGTTTCGTAAAATGCCATGTTTAACTTAAAAAAAAGTGATGTAACAATTTAATGTTCTTAATCCATAATGAGGGCTTTTATGTATGTACAATATGTAATTATCTTTAAAGATATGTACAATTCTGAATTGGTTTTTCTTTTTTACTGGTCTGACTCTGTGGGTAACAAATGATAGAAGGCAGCTTTTGTTGGTTAATATTTTTCGTTGTACAGTGTGTTTGTCAAAGAGAAAGAAATAAAAGGGGGAGCATAATCATGCAAGCAGTTATGTGAGGTCCCATATGCAATTACATTGAATAACATACATGATTTAGTCCTCTCTCAACAGGTTTGATTGTGTGATGGTTACTAGTTAGGAAACAGCCTGTTCATGATTGAGGCAATATAACAATTTAGAGAAAAATTTCTGGTTTTCGATGAGAGTTTAAATAACAGAGAAGAGGAGGAGACAGACAGAGAAAGTCAGAAAAATAAAACAAAGCTGAGAGACATGGAAATGTTAGTGTCTCTCTGTACGCTTGAAGCTGACGTTCTCCATCGCTAGCTCTGATCTCTCAAGCTGTTTGCTCTCTCTTTCATTTCAGTCAAAGAGTCTTTGTTGGTACAAACGGGAAGATGCAAATGTTGCCAAAGCATTTACCTCACAACCGGGATCTAGTTTGAGGGTTTTTTCCCATGGCTCTCTTCTCACTGGGGTGCTTCCATGGTTGACCACGGCATTCCTGAAATCAGCAGAGCATCATGCAGATTATTAGCATACCACAGGATAGGAAGGGGAACATCAATAAACACACTGAACATTGAAGTTGGGATAAGTAAATAAATAAAGTCAGCCACCCAGACACAACCTTATCTGGGCTTTTATCCAGGCTGTGGAGGCTATTGTTGCCGTTTTCAGCAAAAACAGTCCTGGGCTCAATCATGAAAGAATACTACAAGATAATTAAATCATTATGGACCAATCCCTGATTAGAGACGAAGCACTCGGCATCACAAAGAACTGAACAGAAAAGCAAGTATTTATGACGGAAGAAGCATCAAACATCGTGTGCAGAGTATGAAATGGATTAACAACAACAAATCAACAAAGCATGAATGAGGGTGGTACGAAAATACATGTACAGCAGAGACGGTCAAAGTCAATGGTGATGAATAATACATTAATAATGCTGGAAAATACAATCCGACATCATAAATTAAACAGCAGTGAGCCAAACAAATGCAATAATTATGACACTGCAACACAATGAAAGACAACAGAGACGAAGATATGCTGCTTTTGTGTTAGTGTGCGCTCATTAATTCCCACATGTGTACATCTATATGGGTCTGTGTGTTCCTATCTGCGTGCACTCAGGGAGAGCGAGTACTGCCTGTGGTGCATCTTATCTAATATTACAGAGAGGAAACTCTCCTCTCCTCCTTGCCTCTTTTCCCCGCGGCCCTTTGAACTCAAGCCGCTGCTGGGATGCAGTCTGACTGAGCACAGCATGTCCTGAAAGGAGGTCAGAGGGCAGGAAAAACAGTCTGGTGTCATGGCAACTTGATGCCACCAACCAAAAATTTAGAGTGGCTGATGGGGCCACAAGAAAGACTGGTCAACCTGTCACAACTTACTGGAGACGGAGTTATCCACTCGAATTACTGAATTGAACACTGAGCCTTAAAATATAAAGCACAATCAATTCCAGAAAAAATTAGGAAACTCTGCAAAGCGACAATAAAAACAGAATGCACCATTTGCACAAAAACTGTGTTTACCAAAAAAAAGTTATGTGTGAAAAAGTGTTTCCAAGCTCATGTTGTAATAGTCTTAATACATTTGTGTGTTTCACAAAGTGGTGAACCTTGCTCCATCCTTGTTTGTCAAATGAGCCTTTAAAGGATGCTCCTTTCATACCCAACCATGATACTCTCATGTGTTACCAACTTGTTTACCTCTGGAATGTTACAAAAAGTTGTTTTTGAGCATCCAAAACTTTCAGAGTCTTTTCTTGCTTCTATCCTAAATGGTTTCAAATGAGTTGCTTTTGTTACTTTGACTGATCTTTTGTTTCACATATGCTATCATGATGGCGTATGTGCTCATAAGCACACTCTGCAGCTAAAAAAGGTCTCCAGTAAACTTAATATATACTTCTATGTGAGTATCATTTGGCTTAAACCTTTAGTACTCTGCTCTTTTTGAGATTATTTAGTCTTTTTAAAAAATCGATTAATGTGTTTTGAACCTTTTTTAAGGATTTTCTTTAAAGAAGTCGATACATAATAGGGCAGACAGGGTATTGTATTGACAGAGAGAGACTAAAGACCATGTAAAGTAAGATTTAGCCCCTAACTCATCTGCAGCAGAGGTGCCAATGCAGGGGGCTACAAACAAAGAGCACAGGGACGTCGAGCATAGTAGCCTTCCAACATGAAGGGACCACGACACGAAGTCATCACAAAACGCTGTGCTGGGCAATCACATACATGGCAGCACACATTCCTGAGAGACTAATCAGGAATGAAAACGGTATTTCCAAAGTTCACCTCATAATTATCATGACAACAGATAAAATAACTGCACCATTAATCACTGAGTGTCTCATCTTTTGGGCATCTGATAAGGCGTCACTGATCTGTTAGTCAGACTGGACCTCCTGGATTGTATTTCATGGATCACTGGTACCTGAAGCAACACATACTGAACAAAGCAGCCTATTATGCTGCTTTGAGGCGAGGCCATTTTTGATCTGAGTGCCTCTTAACACACTAACTCTTGGCTTTAAACAGGATTTATCATTCGTAAGAAATATATAGAACAAGGCAAGTTTAATCCTTTAAACTATTCAACACATATTCATATATTACACCTTATTCTGTAGAATTAATTCATTTCAGTAGTCTGCATATTTAGTAATTTAATTCACAATCCATCCCATTCTTACATTCCTCTATATTCTTTATGATGCAGTTTTTTGTAAAATCCATCAATGAACTTAGCGTAGCCTTAAACTTGATTTACTTCATTTGCTAATTTTATTTTATGAAGGGTTTTCAAGAAATACACAATTACTGCCACAAATGACACCTTCGCTCCCAGACGTCTCTGAACAATTGCCACCAAACTCAATTCCTCTTATTTGTTGCTCTAATGACTGAGCGCAATTTAGCAAACCTGAGAAATGAACTGCAGCTGTAATTGTGTCGCCTGCCGGTGCCGGCCCTAAACTGCCTGTGTTTTCATCTCGCTCCTGAGGTGTTGGATCAATATGGAATCCAGGTTTCTTTGTATGTCATTAGCTTGTCTGATGTTTGAGCTGAGATCTCTCCAAACCTTTGTTTTTTTACTCCCTGAAATCTCTCAGATGATGAGTGTGTGATTGCAGGCGTGTCTGTCTGCACTGCATGTGTGTGTGACTGTGTGCACAATAACCTTGAAATCAGGACACATAACAGGTTTGTAGATGAACATTTTTAGCCTTTTTTTTTTCTTGAATATGTATGTGTGTGAGGCTTGTGCGAGACACCCATGCGCTGCATCTGTTCGAGCGCATGTGTGAGGCTTGTGTGCGCATAGTGTGCGTCCTTGTGTTTGTTCAATGCGGCAGAGGGTGGAGTGGCAGATCAATAGGAAACAAATGAATTCAGATCAATATTAAGCCAGGGAGTGAAGGTGAGAGAAGGAGAGACTGAAAGCAAGTGAGTGAGGTGATGCACCACAGAGGAGGATGAGTAGGAGGAAAAAAGGAGGAGGAGGAGGAGGAGGAGGAGGAGGAGCGGTGGTGGTTGGTTGGATGGGTGATGGGTTACCAGTAGCACAGCGGCTAACTGTACACATGGGAAAGACCACTCACTCCCGCTGCCCAAACCCAAGCGCTTTGAGGTCACTGATGGTTAAAATGGATGGTTAAGCGAGGTAGACAGAAAACAGAGACATGAAACTAGCAGTGCACCACAGACTAACTCACTGTTTTGTTTTACTGGACAGTGGTGGTGAAATAACTGGACAATGCTCCTTTTTTTCATACCTCTACTGAGACGGTTTCCTGGTTAAAAGAAATTACATATTTTTTTCTGTTTTTTTTACTGTGGTGTATTTCAGTTTCTTATGAAAGGGCCTATATTAGAGGCTCTAAAAAATAATGCCTGCATAAAATGTGTGTAAACTTTTATCTACTTTTTCTCTCTTCACTCCTTCAAACATTTTTTTTTCACACTTGTAATACAATGTAGCTGGCAATCACAACCATTGACATCTTTCTCATATTTTTGTGGAACACTTTGTTAAATTGCTTGTTTTTTGTAAGAGTCCAATCTGTTGATGACACACGGCAGCTGTAGTCATGGTGAACTTTGACCGTTTTACTTCTATTCTACATTTAAATAACACATTTACCTCTCACAAAGCATGATAAGATTAAAAATCTTAAGCTAGTGAGGACTTAATTTTGACCTTTCAACTTAAACTCCCAGAAGGAGCTTGACATTTACCGGCAAACCTATGAGGGCTGAACACATTCAGACTGGGAGTGGGCTAGACTTCTAACGTTCAGTGTCTCATTGTTTTACTGCAAGGTTTGTTAAGTATCAAGATATAACATGTTGTTCCACGTTCATGTTGATTAGATTAGCTAACAGTCTTTACTATCGTTATTGTGGATTTAATAAACAGTTGTTTTCGTTGTTGATTAATATATTATACCTTTCCTTCATTGGGGCATTAGTTTTGTCTGTAAAATATCAGAAACTAGCCTAAAATGCCTTCAAGCTACAGGTAACATCTTCAGATATTTTGTCCCACAGACTAAAATCCAAAGATATTTAGTGCATAATTATATGAAAAAGAGAGAAGCTAAAAGTTGTTACATTTGGTATCTCCTGAACAATAAAATATATAGGACAAGGCTTGAAAAACATTCCAAATGCTTGTTTTTATTGATTAACTGACTAATTGAATTCCAGTCTAAGCATTAAGGTTTAGCTTTTAGTCTGGTTTAAGTGGGCCTGGGTTTTTACAAAATTTTATAGTCTAAATAAACTGATTGCAGTCGTATTCTTCTCTAAGAGCACATACATGGTCTTTTGCTAAAATATTACATGGTGGTCACTGGGTATCATATTCTTGAGAACAATCATCTTATTTTGACCTGGGCGTTCAATTAAAGCAGTATCACTGTCATCCTCTTTTACCTTTTCCAGTCCTCCTACAGTAAGTGTCTGTGGTATCTGTTCCAGTTACAGAGGCTTATAAATTTTGCTACATTTACTGTATTGTTTATCCTGTTCTATCTCAGTTTCTTTCATCAGTGTCTCTTTTTTGGTGAGAATTATCACACCAGAGCTGTATCTGCCTAAGCTTAAAAAAAAAAAAAATTCTGAGTCTTCTGCTTCGGAGTATCGCCTTGAAATTGCAAACAGGATTGCTCGGCTTTGAGTATCTGCTCATCTCTCGGCAGTGAGATCAAAGAACCAAGAGCCATTTGGGAGTCGGAATTGAATGAGACTTTGAAGTGATAGTGGCGAAAACAAACACGAGTGCTTGTGAACGGGCACTCTCCTCTTCCAGCTCAAGGTTCCTCAGCTCTTGAGATGGATTTCAGTGATAAATGCCTCAGTTAGCCTTAAGTGCAGTTTCTCTGGTGCCTTAGAGAAAATGCTGTATGCTGAAAGCGATACTGTTTAATTAAGGAATATACCTATAGCAATGGTTTACCCAGAATTCATTATTTGGCCTTGAAAGACAAACTGAATATTTTTTTCATTGGCAGTTTTAATTTGCACATTGTATATAATTGGATATAATTAGACTTATATTTTACAGCCACTTTTGTTAACTATGATCTGATTATGTTTCATTTTATTGTTTACAGTACAATCGGTTAAGGCTGCAGTATGTACAGTATACACTTTGTTTTTGATGAAAGGAAGGCTGATTAGCCAAGTAAATGTCTACAATACTGATTTTGTAACACTAAAACCATTTAACTAATTTTTCATAGTGGCTTTGCTCTCCTGTTCTTAAAAATGGGTGAATGTTGACATGAAATACAATTAATTAACTAAACTCGGGCAGAAACTAATCATTATTTTCATTTTCAATTAGTTGTTGAGTCTCATAAAAGTCAGAAAATAGTGAAAAATTCTGATCATGATGAGCTCAAGTAGCTTGATTTGTCCCACAAACTGTCCAAAGTCCAAAGTCATTCAAATTATTATCACAGATGACAACAAAAATTCCCATTTGTGAAGTTTGAACTAGTAATTCCATTAATAACTAAAGCTGTCCCTAATTTATTTTTATTTCAGTTGATTAATTAACTGTTTTTTTTTAACTCTACATTAATGTTAGAACAACTACTTTTATAGTCTTATAGATCTGATTTGTGGTTGTTACCGTGAATGTAGTAGACGGTTTGATTTTTTTCTCACGTTGTATGCATCAAAACAACAATCCTCCATCAGCCACGTTGCAGATCATACATCTTATCATCTTTCAATATGTTTCTCTGTGCTACATAAATGCTACTATCACATCATATGAATCATCATAAATTGCATATTTTTTTGCACCTGATGGACCCAGTGGAGCAGAGAACGAACTGGATGAGAGGAGCCGCGGCCGGCAACAGCTGCCTTCTAAGTCAATCTTTCAGACTTGCATTGAGAAAAACGTCTGAAGCAGCAAGATCAGCAGTCCTCCAACCACATCACTGTCACTCATTTCACCCTTGTTGAACCCACACCACCAATTTCACCTTTGGCAATTTCACACTGTGAGTAAAGTTGACAGACAGTGACCGAGGATACAAAAGAGATAAAGAGGAACGCAGAGAGAGAGACAGACGCTGCAGACAAAATGTTGAATGTGTGATGGTTTGTTATCTGAAAAAAGATTAGAGAAAGAAAGGAAAATAAATAAAGATCTTATGTAGGATGTAGCTGATTATTTGATTTTATATTGTATTTTAATGGTTGATTATTCTGAGATTTTTTTTAAATTAATCTCTGAAAGGGTTGTTCTACTAAGTTTTATAGAACAATTGAAAATCCCTTTTTCAAGCTAAAGATGTATTTTGCAAAAACAAAGAGATTCCGATAAAAATTACATCAAAAGCAGAAAAAAATTCATTTCTAATGTTTCATAAGCTGCAAACAGCAGAAATGCAGAAGTATTTTTCTTTATAAATGACTTAAAATGACTACATTTTAATACAGTCGTCCTGGTCCAGTTTCTTGACCTACGTTTTATTTCTTTTCATGCAGAGACTTACTTTATATTTTAACTGAAGTGATATAGGAAGCAAACTGACAGATCTACGGACAGACAGACAAACAGACAGAAAGAAAGACAGTGAGAGATACCTGAGGCTGTGATGTAGAACATCAACTCCAACCAGACAGTCTGCTTCAAAAAAAAAAAAAAAAGGGATGGCGAGGCAAACATTGACATGTCTCTCAGCTTTTCTTCCTCTCTCTCCCCTTTAATCTGACAGCCTTCCCCCTCTTTCTCTCTCTCTGTCTCTCTTTGTCTCTCTGTCTCTCTCTCTCTCTCTCTCTCCGTCCCCCTGAGCTGTGTTCTGTGTGTTCCATCCCTGCCTCTCTCCATCTCCCTGCCTCTAATGTGCTTTGGCGTGTGTTACCCACGGGTGCTTGCGTGCTGCTGCCGCCATCCTAAAGCCGGGTCAGGGTGGCAGCTGAAGCGGCGCGATGCTGTCTGTGACATCATCAGTCAGTGCTATTACTCACGTCTCACCTCCCCTCACTGTCTGAAACTGCCAGGGCTTTGGGTGCTTGGTGGCGGGTCGGGCAAATACACACTCACACAAGCAAACACGCACACAAACAAACAAACACGCACACAGATTTGCACACATGTTGTCAGAGCTGAGTAAAATGGTATTTGAAGAGCTTTATCCCAAAATTCTGCAAATCCAATTTGGAGATTTGTGCTACCTAAAATAGTTCAGCCTCACACATAGTTTGAGACTCATTTTAGTGGGTACAGTATATTCACAAATATTTAAACTTCTGTACAAACAGTAGGTGTCGAAATCTTTAACACCCTCTATGGAATTAAACTCTTCACTGAACAATGCAGTTGGCAAGTTTGAACCCAACTGCACTTCAAGATGGGCAGCAAGTTACAGTAAAATATGTACCATCATGAAATAGTTACTATGCTGTCAGTCACATAATTATTGGCTCAATTAACAATATTTTTTTTTAGTTCATCAATTTATTTCATGTGAAAAATTCCCATCACATTTTTCCAAAGCCCATGTTATCAATTACCATCTTTAGACTGCAATAAACTATGAAAACCAGCAAATTTATGTGTGTAAAAATCAAAAACCAGTCATTGTCTCGATTAATAATCATCATAACAGCTGCAGATTAATTCTCTGTCAATCTCGTAATGGATTAATCAACATTTCACTTCAGCTCTAAATGTGTGCTTTAATACAAGCTATCTCTTTGTTAAAGTAGGTTTCAGTTTCTGAAATGCTGAATATATATTTTATGGAATCAAACGCTTCACTTAATAATTCAGTTGGCTAGTTTTAGCCTTAATAGGCTACAAGATGGGCATGACAGAGCAATCAATAATTTAATATGACAGGGTAGATAAGATGATGTGGTATGCCATCAATCTAGACAGGCATTATAAGATTAGTTTTAAATAGAAATATTTATGCATTTGAGCTGCAACGGAATTTTTATTATTAATTAATCTGTCTTTTATTTTTTACAGTGGTCAGATTCAATGTTTGTCCATAAAATGTCATAAAATTGTAAAAAAAATGCCAATTTCTCCTTTCAAAAGTCAATGGTTAAGATTTTATATGTTTTCTTTTGTATGACTAACAGTATAAATTCACAGTAATTTAAATTAAAAAATATCAGTTAATATTATTATGTTTCATGAGTTTTAGTATTTCAATTTTACCAATTACCTAAGTGATCAATCGATTTTATAAATCATTTTTAACTAATTTTGTATCTATAGAGTGATTGATTCATTTCAAATAGATTCAGCACTTTGAAGTAACTTTGTTGCAATAAGTGCCAGTTCCTGAAAAGCTGAATATTCTTTAAATAAATTACAAGATTGAACAGAGCAGTCAATAATTTTACATGACAGAATAGTTCCGATGGCAAAAAAGAACAATTAAAATGAAGTGTTACATTGTCACACAAAAGTGTGATAAAATACCTCTTAATTCTGCCTTTAAATTTTTTTTGTTGCTGTCATGATGTCGCGTTGTGGTAAACCACAAACATCTGTCACCCAAGTAAAGTGAAGAATAAATCAGGAAAAAATTGAGCCAGGTATTCCACAAGGGATCCACATGTATACAGATGTAGCATACAGAAGAACAAGAGAATCTCCAGATGTTACTGCCAACATCCCTCTGCATGAGGTATAAGATTGCGCACAGCCTACATCTGTGTAAAATGAGAGAAATGTGCTTCCATTTAGCAAGCATGTGCAAGGTTCAGACTGTGTCAAACCGCCACATCTTCCATCAACGGAAACGCTCCTGTACCTGGGGGTCTGTCTGTCACCTCCGCTGTCAGCCAATGAAGAGGTGAGACTGCAAACTCCTCACTCAGTCAGGAATACAGATAGCTGGTATGAAAGCCCTCGGCCTGTGTGTGGGAACGCACCATATAAATCATACATGACCAGCACCACCAGGCACCATATGTATGCTACAGCACTGCATCAATAACAAACATGCCAGTTCAGTGTCATATTCACAAGCTTACAGAGAACGCATAAGTCCGTGCTTCTTTTTTTGCCTCACTCCCCTGCACTCCTGCCTTGTCCTCTTGAAAGCACCTGCAGCAGTCAACTCAACGTGCCACAGAAAAAGACAGACAGGAAGAGACAGACTCGATACAAAAAAAAAGATAGGAGGGTGAAGGTTTGAAGAATGGCTATAGCCGACGAAAATGACAGAATAATGACTTTGGAGTATAAATACCTAAAGGCATGAATATTTGAAGACAAAAAAAACACAAGCGAAAAGTGCAAGGGGACAAATAAAAGATGGAACGCAGAGTGGAGAAAACAGGAGGCAAAGTAGGACAGCAAAATAAATTTATATATTAACTAAAAGAGACAGGAGAGAGAGTCAGAGACAAAGAGCGAGCGAGAAGAACAAAAGATGAAATGATGTGAAGGAGGAGAGTGGAAGGGGTGAAAGAAGGACAGTCTTGGAGCCAGACAGAGGGAAACGAGGGGAGAGAGAGAGGCAGGCAGGCAGGCAGGCAGAATTAGAAAAAGATAGAGGGCAATGAGACAGAGGCGCAGGGCGGCACTGCGCATGCTAAAAAAGGTGGTAGACTCTTGTCAGTGCAGTGACCTAGTCGCGCAGGACTGAGGAATTCTCCCTGTCGACCCCGACACATTCCTCTGATCCTCAGATGTTAACCCATGCCACACCACAATACCGTAATGCAGTGGCTTACGTGTCTTCTTCATCACCAACACATGAAAAATATCCGTTACATGACAATCTCCAAAATATGAATTCTACTGATGCTGCTCAGTTTATAAAGCAGCGTTAATGTTTCTTGAGTGTGTGCTGCCGCGAAAGAATTTTGAAATATGACGAATGACCTGCCGCAAATTCACAAAGCACTTTTGACAGTGAAAGCAAACTGCCTCAAATCTCTGGGCAAACACCTTCAACAAGAATGGAAATATCAGGTAAAGAGCTCAACTACCTGAATCAATGGCCTGTGCTGCCTGCAGAGAAATGTGTGTGCCTGTGTGTGTGTGTGTGTGTATGCGTGTATGTGTGTTCAGGGCCCTGCAAAAACACATTGTGAAAATATCAGGACAAGAAGGGCTCTATTGTGTCGCGGAGGCAGAATGTAGCTCTTATTCTCCTGCTGGTGGACCGGGGGCATGGGGGTGACATCAGCACAAAGACAAAAATGTAATGTGAGGCATCTCCAAAGCTAGCTTCAAGGCTAGACCACAGGGCGCTCTTTATACCCAAACTCTCTCACTTTTCAACAACATCTGATAATCGGGACGTGACCAACAGATGACCCTTCCACTTGTTGCTTACTAAGATAAGCCATAGCCAACACTGTTTCACCAAACTGACTCAAATAGGCGTGCCACAAAAATGACGGACTGTCGGTCCGCTGGTTTCACATAGGCCCACGGTTAGCACATATCTGGGAGGTTAATCACGACAGAATGACTCAGGGAAGAGTAATTCAATTATTCTGATGGTGCATCGACGTTTCGATCGGGCCACAGACTAAAATGGCTGACCAAGTGCTTCTGACTGCTGAGTGCCATTAGGCAAAAGTCTAGTCATTGAAGGACCTGGTTTTAAACAAAGCTATACGTAGATTAAATCTCTGTGGATGAGAGAAAGTTACAGAATCTATTACCTACTTAGAATTCTATAAATTAAATAAATGCGTAGTAAACATTTCCTTACCTGAAATAAAATCACAACTTCAAAGAAAAAGTTCAGGTTGTCTTGGAGGCTCAATCTGGAAAAAAAAATCACATTTCATTATAATTAGTTTGAGAATAATAGGCATTCTATAAAAAGCAATTTATGCACTGATTTGACCCTTAAAATAGCCTGAATCTGAGCTGATTATTCACTTTACCCTTGCTGCATGTTTAACCATATCATTACTTGTTTGGCCCTTCATCTATTATTCAAATTTCTTTTAAATTCTTCATTAAATAAAACACTCTAGTCTTGCAGGCACTTCGTTGTGCTACTTGTATTTCACACCAGGGCTGTTAGGCTGTTGCACCAGTCAGTTTGTCAGACTCCAGCAGGGAAAACTCAGCAGCACAAATTCAAACCTTCTACACACAATGGCAGCTTGCATGGGAATTCCTGAGGTCTGTTCGATCCATTAATGTATGCTGCGGTTGAATGTCATCAATTATGGATGAGAAACACGCAAGATTCACAGAGAGCTGGCAGAGAATCTCAGCTCATGGCACAGGACTGTAGTACTCTGAATATGTGTAACATACTGTTTGATGACAGTCAGACGTACTCGAGCTATCTTTCAAAGGTTGCACACTTTTTAAAGAAAGACAATCATTAAAATTGAGGTCGACTTTAATCAGAAAAGCATGTTTTTTTTAAGTTCACTGAGGACATAGGAGTTAGTCTAAAATAGGATAAGATGAGAAACGTACATAGAATTGGTATATGAGGCAAAAAGCCTGCAGCAAACTGTTCCTACAATAGGTGAGGTTATTCTATTTCCTCAGCCTTTAGGCGTCAGACACTTAAGTCCATATGTTTGGATACTGTGGTATCTGTATGAAGCCGGGGCCTCTTCCCCTTTAAGGCCCAGAGTGTGTTGACCCTGCCAGTGAGTTCATACCATAAGCAGACCCATATAGCTTCTCCTCCAGAGCCCCTGATCACGACCCTGCTGAGCTGCCGCCTCAGTTATGTAAGATTACATAACACCAGGTCTGTCTGAGTTATATTTCATAACCTGGGGGTCCCACTACACTGGCATTAGCATCAGATCCCCTCAGGAGTGGAATCGGAGGTGCTAGGCAGGTTTGGTAAAGTAAAAGTCAAATTTGAAAACAAATAAGCGTGAGTTGGCTGCTCTGAGGGGAATTTTTCTCCTCTAACCTTCTTGTGTCTTTGGTTGAGAATTGCAGACAAGAATTTTGACATCAAAGTCTTTTCCCTTCATTTTCCTGAAAGCTACAGTGGAGGTCAGGGAAAGGTCGAGACTGGGACGCTTCTAAACAAAAGCGTCCTCCCACCAGGCTTATCGCAGAATGCAGTGATGCTGTCTGCCCAAAAATGTCACGTCATTGTATGTTAATAAAACCATTGAAATATTAATATAGCATACATTTACGCATGAATCATTATTAGAGAAATACGCCAGTGACTGTTATCTAACAGCCACTACCATACATAAGCTTTTTTTTAGCTCTTATCTACAGTAAGAATTTTAAAAATCGTCTGCCGTTTCTGACAGCCATATCAACACATTTCCCTTTATTCACAAACAGATGATAAACAAAGATTTTAAACCTGACAAAAATGACAGAAACAATCAAAAAGTGTTTCAGCATTTATCGCTTCAGAAAAACACACTCACA
The DNA here is from genome assembly GCA_029814765.1 of Acanthurus leucopareius. Classification (NCBI taxonomy): domain Eukaryota; kingdom Metazoa; phylum Chordata; class Actinopteri; order Acanthuriformes; family Acanthuridae; genus Acanthurus; species Acanthurus leucopareius. Next base: position 7,906,921 of record JAQMCX010000018.1, on the reverse strand, counting down.
TATCATAAAAACCATTGCTGAACACACACACACTCGTCTCGGAACGATACCAGCGGGCAATCTTGAATATAGATAACAACTGTGGCAAGTGATAGAGTAACTGTGTGCAGAGATAACAGGAAGCTATGTAAATAAAAAACAGAGCAGGCACATAATAAGCACAGGAGAGGAAAAAAGGGAAAGGACGGAGATGCCAGGAGATTTCTGGGGCAGACACTGCGGGAGAAAAAGGTATAGTCGTCAGAGATTACAGCGGATGGACGGCAAATGGACGATATCAGACTTGTGTTATGTATCGTATGTCTCTGTCTTCTGCCCAGCGTTAGGCCCAACGTACTTACAGAACAAAAACGCATTCATATAATCCACTACTGTCGACATCTTTACATCGCCTATATGCAGTAATTTGCACCAAAGCCTCCATCTTTACCTGTAACTTCACCACATCAAACAAAAGTAACGTCACATAAACGCGAAGGTTATAAAAATGAAAAAAACTTGTTGAAACTGACTCCAGTTTGCTACTTAGTTTACGCTCTGAAATAAATCCACCCTTATCTTTTTGTTGATACCGAACCACCTCTTGGACCGTGGGTTTTTGTCTTTACAGGCGGACCAACAGATAGATTGGGGATACCCGGATGAACGGATGGAAGATGGGATAGAAAAAGGGGGGCAAGCATGGGAGGAGTGAAATATATGCAATGAAAGACGAAGAAGAAGAAATCCCGCAGTTAATTAGAGTATTTTCGCCTCTTCGTTACGCCACGTTCGAACACTTCATCCTTCGTTTACGTTCGTTTGAGAGCAAACAATGTCGAACAATCATTACACAAATATGAAACATGAAACGTGATTGTGCAAATCCACGCATGCGTAAGCAGGAGTGACCATTCGCCACTGCCGGCTCTGTTAACTCTTAATCACACCCCAACATACTTACACACACACACACACACACACACACACACACACACACATGCACAGACACACAGATACACATGACTTGTACAGATAGATACACACACATATGCACACACCCTGCCTCCTTCATGTGCTAGCCTCCCATGCATGGGCCCCCTAAAACTGGGTGCACTCAGTGATCCCTTTCCAAAGCCCTCATCTAAATGTGAGCAGAAGTAATCCTTCAAGAAGAGGCAAAGAGAGCAGCGATAACCCACGATAAAGAGGAGCTGAAGGAGGAAAGAGAGAACGACAGTGAAAGAGGGAGAGAGGTAGAGCACGAGATGGGATAGACGAACAGGATGGGGGGATTAGCGACCTAGGGAACACATTTTTCAAACAGGAAAAAAAAAAAGAGGAGTGTTGAAAAATGAAGTGAAGGCAAAGGCGGGGGGGGGGGAGACAATGCTTTAAAGAAAAGAGGAAAGGCAGAGGGGATGAATGTATGGGAAAGGAAAAAGGGCATGAACATACAGTATACTCACAGATGAATGAGAGGGTGACCGGAGGAGTGATGAAAAAAATCATGTCAAAAAACAAAAATAAAAGGCAACCAAAAAGTGCGAGTCTGAGTTTGGAGAGAAGTCCAGTTCCGTCTTATTCTGGAGTTTTGTTTTTTCTCCTTTTTCCCGCGATTTTGCCAATTCCTACCCAGCCGTCCCTCCTTCCTAAGTCTATCCCCTACTGGTCCCCCTTCTCCTCTCTTCCCCCTCCTGTTTTTCTTGCCAGTGCCGGTACTCTTTCTCCTACCTCTTTCTCTCTCTCTCTCTTTCGCTGTCTTTCTCGCTTTCTACCGCAGACCATGCTCTCCATTTTCCCCTCATTCTTTGCCTCTGTCCCCTTCATCTGTCCATTCATTGGACACTCTTTTCCTTTTCTTTAACACTGGGCTCCCGTTCCAGATTACGAATAAAATTTTTACAAAAGGTTTCTAAGCAGAGGAAGAGTTTCGACTTCGAAAAAATGGACCAAAAATTTCTGCAGGGGAATAGGAAGAAAAAAACTGTTCAGAAGAGGACAAGCGGTTTGTGGCGTTCAGACTAACGCAGAGACAATCCACGGCCTGCATTTTTCAGGGGCGCCACGCATAGTAGGGGTGAAGCGTCTGTGTGATGGTGCCTCGATACATGAGGGCATAACCAAAAGCAAAGACTGGCACGCAAAAGAAAAAGAAGGAAAAAAAAACGAGCTTGTTGCAGTCGGTCTCCAGTGAAAGTGGATAGTAAGCGCGCGTGAGAGGAAGGAGTGGGAAGGACTCCGGGGTGTGTGCATGTGTGTGTATGTGTGTTAATGTGTGTGTATGTGTGTGTGTGTGTGTGAAGAGGTGGGAGGGGAGAGAAAGGAGAGCCTGCGAGAAGCAAGAGAGGGAGAGAGAGAGAGAGAGAGAAAGAGAGAGACTGGGGGTTCATGGAGAAATATCCAAGAGGGAGGGATAGAGGAGGAGTGTGTCGGTGGGGAGAGGAAAGAGGAGGGGGCAGGAATAGGAATACATTTTTTTTTTCTCTTTTATGCTCACGGTATTTGAATTTTGTGCTTTCTTTTTTTTTCAGCCCTCTGTTCTAAGGCTAATACCTTCTCTTTCTGTGAGAAGAAAATAGAGAGGAAGAAAAGAAGAAGAGAAAGAGCTACTGTGTGCTTTGTCTCCCGCCCCTGCCGCTCCTTTTCCTGGTTTCCTTTCTGCTCTGACTCTCCTCTATTCAGCCTATTTTCTGCACGTGCACTTGAACTCTAAATCCTGTCTGCTTTCCCCTCCCCTCTCTCTCTCTCTTCCTCTCTCTCTCTCACTCTCTCTCTCTCACTGCGCATCTGTGTGTCTCTGCCTCTCTCTCTCTCTCTCTCTCTCTCTCTCTCCAAGGCAGAGGCTTGAAATAGTGCCAGCAGGCAGGAGAGAGAGAGCGGGAGGGAAAAGGAGAGGGCGAGGGGGACAAAAAAGGGGAGAGAGATGTTGAGAGGGGGGGAGGGGAAGAAGTTTAGACGGGCAGACACAGAGAGCACAAGGCTGCTGTGTGAGTGTGTGCATGCGTGTGTGTATGTGTGTGTGTGTTTGCATGTAAACATGTATGCACATATGTAAACACACATTCATCCACCTTGGCTTTTGATGCAGCGTTTCACACTGCATGCTGGTGGTAATCTACATATGATGTTAGCCTACATAACAGAAAAGACATATATGACTTTTTGGGGTCAAGGAAAGAAATAATTGAAACGGCAGGATTTTCTGTATTTTCAGCACTTTATAGTTTCAAACTGCACTTCTAAAACATACTTAAAAATAAGCAAGGTTGTAAGATTAGAATATAATTGGTAGCAAGCAATGTTTGGTTGTTAATCAATTTATCTCACTATTATTTCTCTGATTACTCCAAACATATGATAAATAATACAATGTCTAAACTCAAATACCTTGAGTATTTCAGGGAAATACTGCAGATCCTTACATCAAGGAATTTTTTTCAAATTTTCATTTCATTATAAGTTAACATTTCCTGTTCACGAATGTTTCACAACAACATATCAGAATTAAAGAGATAACCTTTTTCTCTCATATCTTGTACTTGGTATTTGAGTTACTTTTACATGTGTTTTCATTAAATGACAAAGTACAAAAAAAGCTATATCAATTTTACCAGCCGCAAGTGTTAATCTTTTAGTGCCCTTGGAAATGTAGTTGCTACCTTATACCTAAGGTAGACAGTAGCCTTTTGAAAATACTGGAAAAAATTCTTTAATGACCTTTGATAATATTTCAATTCAAGTGATCTGAGAAAAAATAGATATCTGCATTTTTCTGTTTTCATACTTTACAAAATCTAGTCAGTGTTGAAAGATGCAGGACATCATATGTGTGTACCTACAGATGCTGGAAATCTGACTCTGTGGCAAAAAAATCCTGCATCTTGTGAGAAGCTTCAAGCTTCTTTGCTTACAGTGGCATATAGCATAAAACACCTGTGTTAAAATGTCCTCAGCATAGAGTTATTTGCTATGTACAATGGTGGACAAGTTCCGAGGAGGCACGTTAACAACAGTAGGGAATAACTTTTGGGGACGGACAGTCGTGTGTGCATTGAACTAGCCTATCATCCTGCTGTTTAATGGTGTCATAGCTGCCTCTGTAGCCCCAGCACAGCAGTGAAGGGAATCTTTGATGAGTCGTAACAAAGGAGACTGGGGTCTTAGCTTGGCTAATGCCAAAGACAACGGATGCTTCAAGGCATGAGGCTTTGCAGGGCAACCAACTGCTACTGCGGCGATTCAAATTTGCGAGTTTAATGTGGAGGACACATAGCTCAGTGATATGAGGCTGCAGAGAAAGAGGTGCAAGTTTTTGCATAAGTATGCAGAGATTTTGCTAACTGCAGCTTTAAGCACTTGAGTAAACTTGAGAGGTTTTTTTTTCAACTACAGCTTAAGAAAAAACTAATTTTTCAGTTATGTTGAATTTCAATAAGGTTCACAGGTTAGCAATTATTAGAGGTCGCTGGAAGCTGGCATGAATTAGGCTATAAATAATATAATAACTTTTACTAATATAATGTCAGTTGTAAAGGCAAGATGAAGAGAACATAGAAGAATTCAGGTCATGTGAGGTCAAGTGAGAAATGTAAAAATTACTGGTCACCTTGGTCAGTAAGCTTTTTCTGTATGCTGTCTTTAGACCTAACTACATTTATCCCATGACTGAAAGTTTTATACAGACGGCAGTCTCTGCATATTTGGCATACTGCTTTTTCTTGTTTTCCAAGGGCAGCAATCACCTTAGCAAAAGAGGACGGGACATTATCCTGAATCTAAAAAAATGGCATATCATACATACCAGTGCAGCAAACAGCCGTTAATGATGAAAGAAAGTGATTATATTTTATGAAATCCGTCATCTCATGGTCATTCTTTGTAATGTATCATAATTCGAGGCAATTTCTGAGTTTCTTTTAGACCACAACTCCTTTTTGTACACTCACTGTAAGATATGAAAGACTAGTATAGGAAGCAATTTGTTAACTATTTGCCGGCAATAAATGCTCCCATCTGGTAGAAAAGAAACTAAAGCCTTATTAACTCTGTGGTGCCTTCCTCACCGATATGCTTTTGCCTCTCCTACTGACTGCAGCACCCTTTTATTAAAAATCCTTTTGGTAAAAACAGAGAAATGGGCCAAAGATGTTTAAAAAAAAAGGTGCCACAACACTGCCCTCTGCTGGGCTCCAACGGGACTAGCTCACACACAGCATCACCACAGTGACAAAGCTCATTTTTTTATCATTGTTCGACAATTAATTCAACTCACAGATGAGGCAAAGTGAATAAATGAAACATGCGTGCAAAATACAACCCTTATTATTTGAGCTACCTGGTCTACGGGTTAAATTAAGCAGGAATTTGAAGCTGCTGGAGAGGTTAAATCAGGCTACGGTATCATCCTTCCCAAATGAGGGCAGTCTCCTCCCTCCCTCCTCAGCATCCTCCCGTTAAATGCTTCGCCGCATTAGCTAACGTTACCATCGGCTAAATAAACTCCATCCCACACCTGACCACTTGGCTTTCGGCTTTGTATGGTATATAAAATGTACGATATATATCATTACTAGAAAATATTATAGCTGTTAATATGGGTAACTGACAGATGCGTCACGTTTTTCTTGATATTAGTTAACCTTTTTTATTACCTGAGCTAGCTAGTAGCCAAGCTAACGTTAGCTAAAATGTCATCCAACCGTTACAGCTGCTGCCTGCGGTGCACCTTGACTCCTGCAGCCACTCTGTTTAATTATCTGATTTACGTTCATTTCGAGCTCACCTTTGTCTCCACTTTGCCTTTCAGATGCCCAGTGTCACGGTGAAAGATGTCAACCAGCAGGAGTTTGTCAGGGCTTTGTCAGCTTTCCTCAAAAAGTAAGTAAGTAAGCTGAAAACCAGCCTTCACTGCATGACTGGCTGATTTCCACCTGTCAATCAAAAGGGCTGATGGTGTCTGTGGATTAGTGCTTAAAACAGTTGACACTTATTGTAACAAGAAACAACCTCCCCCACCACACCTTTTTTTTTCTCTTCAACAATTTAGTTACTGTTTTCAGTCATAAAAACGGCCATATAAATAAAATAATGTCAGTAATCTTATTGAAATAAAAGAAATGGTTCTTCAGCATCACTGAGCCAATACAAATGATCACAGAAAATATGAGAGAGATGCAAGAACTTACAAACTAACACTTATTATATGCGATATAAAATGGTTTATTTTATCTAATTAATTTCAAACATTGTAAACTAGTGGGTGGACAAGCTTCTGATCACTGGCTTGTCAGTCTGGGCGTAAATACAGGGTCATGCTTTACTTGTGGCTTGTAGGACACAACTTTAGACCAAAAATGCACAAATAGGAAACTTGTGTTTCTGTCTCCCAGACATTTTATAATCTAAATTTTGACAATAATCCTGCATTAACTATGATTACACATACAAAAAAAATTTCTATTGCTTAAAAAATGGGCACAAGGGTTAATTATGCACAAAACAATTTCACACATGCACAAAATATTTCTACTATGGCAAATATTTATTACACATTGATAAACTTTATTTTTTTTCTTCTTTTCTTTTTTAGAAATTCACATATTTATATGCATCATTTTTTTTCAACTGCCTGTAAAAGGTGATATGCATATTCAGGCTGTGAAATTATTCGTGAACATTATTTTACAAGTCATATCACTGTGCAGAAGGAAGCGTGTGAACCAGCTGCTAAGCTGTAAAGTAAAGTTAGCTAACTCCGTGGTGCTCGGTTAGCTTGCAGGCTTGCATCAGGTTGTGGTTGTGGTTTGGTGTAAAGAAAATAGTTCCTACATTAAACTACTCACAATCAGGTCCATCTTATGTAATCTGGTCAGAATTTCTGGAAAAGGACATTTCAGTTGATTTTTCCTTATGTTGCTTTAAACACCACAAACCACGCAGCGTTTAGGCCTGCTATACTTGAGAGAAGACAGAGTCTCTACGGCCAACATCTTAAAAACTCAGCAACTCATGTCAAGGCGATCTAGATGGAAAAATAGCACTTCATGTAAGAAGAACAGAATATCCACACAGTTATAAATACACATTACATAACACATGTGTTGAATGAATCCCATTGTTTTGCACCTTATGCTGTTTGAGGAAACACTCCAGTCAGTTGATTCATCTAATCAGCTGATAATTGATTTTTCAGGTCTGGCAAACTGAAAGTCCCAGAATGGGTAGACACTGTGAAGCTTGCCAGGCATAAGGAGCTGGCTCCCTGTGATGACAACTGGTTTTATACCAGAGCAGGTTGGTTACAGTGAAGGTGTTTCCCACAAATCACTCCATTTGCAGCAAGTCAAAAAGATCATTTGATAAATTGATTATCCTTCCATCCACCCATCAATTGGCAAAATGTGAATCAGTTGGCAGAAAATAAGCTTAAATAATTGATTCCTCTTCTTTCTTCTCTCCAAGTTTTTTTGCTAAATATAAACACTTAAAACTCTGGAGGTTGCAGCCTCTTTTATTTTGCAGCTTTTCTTGATCTCAATCTGTTTCTCTGTAGGAGCATTTTTACAGCTTTCAGACACAATAAGCAAGTGGATGACATCTTATCGCTGAAAATGTATCTTTTCATACATTTGAAAGACTAAACAGGCAACCAAACAAATCAGTGCTTGGTTACGATACGATGAAAATATTTAACTAATGAAATAAAATGTTTTTCAGCACTTTCTTTGTGTTAATCATAACTTAGACTTTTTTGTTCTGGTTCCTCTGATTCTCAGCCTTTACATGCTACAGACAACAAATAGTCTACAAAGTTTAGTTCCAGGAAGCCCCATCTGAAGATTTTTGTTAAGTATGATTTCACACTGAAACATATAACTCTGTTGTGTGAGGTGTAGAACATTTAAGAAGTAAAAGACATATACTTATCATTACCGAAATCTGGACATACATTTTAGGAATCTGTGTAATATGTGATTATATACTCACAACACAAGGTTTTCTACAGGTGCTACAATATATAGAGTTAACATATGCACACAGTCCCCTCTCAGCTGTGTATGTTATCTACTCAGGCATATTGACAGTAAGCAATAGCATAAAGGTTTACAGAGAAAAAATGTCACACATTTGATAAGCTGGAATGTTTGGTTTCATGTCCTTCGGGTGAATAAGTCAGGAGTGTTTCAGATGTTTAAACAAGGATATATATTGCAACATTTGCTGGATGCCGTTTGTACGTCTCGCCAGCATCCACGGCTCGTCACCTGTACCTGCGAGGAGGGGTCGGTGTGGGCTCCATGATCAAGGTCTACGGAGGTCGTCAGAGGAATGGTGTATGCCCCGCCCACTTCAGCGTGGGCTCCAGGAATGTGGCGAGGAAGGTGCTCCAGGCTCTGGAGGGCCTCAAGATGGTGGAGAAAGACCCAAACGGGTGAGAGGGAGGGACACTGTGTGTAGAAAATATTTATTGTGGTGATTTGATAAAGTGATAAATGTGTTTTCTTTACATGTATCTACAGCGGGAGGAGACTGACCCCTCAGGGCCAGAGAGATCTGGACAGGATCGCCGGTCAGGTGGGTTGTTTGACCTTGAATCTCTGCAGCACATACAGAAGATAAGCATGAGCCAATATGAGCACTATTGATATTCTGTCCACAATGATCTGTTTATAATACTTTAGTAATACGTCATGCTTTAATCAGTGAAGTGTACTGTTTTAGCTCACATTAACCCCTTTTTGGATATTCAAAATAATTTAAATCCAGATTACACCACCTTTGTTTTTTTACACATAAGACTTTTCAAATATTTATATTTTTAATCCAAATTATAGAATTGGTCAGATTTTCTCCAAAAAAGAGGCAAAGAACGCAAAAGACTGAGCCCAGAATTAATTAATTAAAGGCATAATAAAGTGACTCTTTATGTAATTTACTAACCAAAAAAAAATTTTTTGCATTAAAGTACCTTTAAATTACTTGTCACAACATTAACACCTAGAATTAAAGGTCATTTTAACAAAAGGGGGAATACTTTGCAGCTTATCATATTTTATTTTCTAGTCACCTTTGTCTGAAGTAACTTGTGTATTTTAAACTCATTAGAAACAGGCTACACATCATTATTGCTCAAACACCTTACAGAGATATTTTATGCTGGTTTTTGTGTTGGTCCATGTCATGCATGTCCACTCTTCAAACAAGTGGAATAGAAGTTGCTACCTATTGTGTTCTCTGTCAATTATTCCTCTTTTTGCAATGATTAACAGCACAGTGTTTGTATTCCAGTGGCTAAGTTAGATATTTATTGGCATGCCATCCTTGAATCATTTTTATAACCAGTGCACATGCTTCTCCCTGTTTAATATGGCTGCACGTCTATTCCCTCAGCTTTCATTGTCTTTTCCTTTTTATGTTTAGGTTGCCTCTGCAAACAAGAAACAGCGAAGTTTACAAAGCGGCATCTGAGGAATGCATGCAAAGAATCCTGACAAGTAAAATGCAGAAATGCTTTCCTGCTTATTTACTGAAGTTTGCTTGTCTCCCATATCACTGCAGTGCCCACTGTAACCAAGTACAAAAGGCATTTCATAGAGATGCATGAGTCAACAGCACAATATACAATAAAACATACATAGATGTTTTGTCACAGTTTCAGGGTTTTTTCTTTCAGAATGAATTTTAAGACAGCAGTGGCCTTGTGACAGGAAAAAAAGGACAAGGAAACACTGAGAATCGAGTATTACCAAGCAAGAGCATGTTAGTATTGTCTTGCCAACAACTGTGAAAGTCACTGCAGAAAAGCAACACAAATGCAATGAATGCCAGTGTGTATTTTTCTTAATTTATTTCGTTCTGTCTTAATTGTTGGTTACAGAATATTATGCCTGTCATGTTTATGAGACATATGTGAATATGTGAATGCAACAATGAAATGCAGAGTATTCCAAATAAACTGAGTATGAGCACAGACTGTGGTGTGGTAATGTCAGCTTGCATGTGGATGTGCTGGTGACTGTGTGTGTTTAGTTGTTCCTCATGATGCTGCTGATCCAGTTGGTGTAGCGGCACACGCGGGCGTAGACGCTCGGATGTCCCTGCATGGCGCATTCGTATCCCCAGGACACGACTCCCTGCAGCTGACCGCTGCACACCAGAGGACCACCGGAGTCTCCCTGCGAATACGAGCAGAAGAAGAGGAGTGTTACTGAAAGTGGTTATAGTGAACAAAGGATGTGCTGCGTCATCATGGTGGGGACTGTGAGAACATCCTCCTGCAAGAATTTTCTATTAAAGAGTAACTTGAGATCAGGCTTACAAGCAGTGCTTTGCTGCCCTCTGTGGTGGAAAGTTTCAAAGCCTGTTTCACCTTTGGGTGTGGTCAGAAGGGTATTTTTTGGCAAAGCAAACAGTAAATGTCCTCATTGTCAGAGGAAGGCAGTTCAGTGTCTGGAGAAACTTTGGAAGAATGTTTCAAGTGCACAGGAGCACAAGAATTTAGTCAAAAAACGTTATTACAGAGGTAATGTTTTGATGCCAAGTGGGTGCTCCTCAGAGATTATGAGATATGAAAGATGCACCATGTCATTTTTTTACAGGCCTGTAAACAAAGGAGACACGGTTTTTGACATATAAATAGCAGTTTGCAAGAGCTAACATGATATACCATGTGTTCTTAAGCTGTATTGTTGCATTTGTAATGTTTATGAGAACATAAAAAGCAGTCAGACACCACACCTCTAAAGTAACAGCTGGCTAACAGCTGAAAACAGTGTAAAAACAAAGATGACAGACAAGATGAAAGCAGTTTTATTGTCTCATGGTGTTTATCATCATATCACCCAACCCTGACCAGAAATACTCTTAATACCATGTTTGTGTCATGATAAAACCACCACACTGACATATGTGCCATGTAATATTAACAAAGTGTATGTAGTTCTGACTTGATTCAGTCTGTCACTTATATAAATACGATTCTAATTTATTTCAGTGTATTGTTTAGTATCCTTAAACCCTTTCTCTGATCCTAAAGCTTTATTAATAAACTCATACGTTATAAAACATAGAAAAACTAGAAAAGGAAACGTTCAGAGGGTTAACAAGCCTATTGCAACACTGTTTCATCATCCTCATGCAGTCACTGATACAGACAGTGGCAGTGCTGTAGTGCCAGTTTAAGTGGGGACACTGAAAAAAAAAAAAACGCCTCTGTCTTTTATTAAAGGCTTTTTCAGAGGATGTTGTGCATCATTCGCATGCTCTGTTAAGAATAAGTGCTGTACGGTGTAGTTTTGTGTGCTCGGCACCACATCACTGAGTCACAGACTCTTTGTGTTGCTGGAAGAGATGCACACTCATGTGCCACCTGAGTCCCTGTGTGTTCGCTGTGGTTTCGTCCAACTCACTTGGCAGCTGCTGGCACCTCCGTGCATGAAACCAGAGCAAACCATGTTGTCGGTGAGGAGGTGGGGGTAGGCGTTCCTGCAGATCCTGTCATCGATGATGGGCTGCCTCAGGCACTGCAGCCTGTCAGGATAGTTGTCTGGGGAGCAGAAAGCCAAGTCTCAGTTACTGCACCAATCAAAAGCTATGTCCCATTATTTTTGTATTAAATGGAAATAATGTGAAATGAAGCATACATAATGTAGTATTAAGTTGATTAATTGATTTGTTCAATAAAAATTAATCAACTCATGTTTTGCTAATTAATCCTTTACTTTTAAATTAAAAATGGCAAATGTCTGGAGGCTTTTTTGATGTCTTTTCTTCTTTTTTCAGTATAAACATATCAAATTAGACTCACTTTTTTCTGATACCTATTGGCTGAACAATTGATCAATTTAAAGGAAAAATCCTTGTTATGTCATTAAACAAAACAACTCGTTGCGGCTTTATTTTGTTGGTGTCCTATAACTGTATGTCAAAGTGCATGAGTGCAAAACAAGTGTAAGTATAATGCACTGAGTCATCATAAAGTGCATTATGCTGTTTTCAAATACTGAGAACTACTTTTCATGATGACTAAACAGAACTTTATACAGAAAAACAGGTGGATTTCCTCTTGAAGCATTTAGTTTTTTGTACACTATCAACATGTGTTTTGTGCTGTTTATCCAATTCCTTACATTTTGTATGCAATGGCAAAGATTTGGATAATTTGGCTTCAAACTGGTCATGCTGACTTAAAGATCCCTCTTGTAATTAAACATGTAAAGTGCTATTGCTGCATTTCCTCTATACCACAGCAACCACCAAGTTGAACTTTGGTGGTTACAGCAGGACATGTCTTTAAGTCCTAAAGTCTTTAATTTAGACATATTCACATGCTCACAGTGCCAAAGTTATTCTGCTCAGGGTTTGCTGCTTTTAACCGTTTTTATTTCCTTTGAATAACCAAGTGCTGTATGAGTCATCCAACATAGTTATTTGAGACCACACTTCTACCCTCACTTCACCCTTCCCCCTCCATCTCCCTCATCAGCCAGTCAGACTCAACTTACTGCCGTTGGCGGACGTGTTGCCCCACCCTGACACCATGCAGTTCTCGTCAGCCACGGGGCAGCGGGAGGGCAGGGCCACGGTCTGGACGTAGCTGTTGAGGGTGGCGGGGTGGCTCAGTTTGATCAGCATGATGTCATTGTCCAGGTTGTAGCTGTTGTAGTTTGGGTGCTTGATGAGCTTGGCAGCATTGATCCACTGCTCGGTGCCCTCGTTCACACCAATGTTGTGCTCACCCAGACGGACCTGGATATGACTGGCGGACGCATGACAGTTCAAACAGTTTGAGTGTGTTTTCTCAGAAATGATTTCTGCTCTGTAAATGTTTGGCTGCAGTTTTTTAAATTGATTTATCCTGCTTGCTGGCCATTATACTAGCTAGCTGCTAAAATAACATTATCGCTAATCGTTATTTTAGCAATAAATTTAGTCCCAGACAGCTTGCTAGAAGTGCAGTCATGTACGTGACTCATAATTTTACTTGTGAGGATTCTGTCTTTATCTTTACTAAATTAAATACTGTATTGTACTTGATGCTTTGTTTCTTCTGACATGGGGAGCAACATAACTAGTGACGTCTATATTTTACTTGATACAGTTCTATTTCATTTTACATAAACTTTAGTGGAAGTCTCATTTATCTTTCTTATTTTTACAAATGCTTTAAGTAAAAAATTTAAAAGTGAAATGTGTTTGCTTACCTGCATGGCTGTGCACCTGCACAGAGCCAATAAAACCCATAACTATCATTGCTTTTGTTCCTTTGTTATTTTGAAATTCCAGGTGCATCTAAGTAAAATCTTTCAATATAACTGAGGTGGTTGAATGGAAGTTTTTACCCAAGTGTCCCTTTTAAACCGTGGCTTCCTGATGGCCTACTTACGACTTGTAGCAGTGAGCAGCAGACAGAACCCACTGGCTGGAGATGAGGGATCCACCACAGAAGTGGTATCCAGCGTTCAGAGACACCTGGTAGGGAACAGAGTGTCTGGAGCACTCATACCCCCCGACAACCTTTTCATCCTCAGCTGCAGCGACTGAAACAGCATAAAAAGGTATAATATAACATATGGAATACCAAGATTACTTAACTACTGCCCTTAATTAAAAACATACACAAGTGCATGTGGTCCTGGAAAAAGTAAATATAAGTGATTTAGAGATATTTATTTAGACAGGCGATAAAATAGAATGTGTTTAGTCTCTTACATGCTGCTCCAAGCAAAGCCAGGAAAACTAGGGCCTTCATGGTGACTTCCCTCTGGATACAAGAGAAAGTCCACACTGTAACGTTTTATATATACACACATGTTGGCCTTTAGGGCCCCAGATTTCTCAAGGTCGAGAAGATAAAACACAAAACTCTGTTCTGGGAAAAATCCATGTGGCTAAAGGCAACAGCAAGACCTTGAGTGATGTCAAAACTAATGGATAAAAACTCCTCAGCGACTTAAGGGAACTTCTAGTTGAACTCTTAATTTGACGGTTATGTAATCAGCAATTATATAATTTCAGCCCAGTAAGGTCTAATACGCACAAGTGCAAATGTGTAACACCAGTTTTTCATATTGAAGATTTTACTGGAAATCTAGCGAGCTCATTTTCATATAACTGGCAGGATGAATATTGTTTTATATACATTTTATTCAGTAAAGGATCCGTCCATGTGTAAAAGCACAGATGTCACATTTCCTACAGTGAGAATATTTGTCCACAAATACAGTAGCTTACTGCAGCTATAGATATGCCTGATGTAAGTCACTTTTTGCAGGTGTCAGTGGTTTTTAACTCAACTGTGGGCTGCGAGAACATTCAGGAGATTTCTCAGTAATCCATAGAAACTCTGATAAGATTGTTTAATGACTGAGTACTGTGCATATCCATGGCTCTCAGACTTTGAGGTAGAGACCCTCACAATGAGAAACAAGATGCTTAAACTTGGTATTTTTGATTCAGCTGTTTACAGCAAATGGACACATGCAACCAAGCATGACTTGGCAGTATAAGGTCACAGGTAAAGTTTGGCAGTGTGTGGCAATGTGTGGTGTAAATGATCATTTTAAGCAATTTTCAAGCTAAACCGCCTTTTTGTGACTCCTATTAATTTAATATTTGGAGCAGTTTTAGCACTTTCCCGTCCCAAATTGTTTTTACTTCTTTTACTTTTGCTTCTCTGCAGTATCTAAAATGTTCCTAGGACTTCACTCTTACAACTAGAGACCTTAGATGTTTTTCATTGAATCTGGAGGAGCCACTCTCCCACTTTTGGGGGTAACATTATTGCTCTTATTACCACTTGGACTACTGCAGGTTTCACCTTCCACATTGTCTCCCTTTAGCCTTTAGTGTCTCTAAAGGCTAAAGGGAGGTTAACCTCTTGGTATCTTGGTTCATGTTGCCATTTTCAGTAAAGTTGATTAGTAAAATACACTTATTGGGTGATTTCAGGCTGAAACTCTGAACTTAAGCTGCTCCGGGGCACATAAGGTCTGCATTATAAGATACCATGAAGATCAGGTTAAGGGAGAGCCACCTTCGTAGCACATAAACACGCTGGCTTTAGACTCAATGTACCCGACTAACCCATCAATCACTATTTGTAGTAAATTTGTAGGCCTTTGTATATCTTTATCCTGCTTTATGGTAATTCAACCCCTTCACTCCTCACCATCTTTCCTCTTTTTGCCACCATTCAAAGCACTTATCCAGTCCAAACAACACCCTGATGTCATTGCTATTGATCCTTGTGAGATGATTCAGCTAAGTTAATGTCTTTCTGGTAACTGTCGTAAATAATAAAAATAATAAAGAGCTCATATGCACTCTGATCATCTGGTTGAGGGGGTTCATGCCTGAGCGGATCTGCATAGAACAAAATTTGCATGGTGATGGTTTCTCTTTCGTGGGTTTGAACATGAAATTATGTTATTGCAGGACAAAGAGCTGACAAAAACAATATTAAACATTTTACACACATCAAAAATGCATTGCACATACATTTACATATGCTTACTACATGAGCAGAGTTGTGTTTTTATTAAGTACTTACTGGTAAAAACAAACAAAACAAAAACAAAGGAGAGAGGAAAATCAAATTTTTGAACAGTTCAAAATTTTATTGAACATAAATTAAAAAAAGGTAAAAAAATATTTAACAGGTTTAGAAATTCTTTATACAACTATGTACAAGCAAGGATCCATTGTGAGCCAATAAAAGTAACAAAGCTTTGCGTGTCAAATTGAGTTATTGATCATAAAACCCAAAACATTCATCCACAGCATTCAGCTTTCAACCTAAACTCTAGCACCCTATCTACATCCTGTAACTGCTTGTGGTTGCAAACAGGAGAAAAATGAGCAGAAAACATGGTGGCTACCTGTTCTTACAAAAAAACTGCAGGCATAATGACATGCCAGGCTTTAATAGTACTGATGTAATTTGTTTTAATACTATTAGGATATAATGATTAGATTCTACAATGAAAAAATGAGGAAGCAGTTTTTCACCAGAAGTTGAGTAATTGAATCTTGCTTCATGACACCATTGAGGTAGTACACCGATGAGAGGGGAAAAAAAAGGAAATAAAAGGTTAAGGATTAACTTAGGATCATTACTCAGCAATAGCTTCAGTTCTATAAGTCAGCCTTCACTTATAAATAGCGAGTTGAAAGCTCAAACACATTTATTTCCATCAGCTTGTTGAATTTACATTTATTGTTCAAATATACAAAAATACAAAAAGGGACTGTGCAGAGCAAGATCACTATTTTCAGTGAACCCTGCATCAAGGAAACTCCCTCATAGACCTTAAAATACACAAAGAGCACAAATAAACAAATAAAGAACAGACTGTCATAGTGAGATAAAAGCATTTAGATCACAGCGTCTCTGCTGTCACAAATAAAAACAGGAAATTCAAACTGACTGAATTAGAGGAAAAAAAAAAGGTTTGGGTGACAATATTAAACTGTTGTGGGGTAAATGTCACCAGCACCTAGATCGCTGGAGTCCCTGCTCCCAAGACTTGTTGTATCCAGAGTTAAATTAAAATGTAGCTGCACTAAAATGTACAAAAGGTGCCTTAAGTTAAATGTGTTTATTTTTCGCTGAAGTGAAATGTGTCCCGTCTGCTGCACCAACAGAGAAGGTCACATCAAAGTAAGGTGCCGAAAAAAAAAATCCTCTTCATCGTCTCTTACCTTGTATTTACACAGACACTGTCACCATTAAAATATTTACTCTGTTACACACTGGTGACTAATATCAGGATATTTTAGTTTGTACCATTTGTGTCTGGTAATAGTTGCCTCCCAGCTGTTGGCTAGCCCCAGTTCCAGCAGAGGCTACTGGTGACAAATTGAACAATGTAAACCTAAAAAGAATGTGTTGTGTGACATGGTAAAACAGTACTCAAATCCAAAAACATATGCAGTTTCATTGATTGAACTGCGCTTCCTAATACACCAATAATCCAGCAGTCTGAAATCTCTTAATTGGTAATCATCCCAAGCGATGACCTATGGCTGTAAATCTGGTTTCTGTCGCTGGTGAAAGAAGTTCACAGGACAGAAAAGAACAAATGCGTGTCGTCCTTCATCAGTCTGTACATTTCGCTTCAAACAAAGAGGAGACTTTCAGTAGATCAAATGTGTGCGAATCAGCGACCTCACTCTTATGGCTACATCGCAGTAGTCACCTTCAATCAGTTCGTTTAAGTCCACCTTCTGAATTCAAGTGCGTTAAACAAGATGGCTCTCAGTTTGCGGTGTGTGTGTGTTTGTTTGAGTGTGTGTGTGTGTGTGTGCATCGGTTCTACTAATTCAGGAAGTGACGGCAGCGTCTCGCCCCACAGTTGCAGTGCAGCTTGTTGTTCTCGTCCTCGATGGGGAACTTGTAGTCGTAGGTGAGTTCCTCGCCCCGGTAGATCTTCCTCAGGGCGAAGATGACGATGTGCTTGCGTCCGTCCACGTTGATGACCCGAGAGTAGCAGTTCGGCTCACAGGAGTGGTTTATGAAACGGGCTGCGTTGCCCTGCATCGTCGCGTCCACCACGTCAAAGTCGTCGATACGGAACATGTAGCAGCCAATGCCCTGATGAAGAGTGATTAAACAACAGAGCTGGATGTTATTTCCATGTTTCCAGTCAATGACAGTTTAAAGTTAATATCCTTATATTTAAAGGAAAAAATAAAATCCTGTCTTCAGCATTTCTTCTACAATATCTATTAACATTGTGTAATTTAGTCCCAATTTCCTTAGTTTTTAGTGTTGTAATTCCTAACTCCTTCACTAGATTCAAATGACCTACCTACACATGTGAGAGTAACAGGAAATGAGCATAAAATTACTGCTTCTACATCACATTTAGAGCATTATAGCAACAAAACAAATAAAAGCTTTTATTCTCAAGCAGGCTCAGAAAAAAAATATGAATTTGTCGCCATGGCCATGACTCTTCATTAACAAAGGCAGCGACAAAACCAAGGTTTTTTGAGTGTGGATCAAGAAGAAAGAACAGCCAAAATAGGCCAGCTAGTTTCTGACAATTTGAGGCAGAAATTCCGACTTTCATGATGATGATGATGATTTCAAGTATGGTAGTTTATACTACGTTTGCTTACCTTACTGTCATAATATTTCTCCCGTTTATCTGTTAACACAGCGCGAATGACGGTGCCGGCGTACTCAATCACCATCTCTCCAGCCTCAATGTTCCTTTTGCAGAAAAGGCCGCGACCATGAATTTGAGACCTAAGAGGATTACAGAACAGGAAACAATTATTAAAGTCAAGCCTAAAAATGGTTTTGATATTCAGAAAATGCTTTGTTTTTCTTGTCTTTTTTTGCTGCAGTTACCTGTAAACGCCTACTGCTTCTTTTGAGATTTTTTCCAGGTGTCTGAATCTCATTGCCATAGGAAGCTCGCTGCTGGTGGCTCTTCTGTTAGAGTGAAGAACAGGAAAGGTTGTGTCATCAAGGTTCTGTAAAGTGGGTTCAACTTTATAAGTGGGGATCAAAAAAAGGCACAGTTTTAATCCCCTTACCTGGAAGATTTCAGTGGGAATTCATCCTCCTCTTCATCAAAGGGCCCTACTATGTCAGGCAGCTCTCTGTGCTGTGACGCCAGGAAGTTGAACATATCAAAAGTCGCTTTCCTGATAAGAGAGAAAGACATTACAACCGATTTAAGAAGAGTTTAAATCACAGACAAGAAACATAATAATAACACTTTTAAGTCCTTTCAAACAGATAAGGTGTCTGTACCGCGTGTAGACTTCAGAACGGGCGCAGCCACTGGGATTGAGGGGAAGCTCTTCCTCGATGTCATCACAGCGATGGAAGCGGAAGCGATGGCGTTTGCAGTTTGCGGCACCTTGCAGTTGCTCCAACAGGAAGATGACGGCATCATGGACGACACCCAGCACCCGCGGACCGCTCATCACGCCCAGCGGCAGTTGCTTCAGGTGGAAGTCCGTGCGAGCTTCGAGTACGCTGTCAATTACCGCACGCCAGGCAACTGAGGGAGGAAAGTGGTGCGAAAGGTGTTGAGGAGACAGACTGGACGTAATGGATGTCAAGCAGATGAGTGTTATAAATTTGCTATTGAGGGCATTAGATCTGGCCATGAGGTTCATGATGAACACGCCGCAGCAGAGGGATCGTTTGCAGTATTTGTATTTTCATCAACGTTGCTCACACTAAACTTTATGCAGTTAATCATTCCAGCACAACAAACAAATAAGTACGGTGAACAAGCTGCTCTTACCCTCTATGCTATTCGCTTTAACACAGAAGCCATCATCACTCGTGATTTCAAAACGCAGGTGTGGCTGGTTCATGTACGTCCTCTTTCTGTATTTGAATGCAGGTATGTCATCTTCTGAGCTAAAACCTATTGAATTAAATGAGTTGAAGTTACAAACAGGTGTCAACATTCAACAAAGACATGATTAGATTTTGAATAATCAGAGTGTGCAACATTTAAGAACAAGAATCCCTTCAATACATTTTATTACAAAAGGTGAAAAGAAATAGGAGGTCTTGGGCTGGTGACAACTCAAGGAGTTAAAAATAAATAAACATAATGTTTAGTCACAAACCTGAATAGGGGCCCCATTCAGACAGATCTCCATGACGAGCGCTGACCCACGTGTGTGTTTTGCTCAGAATGTGACTGTTGGCTTCTGCTTGATCAGGTGAACTATCAGCCCGAGGATATCTGAGCGACGAACAAAAGGATTAATAATGAAGCAAAAATAAAAATACAAGTAATCATTGACAGTGACACTTTTTAAGTGGGTCAGATTTGTTTTCTTAAATCATTTAAAATTTGTGGTTACTTTAAAATATACTTTAATGGTTGTTACAACAAAGGTTTTCTCCATTTTAACAAGTTGTCTTGCATTTTCAATAATGGATGTGAGTGAGTAAACGTAGATGCTGACAATTTAGATTCTTTGTTACCTTTTAGCAACATCAAAGTTCTAAATGAGGGTTTGCTCAGATGAACTAACCTGGAGGGAGCAGGAAGTGGTGGAGCAGTAATCCTCAACTGCTCAGGCTTATCGGGAATATTCTCCTGGTCCATATCAAGAATATCCTTCATTGTTGGAGCTTTCATCCTCACACCAGTTGGTCTGTTGGAGGAAAATAAGCCACAGTAAAAATTCTAGTAACGAAATACACAGATTCCTGAGATGCTGTGACACACAAACTACAAAGCTGATGCAGATAACTTCACTAAGGTTGACAAAATGTCCTTATGAAGACACCACCAAAATATAAAACCAATAAGCCTTTAAAGCCTTATCCTGCAGTGTTTCCATGTCACAAGTATGTGTGGTTTATCATTTCAGAACCAAACCAATGATAACAATAACAAAATGTAAATACATGTGCACCTGTGATTATTATTACTATTACTAACCTTAAATACTTGCACACTCGCATGCATTGACATACATTGAGGTGTAAAAAGTAGAGAGGAATCAAGTTTTTGAATACCTGGACTCATTCACTTCATCCTCATTTGAAGGATCCCTCAGGTAGTCGATCTTGGTTTTCTTCCTGGAATGCCTTTCAGACGCGGACGACACTCTCTTGACCCTCACCTGGTGGTGCGATGAAGCAGGTGTTGGTTGCAGGTTGAAGTCTGGTTCGTTGAGAAAACCACGGGTGGGCTCTGAAGGTGCAGCTGGTGACTGATCCGACTTGTCTGCTTCCTGAAACTGGGAGGTTTTTCGCCGTCTGCCCTTTGGCTTGCGAGTGTTAGCGAGAATGATGGGTTCTGTCTTTGGCATGTCACGGTGGGAAGCCATGGCTTTGTCGATAATAGCCTGGGCTGTGCTTTCTTCAAGGTTGGAGAGAGTTGCTTCGGGAACACTCTGCACACTCGCAGGAGTTGTGGGACCTGGAGTCCTGCTGCTTTTCACGGGCATCACTCTGACAATGATTTTTCTCTCAGTAGTTGTGCGGTTACCAGCAGGAGGGATGCTGATGGTTGAGGGGCCGGAGCGAGGCTTTACTATGACACGAGGGACCGATCGCTGCAAAGCATTACCGCTGTGGAGTATCTTTGCAATCTGGCTTATTTTGTTGTAGGCGGGAGAATTTGTGCTGAGTGACTGATAAGTGTTTGACCTCGGATCTTTGATCAGAATCTGACCTTGACGGTTGACCAGAAGGACCTGAGGGGCAGGAGCCGGGGGCGGGGGTGGGGGCGGGGGTGAGCTAGCGGCTGCGGTTGGACTCTGAATCACAACTTCCTGCTGACTTGCTGGCTTCGTGTTATCCAAGCGGAAGGCGATGGTTCTGCCTCGTGTGGCGCCGGGCAGAATAGGTAGAGCATTTAAACTGTTGATCACAATGGGGGAGGTGACTGTGCGTGGGACTGAGCAAAAAGTGGTGGCAGCAGGGGAAACTGACACATTATTTAAACTCTGCGTAGGTTGAGACGGCACCAGCAATTTGACCCTTTTCTGTTGTGGAAAACCCCGTTTTGGTGTCAGGCGTTTGAGATTTGTCGCTGGCCCTTTCTGCTTCACTACGACCGTTTTTATCTGCGCTGTGGGAGATTTTTTAGTGTTATGCTCTGGAGAATAATCGGGGTCGTTCAAATCATCTTTAAATCCTCCAACTGAGTCGGACGAAGAGCTATTGTCATCTTTATCGTAAACTCCACTGTTATTTTGGTACACTGCAGTGCCGTCTTCGGCAGGAACGAAGTGGCCTGTCGTTGAATCCAAAACCACCTCATTTTCGGATGTCGGTGTTTCAAAGCACAGTGGGACCTCTTCCTCCTGAACGGACATGTCATCGTTTACATAAAGTGATTCAAGAAGATCAGATGGTGCAGAATTCTCCTGAAACATTGGCTCAGCCTCTTCCTGTTCGGCTGCTGACTTTGACACAGTGTAGATTGATTCCAGCCTCTTTAGAGCAACCGTCAGCTGTTTGGTAGGTGTATTATGGTTGGTGTGAATCTTAATCTCTTCCTCTTCCTGTACTTTGTCATCGACCGCCTCGCTTTCATCACTCTCTGACCCGCCGTCCGCTCCATCCAACTGTGAGATCGACTGTGCTGAAGGGAGCTGTCCTGAGGTTTCTGGGTTGCTAGCTGCGTCACATACCACTGTGCGTGAAAATTTGAAGTAATGGCTCGAGTCTTCATCTTCAGATTC
Organism: Acanthurus leucopareius; assembly: GCA_029814765.1. Lineage (NCBI taxonomy): Eukaryota > Metazoa > Chordata > Actinopteri > Acanthuriformes > Acanthuridae > Acanthurus > Acanthurus leucopareius. Next base: position 7,884,757 of record JAQMCX010000018.1, on the reverse strand, counting down.
ATTCTCCTGATGATCTTCCTGCATTTCCACATCTTGAACTATACCTTCCACCTCCCCTCTCCCGCCTTGAGCTCCACAGTGAAGTGCCACATTCTCAGTGAGCAGAGTCTCGTCAAATTCAAGCTTTGCGTTCAGCATGGAGGCCACTGCGACCTCCGTGTCAGTGTCAAACACAGTGTAAGGCAGCTCCTCGGACATCAGGTGGGCCACTTCCTCTTCCAGGTTATCAGGAGCCAATGAGATCCCATTGGTTGTGGCCACTGCTGCATCTTCTGCCTCAGACGATGCTAGGAAGTCTTGGGGAACCTCGGCAGAAATTGGAGTTGTGATTTTAAAGTTCTGCTTCCCTCTGGGGGAGTGACTGATGGCTCCTTGCCGAGGCGAAAGCCCTGCAGAGATACTGGAGTTGGATCTAGGTGGGGAGCTCCAGACTGGCGATGTCGAGTTCTGTCTTGACAGAGGAGAAGAGACGTTTGATGACCTTGGAGGGGAGCTGAACAGGGCACATCTGGAGTGGATGGTGCCACCAGAGCGGAGGGTCATGGGTACAGACGGGTCACTGTCTGTTGGTGAGGAGCTGCAGCGGCTTCTTGAGGAGAGCCTGCGAGGCCGACGGGTGTCCTCCAAGTCCCTTAATGTCAGGATGTGATGGGATTTGGGAGGGGCTGTCCCTGAAAGCATTGAATACAAAGGGGTGAATTAGAGGCAGCAATGCTAATTTTTGGGATCTCCTTCAAGAACACACCAACATGTGACATATTTAACCCTTAAAAGAGAGAAAATGCCTTTGTAAAAGAGGATAAGTCGAAACATACAATTATATGAAAAATTTTCCGGCCTTTTTATCTATTTATTAGAGGAAATTTACCTGGAGATGGAAGAGGTCGAGATGATCCCCCTGCTGGTCTCCTGGTCTGTGTGTAACCAGGACTTTTGGATCCGGGTGCGTTGTGCTGATTAGAGTTGGGTGAAGGAGTAGTGAACTTGATCGGGCTTGATGACGAGCTTAAACAATCTGGAGACTCTGTGTCTAGCAAACAATAAAAAGCATATAACAATGAGAATTCAGCCAAATATGAAGGGCTTAGTACCTTTTTTAAGTTTACATGTCAGCTCTGTATTTTTAGAAAAAAACATTTCTCTGAGCACATGTTTAATGAGCAACGAGTAAGCTGGGCTATCGACAAACATAAATGGTTCTCACTGACCTCTGGGGTGGCTCGGACTGTGGACTATGGTGAGATTCTCCTCTTTGTCCCACCGTGGATCTTGTTCCTCACCAGGCAGAGGTGTGCTCACCTCAGTCACCTTACAGGTGTACTTGCAGCGTCTGCGAGGGTCCACAGTGCTCCAGTACAACCTAGAACATCTGGAAAAGGGAAGAAGAGAGGATTGTGTTTACATAAACCTGGAAGAATAAGGATTAATGTCCCGTAGAGGATTCGTTTTTTGAAGTCACAAATATACAGACTTACGACTTTAATGAAAGCAGCATTGATGGACAACATTATCGGTGTAACAGTGGTGATTTTGAATGCATGCATTTTATAAAAACCACACTCCCAATGTGTGTTAAGCCAGTTAATTTAACACAGTAAACCCAACCAGCTGAAAATAACAATGTCTACTTACTGATAGCCGACAGGATACAGCATTCTCCCATTTGAGGACAGCTCTGACAACACACCAAGTTTTTGAATCTGCAAAGAGCCTATAAAGGTAAAAAAGAAAAGATAATTGATTACAGCACACCAAAGGCCGTATGATGTACAGCAGGAACATTACATCACTGTACAGAAGTGCGGTGGCTTAAACCAAGAACAGAAAACACTCAGATATTCTTACCAATAGTCATGTTTATTGATTCTGGCTCTAAGCCTGTGAGGAACTTCCTCCTGAGATTGATCCCTTCAAAGTCCACGTACACCCGCCGAGCAACTTCGAACCCTTTTCCAGTCACCATCTAAAAGGGAATGGGAAATGAGTTAAGTGTAGAAAAATCTGTTGGTATGACGTGTGTGGGTAAACTGAAAGACTATAAAACTGAAAATAAAAGAAGAGAGAAGAAAAGAATAGTGTCCATACCTTTGCACTGACAAGATCCTTGTGCTTGTAGCAGTACACCTTCCTGTCTTGCTGAAACACACAGTCCTGAGCACGAGCACACATGAAGTGGAAATTACTCTGGCACGTTGCAAGACAGCAGCCAACTGTGGCTCCTGTTTGCCCACAATGATCACAGCGCTGGAGAATGAAGCACAGATATATGTTAGTTAACTGAAAACAGGTTATGACATAGTAATGCAAGTTGTGCCAACTGGAGATCTTCAACATTAAGAGCAAAGGTAACAAATAAACATAGTTATCAGGAAAATGGTTGTTATTTATTTCCTGACAATCTTACCAGATGGCGCCCTCTTGAGACAGCACTGTGTACTTGCAAAAGAGCACTATTGTCCTCATACACCTCTGCAGACCAAAGGCAGCAGTTAATATGGGCCCACTCATTCTGTCCCAAGTACAACAGCCGTCCTGCATCCTATCAGCATGGAAACAGATTCACAGCAATTAATAAGCAGCACAGAGAAGCCATTATTATATAAGAAGATTACATGCAAGAAAGACAAGAACACTTAAAAAAAATTGTGATGACTACGTTGTATTGGTACAGGCCGAACAATCATTTGAAAAATTAACCTGCCAGGTCATATTAAGATAATGCATATAAAATGCAGGTGGGTGTTATTACATAGTGATATAAAAATGTGTTTCTTTTTGGCAAATATTTACATACTGCTGTGTTATTACATGGTGCTTTGTTAAGCCTGCAAGCCTGAGAATACTCCAGATGTGGACACCAGGGGTGCACAGTGGTTTTGTACATACTACTTTCTGTTGTCTGCTTGGATGCATTTCACACTAAACAGACGTATTCTTTATCTGTTCTGTATTTCCGTATCTGACAGTATCTGACCCTGGTTAAGCCTCATGCAAACACTGTAACTATAATTCAAGTGAAACTAAACTCACAATGGGAGCACAGTCTCCGTATTGTTGGCACAGGGTGCACTGCCTCATATCTTCATTATTGGTAGTTTCCACATTACTCATTACACCTGTGAGGATGAAAGAAGACCAGAGAAACATATTCATTTGAAATGAAGAGGGTATAAATAATTAGAGGCACATGGAAGGCGTTACAGAGCAGACTATAACCAATAATGCTGCTCTAACAAACAAAGATGTAAAGGGGAAAATAAAAGTATAATACTTTTTTTTTTTTTCAAAATGACAAGTTTATTTTTCAAATGCAACACCAGTGTTTAGAGAGCCTTCCTTTTTGATAGACAAATCAATGCTAAACTGGATTGTTGCTTTCTAGAAATGAACAGTTTTCAAATGTCCATCGATTCTGACCTCCCACAGTCCTTAGCCATGATACAGAACAGGTTACAATAGTTTACATACCATTTGAATGCAGAGGGAGGCTGTGCGACACTCCAGACTGCTGTGTAGTGACTGAGGAGAGCACGGCGTCAGTTTTCCCTGCCTGCGGCCCCCTGGGCTCCCTGGGCTGGTATGTCCTCTCCAGCCACTGTGCATAGCTGTGCTCCTTGGATGGTGGGAGGACTGCATCAGGGAGCATACTGCTGCAGAGAGGAGGCCAAAGAAGACATCAGACAACTGTCCATCCATTACAGTGTCCTGACTGAGTGAATGTGTACTGTATGCAGTGTATTAAACAGACAAGACAGTGTTTACTTAAACATACATAATACATTTACCTGGGAAATTGCTCCGAGGAGTTCCACTTCTTCAGATGGCGTGCAGGAAACCAACTGAACGCCTGCTCAATTATCTGTGAGAAAACAGAATTTTTTTGTCAGCTCAAAGTCAAAACATCAACAGTGTTTGTTTTTGGAAAATTTAAGTAAAAAATTGATCAGTCCTTTAACAGTCTATTTGTCTACTGACTCAGCTATGCATCTCAAAAGAGAAAGTAACCACGAAAATAAAGAAAATTGAGGGATAAAAGACAGTTCAGGAGATTTGAGAGGACAGGTAAACTCACTTGGACATAGTGAGCCCTGGCCTGACTGGTTGGTCTCTGATCCACAGGGAGAAGTTCCTCCTCCTTCAGCCACTTTCTCATCATAGAGGTCACATCTGCATGAAAAGCTTTCTGAAAGAGTGAAAAAGAAAAACAAAGGTGAGGGCTTCAATCAGGAGCTGGTTTCTGAAGAACAAAAAAGCTTTAAAGACAAAGTAGGTGTCAATTTTTTCACCATTTGTATTTAATGTATTTCTCTCTCTTTCTATTAGTTACTCACTATTGTGGTGTAACCGCCCTCTTTAAACTTCTTCTCTATGGCTTGGAGGTCACACACTGGTTGCTGTTCCCTGACAGTGTGTGTGTTGTTTGATTCCTGGCACTGAAACAGAAGAGCAAGTTCAGACAAAAAACAATAATACACTTGAATATGAGTCTAACATACTGCATTAGAACAGGACTATTGAGTGGCTCTTACAGCTTTGCAGGTAAAGAGGTGCTGTGTGGAGAAGTCAGAGAGGAGGCCGGTGAGCACCTCCTCCAGCCCAGCCGTCAGCTTGCTCTGCAGCTTCTCCTTCAAGCTGCTGTGTTCAGATGGGTTCTGGCTGCAGCGTTGACAGGTGAAACACACCTCCTCTGCTTGGTTTGACAGCAACCCAAACAGCTCTTCTGCATTCACAAACAGACACCTTTAAAATTATATAATGTTCATGAAGACTAGACCCGTATTATAGTGATAAAGCTGAGCTGAAACTAAAATGTAGACTGACAATGAGTGCAGACCACTGATTGGTCTAAGAACCGTCACTTAAATCATTAACTGTGTGAAACAGGACATCCAGAGCTGTTTGTTGTGTGCACTCCTTTCAAGAATTTCCCAACCACCAGTGATTTCGCTAGACGTGTTTTGACTGTCGCTCAAGTTTTTCTTTGTTTGTTTGTTTCTTTGATTCACTCATAATCTACAGTCCCCTGATGTTGTGTCTGTTTGAAATAAAAACTCTAGATCTTTTTTTTTTCTTTGCTTATGAATGAAATGTTACTCACCTGAAAGACCTTCACATGTGTGATGAATCCAGTGGCGACACTCTGAACACTGAATCATCTGTGTGTGTGGCTTGTTGTCATCATAGCACTTATGGCAGACGATGCAGAAATGACCTGATGTAAACACAGACCATGTATCAGTCACATCATCCATTTCTTGCGCCACATATTTGAACAATGATTGCTTACAAGCCTGGGTAACCCTTCAGAGCATTACTGGACTTTGGTGGGTTAACTTATGAATGAGCCTTTGAAGTTTATATCTAATGACTCATGTTTTTACTGAACTTTTACAAACATGGTTAGCATTCAGAACACACTGCTGCCTCTCAGAGGTCTTACCTTTTTTGTGCAGAACAGTGCAGTCAGGACAGAGATCCTCCTCGTGGTTCCATGCCAAGTCCCAGGTCTTTCCAGGAGTCACACCACAGCTTTTACACCGAATGCAGGTCATGCACACCTACAAAAACACGACAATGTCACAAAACAGCAAACAAGAGGCCCTCTAACATAGCACAAAAAAACAATAGCGCACAAATATCAATGACACATAGGGTGATAGGATTCTTATACACTGCTGTGTAAAATACATCACTTCAGGTAGGTTCCACAGAGCCAAATAGTAAACATCTAATATTTAAACTCTTTATTAAAAGGACAATTTTGTCATTCTTATGTCTCCAACACAAGGCAAGGATACTCAGATACATTTCAAAACTATCTAAAGAATTACCCAGGGCGTGCTGCAGTTCATCGGTTTTGGGTAAGTTGGTCCCAAGCAGGCAGGGTGGTACGAGGTTTGGCATCTCCTGCACTGCAACACAGGCTAGAGAGGGAAAAACACAGGGGGACATTAATTATGGGTTACATCATTGCTATCTTAAGTGTGCAAATAAACTTACAACAGAGCATTATAATGCTAAAATCTTATGACCTTAGTATTTGAAAAATGTAGCATGAACAAATTTAGAACTTTCACAACCTAATATGAACAGGAAATGAACATGTCAGTGTACCAGAGCAGAACAGAGCACATAATGTTAGCGAAACCAACTCCAAAAGAGTGAATAGAAAACGTGCTTTTACTGCTTGCAATTAAATACATTTTTAAAAAAAAAGTTCATATCACTGGTGTGGCTGTAAATGCAAGTCAATGAAAAGTTTGAGGGAAAAAAATGAAACCTGTTTTCACAACAGTCAGGTGCCCATATTATCAATGTTCCTCATGCTGGCCATTATTTTTGCTTTGGAAGAAATCCATTTAACTCTCTAATTTGAACTGAGACCCTGTAAATGCTTCAGATAAACACCGGAAAACACCAAAGGCACATTAGTGAGGCCAGTATGAGCAATAATAATAAGTAACAGCAAGTTAATCCTGTTAAAATATTCAGGAAGGCACCTCACTAAAGTGAATCTATCTTCAAATACATAGAAAAGACATTTAATTTTTTGGTTTTACATCATTAGTGAGATTGAATTGCATACTTTTGTGTTTTTGCTTCGACGGCCACACACGTTACAGAATCTGCAGCGCCTGCAGCACCAGTTCTCCTTGTTCTCCTTTATGGGGCGCTCCTCTGGTGAGAGGCAGAAATTGTGGAAAGGCTCACAGCAGATCTGGCAGAATATCATCTAAAGACAAAGGAGACCAGTTTAGTTGCAAAAATGTTGTTGTTGGCACTTTGAAGCGCCAACATTTTTCAGGTTTGGAGATATGAACTGGAAAATGTGAATGGAAAGAATATTATTATCAGCAACAGACTATTTAGGCTCCAGTAAAGAGCTGAATTACCTCATGTCGTCCTTTACTGGCGCAGAGCAGACAGACAGGTTGTGGTGTGGTGGGGACAGACGTGAGGACGCTGAGGCCGCCCATTAGCCATACATTCTGTACAGCACAGTCCTCCTGGTGGACACAAGGCAAGACATTAAAAGAACAGCGGTCAGCGGTTTTTCCTCTGTGTTTTGGGGCTGCATGAGCTTATTAACACAAAATATGAAGCAAACAGTTTGATAATGATCCTGTAACAACTTCTGGTACCATGGCTGTTCCCAGACATGTTAAAATATTAAAACACAGAACGAAAGCAATTTATATGACACCAACAGATTTGCAGTTCATGCCACAAAGCTTAAAAAAGACAAGGCTGTTTATATTTTTTTATTCTTGTTATTAGCTGAAAGTGTGTTTCACAGTTCATAGTGTCTTCACTCGCAGTAAGGGGGGACCAACTCTGAATCAAACCCCCAAATTTCACCTGATGCGACATCCAATAAAGCACTTCAGTTCTTTATTTAAGGTGGCACAAAGCAGTACAGTCTCTAATTGAGCCTTTTAATTTAAAGCTATGCAAAGAATCTTTTAAAACAGTCAAAACTAGTAATTTTTCCCTTTAATACTGCAATTAAACTGTATTCTCTTTGAAAGGTTGCATAACTTGTCTTCTACGAAGAAGTTCTATATGTGACATTATCGTTGAAAAGCAATACACATCAGTTTCATAATTTTACATTCACAGTGAGTGGTAATGAACTCACCTTGAAGTCCACGCGGATCTTGTACTTGTTCTGCAACAGGCCCTTTTGGGTAAATCCATTAGTTAACCCCGGCAGGGTGTTCACTGACGCACACTCTGCTGGACTCTGGGAACGAAGGACATAGCGTGGGTCAGTTGTTGGACAGTTTTGCAGCACTGTCCCTTTTACAGACACGTCCTCCTCCTCTTCAGGCTGGTGCCCTTGTTCATCCTTCTGCTCCTCTTGTTTGCCTTCCTGTAACTCTGTGTGTGAACTGACGGTCTGAGGGGCCGCTTGGACAGTTTTGTTCAAAGTTTTATCTTTCTTATCTCTGTGCGTCTGGGCCAAAACATCTGGGCTCCGCACATCAGACTTTGGATGCCCCATAAAACACAACTCTGATGAAACCTTTGAGTGCAATGTGGACTGAGGATGTTGCTGAGATGATGATGATATACATTTGTGCAAACGCAGCTTTGACTCCACCACAGACTGGGGTAGACGGTGCAAACGTAATTGCAGGAATTTCTGTGGAGAGTCTGTTGTGGGATGTGGTGAAAGTGGAGAAGCTAAATGTGTTACAGGCTGGGACACATCTGGAGGAGACAGTGTTGTGGATTGTGATGGACGTGAAGTAGCAGTCTTTGTGAGAAGCTGAGACAAAAGTGGATGTGACTGTACAGTACAGTCATAGAGGAGGGATTTCTGAGGGGAGTCTGCTACGGTATGTGTTAGAAGTGGAGAGGTGGGATGTGTTACAGGTTGGGGCAGTTCTGGAGGAGACTGTGTTGTGGTTTGCGACGAATGTGACACGGCAGGCTGTGTAACAAGCTGAGACAATTTGGGATGCGACTGGGAAGTACACAGATCCTGACACTGTGGCAGCTGCAGTGGCAAAGACAGAGCAGACTGCAGGACAAAATCGGGCAGACGGTGTAAGTGTATTTGTAGCTGCTTCTGCAGCTTCGGCATTGGGCTCCTGGATGGGCCGGTTTCTGGTAAAGTTTCTCTGGGCTCCGTCTCCTCCGTGTTCTCCTGTTCCTGTGGAGGAGGGGACTGCCTAAGCCAACCAGCACGACAGGTTCCAATGTTACACTGATACTAGTGACATGCAGAGGCGGCGACCGAAAGCAGCCAAAGTGACAGAAAAGGGGAGGAGAACTGTGACTTTGAGAGTAATGCATTAGCCAGGAGTAAGAAGTCAGAAAAGGCAAAGAAAATTGAGCAAATTTATGCAGTAGCAAGAGAGATACAAACAATGTGGGTACTGAGTGGAGTTATTCCCTCACTTTGTTAATCTTAGAAGTGGGGTTCGTCTGTCTTTCAAGCACAATATACAGTTTGTCGCTGCTAGGGCTGAGCAATATTTACCAGAAATCACAACTTGGTATTTTCTGGCTTACTGGCGATATATGATATATATATATCACTGTATTTTCCAATAAGTGGGATAAATGTTCAGGTGTAAGCTAAAGCTGTGTTTGAGATGTTGCAAGTAGGGCTAGGCGATAAGGACCCAGGAAGTCACATCACTGTAATGTAATGTAAATTTTAAAAACAGGAAGAAACAACAACTAAGCCAAATAAGCAAAAATGATATTCAAATTCTTAAGATAATATCACAATGTTGATATATTGTCAATATATACTGCCCAGCCCTTGCTGCTGCTATATATTTATTTCTTAAAGACTTCTAGAATATGAGGCATAATAGAGTTCTGTGTAATAAAGCTATTTATAATCTTTGCTAATTTTATTTTAAAAGAAGTTAAAGAGAAATCCTGAGTCTCCTACACTTCCAAACAGCATAATGTCATGAAACCACTCACGCAGCCATCTCAGATTAAATTGCGGTCACATGCACATACAGTGTGTTTCAACAAAGCCAGATGCACATGCAGGTATTTGAATGTATTTTTAAAGGTGCATTCCTGATTACCTGCATGCAGGCACTTCAGTAAGATATATGCATCTTTATCATAGATCAGTTGGTTTTCACTAATCACCTGATAATAAGGGCTTTATTGTTTAATAAGGGTCTAAGCATGCACCCACCAGCTTACTGTCCACCACTATGTTTGTTTACATTCTGCTCTTCTCCTTAAGAATGTTGCTATTGCATTCTTGCACCATAGTGGGCACTGTCAACACATCTACTGACAACCATGAAAAAAATTCTAAAAATAAATGCTTCCTCTTTCTCTTGTCTTCGAAATATGTTGGCCTTGCTTTATTCTCTGTTGCTTGTGTGTTTTGGAAGGAAGAGGAAGATTGAGTTTTTTTCTTGTGGCAAACCAATGAGTCCGTTATTGATAAGGAGCAGCAGACAGTTGCCATGACATCAAATCATGTTTCAAATTTTAAGATTTTCGCACTGGATCACTCAACAAAATCAACACTATGCAATCCCACACGAAAAACAAAGGTGGAGATGAATTCAACACATGGAAGCAGCGTTCATACGTAAATATAAAAGAATTTCTCATGAAGAATGGCAAAGGATTCTTAAATCAATGCAAATTCAAAAGGCAAAAGATAAGCAAGAATCATGTGCATCAGCACTAACAAGCAATTATTTCAAGACAAATCAAAGGAGCTTTAACTATGAGCAACAAACTACTTCGCATTCACCAGCTGGCTTGATTAAAGTGGCATGTGCTTGTGTGCAGGTCAACTTAAATAAGCAGAAGCAAAGAGTTCAGGCAGCAGGCAGCACAGCAGAGGTTTATGCTTGTGTAGCTCAAGTTATGACCCAGTGCAGCAGCACTTTCAACCTTAAAATTAGTGACATTAGAAAGAAATGGTGAACTTTACAGATTTCAAAATTAGTCCTAACACATGAGCACATTTTTTTTCTCTGTTGTTACCAAATTTAAAGTGATTCTACTTCCTTTAAATATACTTTTACAATATTTTTTTAGTGACTACATCAGGTAATTTAGGTGGTTATTTGCTTATTTAATGCTTACACATATGATAATATGCAGAAAGGGAGGACACTTTTCTTTCTTAAGCATGTCAGGCAGAAACACAGATATAAACCATGCGTGCATTATGCTGTACTGCAAATGTATGATCACGGGGGAAAAAAAACAAACTTATGTGGGAAAAATTAGGAAAATGAAGCTGTTATTTAAATATGACATTTCCTAATAGGTAACATATAAATTACATTCAGAAATGGAGTCTTGTAGCAAACTGAACAAGTTGACCAAAAACTTCATCAAAATTATGCACCAAAAACTATACTAGGAGTGTGTGTGCTGAGCTTCTACCCAAAAGTGAAATTGGGCTGTATTTATCATAGAATTAGCTTGATTTGTTCATTATTTATCAGGCAAGTGGTTAAACACATGCAGGGTGTTGAAGGGAAGAGGGAGGGAATTTAAAGGTAACAAGCAGAAAATTAGCCAGGTTAAATATGAAGGGTGTTATTAGAAGAGTTCATTCAAACACAGATGATCAAATTAAAATGAAACAAAACTAAAAGTGAGATGCAAACCTGGGCAAAGTGTTTTATAGAAATATTTGCTGGTTTTGTTAAATTCTTGTTTACTCAAACTGTCACTAATCACTCAAACTGACAAATTTGTTTAAGAAATAACTTGCTTAAACTTTTTTTTAACATCATCTTTAACATCCCCTTCATGGAAATTTAACAGGCTATGAGTAAGAAATATCCCAAAACTCAACTTGACCCAGGTTTGATTGGGTGACACACTGGAGGCGAGGAGGGAAATCAGCTGCATGTTTTTACCTTGTAGGCTCGGGGTCTGCCCCCGGCTCCTCTGGAAAATGGCCGGCGATGCTTCACCACCTCAGCTGGAGGGTTGTCTGGCAGCGATCCACCATCTTGAGAAGCATCATCTCAAAAACAAGATGAACACATCTAAGAACCAATTCTGACTCTACTGATGTGGTTCTGAGGAATTTTTGCGCTAATTTCAGTAAATTCTCAAGGAAGATTTTAGCAAAATAATTGTGTTTTCTTCCTTTGCTTGAGAGAAATAAACAACATCTGTGCATGAGATTTTTTTTTTTATTAACACTAATCTGATCAAACAACATTCACACATTATGCAGGGTGTTATACAGTCGGAAAACAGAAGTGAAGTGTCCTGTGTGGCTCTGTGGAAAGCTATTTAAATTCTCAGTTCAGTTTTAGCTTTCATCATCATTTTTAAATCAAGGTCATGTCTAATTTTCTTTGTGAGGAGTAGAAACTGAAGTAAAGGACATGTTTGCATTGCAAATGGCTTTGCTAGATGACGGAGAGCTAATTTAAATAGCATTTCTTCAAATTGCTTCATGTATTTGTGGATAAAAACACGCTGCAATCACAGCTGGCACCACTACTGACCAACTATTGACTGCATATCTGATACATGGAATAGAAATTTTAGGCAATTTGTGATACCTTTCCTGTAACAAATCCTTTAAATTGATGTCAGAGTTTTTCAAGCCAAAATTTACAAGTCACAAAACAAAACTTTACTTACCTTGGTTGCTAGCAGCAGCTACGCTTGACCTGACTGTACATTTATCAGCCTTTTCCTGCTGTTCTTCTTCCTCCTCCTCTTCTTCAGATTCTGACTTTAGGAGGCTGCTGTAGGAGCGCGGCGTGATGTTTCGCAGAGACTGTTTTCTGACTCCCAGCGCCATCGAGGACGATCCCTCATCTGCCCCTCCGTGCTTCTGGTCTGCATCGTCACTGCTTGACACAGAGCCGGACAACTGCCTCGCCTGGACTGAGAAAAAGGAGCCTCGTGATTATTTTGTCCACAATCCAGATATTTGTTTATTTGATTATGTTTTTTTACATTTTTTTTGTCTATTAACGTAGAGAGGAAATCACTGAGCAGAAGCAACATCCAATTACACATACTTTTTAATGGTTTGATGATGCGCTGAATCCTCGCTTTCTCAATCCGCTCACACTTCCTGTGTCTGGGGGCAGAAGAAAGAGTAGAATATAACTGTATGTTTGTGGTAAAGTGCATGTGTAGACATCTATGAGTGTGTTAAACTGTAAGAGTCGACTTGCCTTCATTTACTGGATTGTTTAACATGTTTTACTGAAAAGACATAAAAAGGGTTTTCATGTTTCATACATAAAAAAGGCTTTACCTAGACGTCAAACAGTACTTAAGGCGCCACTTCCTCAAACACACTCATCTGATTAAGCACTTAACACATTTTTGTCAGTCCAGAAATGCAAATGTCAGTGCTTATTATTACTAACACACTGGCTGGATGATTTGTAGTGCCTGTCCTTAAAACAACACTTGAAGCGATACTTAGCTTGAATCAGTGCAAAGACTGAAAATATTTAGGAGGACTTTAACCAAATCAACAAAAAAAACCCAACAAAAACCAAAACCATCTTTGTCCAGTCAAGTGTTTTAGTCAAGTCTTAGAAATAATCTCTATCTATAAAAACACACCTGAAAGCACATATCTCATGACCATTAACACAGATTTTCATAGTCTGTTACTTTACTTCTGGAAAAGGGTCACGTGATGAGGAAATTAAGAATCAGTAGCAGATGCGTCAGCGCTGATGTTACCAGGAAATGTTGTCAGGACATATAAATGGGCATTTGTGTCATTATTTCCAAGTTTCCAGCGATCCAGACTTCAACACAACACCACAGTTTTCATACTAAAACCGGGTCAGAGGCATTTCTAAAGGTCTCTGTTACAGGATTTTCTGAAAGACCAGAGTTGTGTACAAAATCAGGCATAAACGTAAAAAAAAGTTGTCCATTTTAATGTGAAAATGTAGTAGTGTGGATGTAGCCTAAAGTTCAATAATTAACAAGATGCTTTTTTCTTTTATGTTTATTTTTAAGAAAAACAAATGTGAAAAAATAGTAATTTCACAGATAGTGGTTTGGGCCCTCAGTGGGATACAGAATCAGGTCACGTCAGGGATTTTGTTTGCCATTTTCCCAAAACATTCTTAAGCTACCATTTAAGAAATAAACAACCTTTCTTGAATAATCACAGTTACATTTTCATTGGTAGGCTATAAATATAAAAAAGATAGGAAAGTTGAGTTGACATTGATCAGGGGTTGAGTAGAGAAGGAACAGCTGGAATTAAAAAGAGTGTGAGAGCATCCTCTTTGATAAAAATATATATTATACTTAAATTACAATTTGAGTCGATCTGGTGCACTGCAGGTTATTTTATCCACCAATCTAAAAGGCCTGTTTGCTTGTGCTGACCACTCTTCTACTATAGCTTGAAAACCAGCTTTTAAATAAAAATTTACAGTAATAACATACATGCACATATTGTTGACATTACAGTCGATTCATCCTTGAGGCATTCCAAAAAATACGACACAAAGTAGTAAAACTACACATAAATACATATTTAAATAGTTAAATTATTTATGCTTCTGTGCATTTGCTTCAATAATTTAAATAAAAATTCATCAAAGTTTAACTGTTGTGTGTGGGAAAAGCTTCTGCAACATACAAATCTTGTCCAGTAAAATCAGCCTACTCACCAGCCAGTAAACTAAACAATCTTAATCTGCAATTAGTTTAACTTACATGCAACACTGCCGCTTGGTGTTGGGCCCCCCAAACTTGGGCTTGTCGAGGCAGTTGATACATTTTGCACAGTCCTCCTCTATCAAACAGCCGTTGCAGCGTCCACAGCGGCGGGAGCGGACCCCCCCTGGTGCGTACTGACTCAGGATCTTCCTTTTCTTGAACCTGCGACCTTTCCCCCTCCCCCTCCGCCTCCGCTGGATGTGTTCCTGAGAGACAACCCACTGAGCCCTGCCCTGTTCAGAGACGTCATCGTCATCATCTGCCACATCTGGAGGCGAGAGACGGACAGGATGGGTAAAAGGGCCACACGCGTCACATATCAAACATCATTAAGTGCATGTGATGTGAGGCAACATCTGCAGATGCCCAAAAAAACTTGAGCCTGCAGGAGACATGACAGGTCTAACTGCAGTGATCAGAGTTGTTTCTATACTCATTTACTGGCCTCTTGTCCAGCAAGCAAGCAAGCCTGGTTTGTACAGCTACAGCTGATGCTACTAGCTGCCTGAAGTGTTGTGGAAACAAAGAGTCACATTAAAATAAAGTTAGGTCACTGTCATCTGACAAATCCGTTGCTGGACGAAATTCCCCTGCCTGACCCTATTTGAAACTGAAAACTACTACAGATTGATTTGAACCTCAAATCCTTCGACAACCTCTTGCGACCCCCTTGTGGTAATATTTTTAATGCCAGCTGGCACAAAGCAACTTCAGACTTAAAGTTATTACTCATAATTTTAACTGAATAATGTAGCTTATGTGAGGGTCTGTTTTTCCGCACAGCACTAAATGTGATCATTTGTCAAATGGCACTTCCTCACCTCATACTGAGTGATGCTCACTCGACCAGTGTTGGGTATAGCTTTCCAACAGCAGTGGCTAATCTGTGTGTGACAAAAAATATTTTTGCTGGCAAATATTTTAGTTACAACTACATTGAGCTAAAAAAAAAAAGCAGATTTTGTTTTGTTTTGTTTTATTTTTTTTGCTCAGCAAGTTACGTTTGCCAAAAAGCTTTCAAAATTGTGCTATTTTACAAAAAGAGATTGTTATTTTCTTGTATTTAGTGTGTTTAGAACTGACGAAGCTTAAGTGAGGCAATTTAAAAGAATATTTTAGCTGGTGAATGTTGCTAATGAAACATGTTGGAGAAACTGAAGTAAAAAACAGTTAACCTACCTGAAAACTTGATTATGAACAGTGTCAAGTTGATCTATTTTCTGTTTTTCAAAACAATTTGTGAATGATATGGTAAAACTGTGAGGAGGCAGAAACTCCAACTCTATCATTTGATTCTGCAACCCTTTCAAAATACCGGGGAGATTTAAGCTTCTGATCTTGTCTGTGAAGGCTCAGCAACTTAAATTTCAGGATTTTTAATACCTTTCTAACCACCCCATAAAACACAATTTGACACCAGTTTCACATTCCTACATAGCAATAACTTTTAAGGAAGTAATTCACTGAATTATTGCTACCTTCATAAAATATGGATGGTTAATTGATTAAATCACCTTATTTTCTGGTAAAGTCGACATTTTCTAATAAGTGAAGGAGTTTCTCTGCTACTGTAGCTAGCAGCAGTGGCAGCATTCGTGAAAGGTCAAATGGTACAATTTCTGTTTGCACAATCCACTGTCGCAACCAACTTCCTATAAACATTTTAGAATTAACTTTATCAAAAGCAGGCAACAAAAATACAAAATAAGATCTCTATAGAAAAATAAGGACTTTAATGCCTTTTTAAACTATTTTTTATCTGAAGAAATTGGATGCAAATCTTTTTTGTATGTCCTATGCTAAAATGAGTGATTGAGTCTTCTTGGGTTCCTCCTTTGTGTTGTATCAGTTTATGGACATTTCAAACACATCCTGACCAGAGAGAATGACACTGAATGAATGCATATCTGTGATCAATGCCCATCTATTTACCTCATGCCATCATAAACCATGACTGCAAAGCCTTAGTTCCTGTATTTACTCTTTACTTTGCTAGCCCAAAGGAAAGAGTGACACGTGTTTGACTTTGTAAGCACAATGCAAACTAAGTTTACTTCATATGCATTTTTCCATGTCAAAAGGGATGGTTTGTATGGAAATTAGGTTTAAGGAAAATTCCCACACTGCGCTGAGAATGTGTGCTTATTGTAAAAATAACCTAATTTTTAATTGGGAATGAATCAAATCACTGCACATGGACTGTGCAATGCAAAATCCTTTGAGGTGCTCATCCTTCCCTAATAAAACCAAAAAGGGGTTAAATTTCCATATTCTGCTTAAAATCAGCATATGTAGTCACACAGTACCTTCTGCTGCAGGAGAAAAGGTGATGCCCTCTCTCTCATGAAGTGGCAGGGCACTGAGTCTGGGAATATCATCTGGCACCATGGCACGGGGCTGGCCCAAAGCCACCGCTGCTGCCCGACAGACATGTTTGATCCTCGGACCGCCCAGCGGCTGCTCCTGCACGATTGCACCAATGAAAAAAGAACATTTATATTGGAATCTATATATTTTGTGCATGACTGATAATGATTACACACAACAGTTCAAACAAACCTTGTTGGAAGCGACGTAAGAACCAACCACAGGATATTACGACAAATGCAACTGATGCTGCTTGGATTGGACATGAAAACGTACATTTCTGAGATAAAAGTATTACCTGAGGACATACACCAACTCTCCTCCTCCTCCTCCTCCTCCTTCCACTCAATGGCACTCGAGTTTCTCTGGAACCCAACTATTCAGAAAATGAAGGAAAAACAAGGTTTATGTAACACCATTTTTACACCAAACTTTGCATGTTCATGCAGGTTTTTTAAAAAAATTAGCAAACTACCTTATAAAGGGGCATAGCACTGTAGTGGAAAAGGAGCAAAAATGAGCATGTGGACACAGGTGTCATGTTTATGTTACTGTCCTTCAGCCAATAAACAAATGTAAGTGCTGCAGAATTATTTGACCTGGAAAGAAATGTAATGGACTCTTTCCAACTAAAGACAAAAGTCAGATGCTATTGGATGTTGGTGTTTTTATTTTTGTCCTGTCTGAAAGGGGTGTAAGAGGTGCTAGGACATAATCAGGTTAATATACATTCCTAAATAAGCAGCCAAGCCACCAACAATCTGATTCGTTAAGTTCAGAGTAAGAGAAGAAGACAAAATGAGTGTTACAAGTGTGACTAATGCAATCAAAAGATATTCAGTTCGCTAAGATATGAAACATGAAAGCAACAATTTCTCATTATCATAAAACATTTAAATTTTTTATAAATAAAATACTTGAATAAAACATAAAACATCTAACAACAGATGTTTTATAGCTGAGTCATCAACCTGTCATTGAATCACTAGAAATTAAAGTGGCTTTGCAGGATTATACAATCATCAGTCATGTAAGCACAGACTAGCCTAAACAAACAGTGGTTAAATAATACTTTATTATCTTTTCTTTTCTGCATCTGAACAGATATAATCTAAGATTCCTACCTGCGACAATTTGAGCTGCTTCTGCTGATCAATCTTGATGAGCTGGACTTTGGCTTTCTTCAGCAGGTGGAGCATCGTCTTATTAGCTCCACTGAGACCAATTCGATGGCTGGGTCCGCTGACTTCCAACGCCTCCTGACTTTCCCCAGTCATGATTTCTACTCCATCTGTAACAGAGAGAAGAAAGCAACTGTGATGAGACATGAATCCTAAAAACTTGTAATTTTAGGACCCCTACAGAAAGCAAACCTGAACTTAATCTTAAATATTGTGTGAATAAAAAATTAGCCAAGCATTGAAGCTGCGGAATCAATATCCAAATTTTTTAAAAGTCTAACGGGACCTCAACTGTGAAGTCCCAGAAAGAATAAACATTAATTACTCCCACAGAGAGATTATGTAAAAGCAGCACATGTTGGAGATTCTTCCATGACCATCAAACAATAGACATTTGCTAAAAACAGGCCTAAAGTAATGTAGCAAGATCTTTATTAGTAATCAAACAAAAAGAAAAAAACAATCCTTACTATTGCTGCCTGTATCTCCCAGCGGCACACGTGACTGCGCTTCCTCGTCGGTGTTGACAACCACTGCAAGCTTTCTCACAACACCGGGAGAGTCCAGCTCCTCCATCATGAGCTTTGACCTTCGCCTCCTCTTGACATGAGAGGTCACACTGTCACTTTGACGTGCGAAATCCCCCTGAGTGTTGGGCTGGCCTTTCTTTTTCTCTGCCAGTTTCAAGGTCAGCTTCTTGAGGTTTTTGTAGATCTCTATGTGACTCGTGCCTGGTCTGGGTTTTGATGAAAACTTCACTGCAGATGAGCTGTCATCCACAGATATCGTTTCACTTTCAGATTGAAGCAAGTTTTCATCAAAGTTTGACTCATGACACAGTGGACTCTGTTTTCCGTCCTCTCTCTGTTGGCTCTTCAGCCATGTTGACAGTGAACCCTTCGGAAAGGGAATCATTTCCTCGTCTAAGAACCTCTTTGGAGTTTTAATAACACGGGAGGACCGTGCAGTCATTACAGTAGTGGAGGAGTTGTTTGAGCTTTGCTGGACTTCTTCACAAAACAAAACTGGCTCACCCGCTTGTGGAGTGATATTCAGACCTTGCTCACTCCCATCAGGCATGGATGCTTCTGGAACAGGTTCTGGTACGTAGGTGTAAAAAACACGCCTAGTGCGAGTACGACCAATTTTTGGACGCTTTATGAGCGGAATATTTGTTTGATTCTTTCGCCTGTACCCAAATAAAGATTTGCGTGATCTTCTGTGTCTTCTTTTTTCAGTGGAATCAGCAGCTTTACACTCGAGGGGCATTGCTGCCTCCTCTCCACCCTGGGCACCGGCCTCAGAGCCAACCTCTGGAGAGGTACCCATACCCTGAGCCATTTTCTTTCTTTGCCGTTTGTGAAAGGATGGAAACGACAGAGCAACTGCTTGAGATGTACGTTTGGTGTTCCCAACTCGAAAACCCCTCAAGCGTTTCACAGATCTCTGTGGCTGGGATTTGTCCGTGTTTGACCCTTCTGACAACTTGCCTCTTTCTTTGAGCTGGGAAGCTTTTCCAGCACCCTTGACAGTTGCCTGAGTGCTCACCAGCTTGTCTTCCTTGGTGCTACCAGCTGAGGTAACTATTGTTTGGCTTTGTGTGCTGCCTGAGTCTGCTGATTTTCCTGCTTTCCTGTTAAAGTCAGCTGATCTTGCACTGCTCTGTCTACCTGAGGCCTGCTCGTCTGCATGTTTGGCTTCTGTAGTGAGAGCTACCTGCTTGCCTTGCAGTTTAATTACCACTTTGGGTATTTCTTTGTCTTTTACTGGGATGTCTTTAACATTCTGGTCTTCTTTAGGGACTCTTGGTACAATTTTCCCAATAAGGGCTGATTTTGGGGTCTTGGGCATAATTTTTCCAATGAGAGGCTTTGCTCCTGGAGAATGGTCTGAAGCTTGCGGAGACTTTGCTTGGCTGAGTAAAGATGTCTGTATAACAGTACTAGAAGTTTTTTGTGGACGAACTCTTGTGGTCCCAAATCCTGTGAAATCCTCCTCCTAGCAACAAACACAGGCAGTAAAAACATTAGATAGCTATAACATAAGATGTGGATATGCTGAATTGCTGTAGTTATGCTGAAAGCAACGTGGACAGCGCACAAACACATGCTGTAATACAGTTAAAAGCTTGTCTGACAATAAGTAATGCACCTCTATATAAAACGGAAATAAAAACAACATCATTACAGTCATATAATATATCTCAATTAAGATAATAACACACTTAGCAACTCTGTCTGCCAAGTATTTTTTTCTGTGTGTAAGGGGTGGGATCTTTCCCTCAAGGATGTTTCCGTTTCACTTTCATGTTGAATTTAGGCGGGGCATTATGGACAAAATCAAATAAATCACAATATTTTTCACTAAATACCTCAATATTTATATTACAATATTAATACACTTCATCATGGTATCAACATAACATCAACACATTGCCCAACTGTAGTTGAAGCACAACTTACTTTGTGCACTTGTTATATTTTTCATCAAAGCAACAACAGGCATTATGCACATAAAAACAAAAACAAGCAAACTTTCGCACCTATTTCTATGGTCATCATTATATTATCAGGTATTTGTTTTGCAGAAAATATGGTTCAGTGTCAGAGCACTGCGTTTTTTACTCTTACCCCAGTGTTGCATCAGTACAGTGCTGAGGCACCACAAAAAGCAGACTTCAGTTTTAATCTGAGTCAAGTGTAAAAAATAACTCAGCACATTTTTTTACCTGTGAACAATTTTTCAACTAAATTCGCAAAGATACATGGCAATATTTTCTCTATAATAAAACAGCAGTGTAGCACTCAAACTATGTTGGAATAAAAAAATAGACATTTCAGCTTAATTCTCCCCTAAAAGAGTGACATTTAAGTAGTCGAAACATTCATTTAAACTCCACTCTACATGGTTTAAATGGATCCTCTGGACCACAATCAGCCTCCTGCACTTTCTCATCCAAGCACCTACCTCAGACTGCATACTCCGGCCGATCAAAAACACACTTCAACTGGACTTCAAATTACTAATATCCATCTTCGCTCACAACATACACCACTCTGTAGATTTGTCATCAATGAAACTCCCCTAACGGTCCCACACGCTTATTCACTTAAGCGTGTGGGACCCTAAGTAACTTGTGATACTCCAATCGAGCAACACCCACAAAGCTTTAGCATGAGCCATGTGATTCTGTTACAGTCCACTCTAAAGAGATTGCATCAGTGCAGTCCGACTGATGTCAGACACTAAAGCCCCAGCTCAGGAGATTAAATAATATGATTACATCCAATTTGGTTTTATATTGTTGTGACTGTCCTGAATAGTTGGGGCCGAAAGGAGACCATCTCAAGTAAATGATATCTAACAGACTGCTTGTGGCAGACTCAAGTCCACTCGTTTGTTGTTCAATATTTATGTCTCATTATGAATGATTCCAGCTCTTACCTGTCAGAGCACAGGTGTGCACAGACTATATCAACTGGTTCATTTGGTTGAGCTTACATCTCACAACGTAGGTAAACAATGAATATAAGATGAAGCCTACACACACACTGTTATTTTGATTTTATGACTGCTATTCTTAAGCCTTTGTCCATGTTTAATATCAAAATGAAAGTAAAATAAAGACGACAGTACATTATAAGTGTCAATTAGGTGTAATTTCTCCAAAACTGTCAAGATTTCGCTATCTGTGCCCCTGGACCCTTTCACATCTACCTATGAATAAGACTTATTGTTTTGTATGTCAATCTATCATTGTTTGCACTCTGCAAAAACTCAGTTTCGATAAGGCCCATGCTCCAAATTGACTGTGCTGCTACTGCATCTGTTGCTGCATGCAATTAAAACAGAAACATGGTCTTTCAAGAACAGACTGACTCTACAAACACCAGTAAGTTTCACCTGTACTTTACCTTAAATAACGAATCTCATCTCAACAAGAAGGGAGACGTGCAGGATGGGACTGAGAGACCTTTTCTTACACAAACAAATTCTGTGTAGATAAGACGCCAGCCAAGGTTTGTCGGTATATGATCAAAAATGAAGCTTTAGTTTATAACGTTTTAGAAACGTTATTGTGTCCCCTTCCGTTGCATCCTACATCAAAATGACGTTCAAAACAACGAGCAGTCAGCTGACAGCTCCAACGTGGAAAGTCTGAACCCCAAGCTAGCAGCAGCGGCGACGTTATTATTACGATAAGATTAGCAGTCTATGAATGTCAGCACAGTGTGAGAAAGTTCAACTCCGCATAACGTGTCAAGGGATGCACAAACAAAGACAACTCCCGGTTTCCACAACAAATCATACATACGATTGTTATCATAGCGCCAAAGTTTCCGCCTAATGTTCTTTTCATGCAAACAAACTCAGCTGGACATATATTGTTTCCTGTGTGCGTGTAGATGAGGCAATTTACAGTATATAACCTTATATGGCAAACTCAAAGCAGACAATTAAGTATTAATACGTGCAGAAGCAACTGGACTGGAAATAGGTTATTCGCCCATCTGAAGCATAGCCTGCAGGCAGACGGCTAGCTACAACGCCTAGTGTATGAAAGCTAAATTAGCGCTAACTAGCCGTTTGTTGGCTCAAATACTTTAGCAAGTAACAAACAAATTGTTTTAAATGTCATTCATTTAAAATAACATGCTTCATGTTCCTCGTTAGGTGCATTTTACTAATCTAGCTGACATGCTAACGCTAGCTTATTCACCTCCCCACTGCTGCTGGAGTCGAATCCCACATCTCTCTGCCGGCTGTGCTTCTCTGCCACCCCGAGCAGGCGCAGCAGGGACGGGTCCTCGCTCAACGCCAGGCCGATGTTGACGGGCCTCGGCCCTCCGGCAGCCAGCTCCCCGTCGTCCGAGCCCAACCTTCCCCGTCTGGTGCGTTTGTCAGACCGCAGCCTGCTGCGAAACGTGCACGGCCGACCCGGGAAACGAGCCCGGGCAACCCCTTGGGTGCCCAAGCCTGCGAGGGTCGGGGGAGATGATAATCCGCCTCCCGATGCCGCCATTATTTACTACAACAACACGGACGGCGCGCTGGCAGAGGGTGACAGCGACGATACGAGAAGCAAGATGGACTGCGCTGATGCAAAGGCGCGAGATAGAGAGAAGGCCCAGGTGCATCATGGGAAAACGAACTTCTTCGGCCCAGCGAGCTCCTATTTCGAAACACTAGGCGCCTTCGCTTAGGTGTAACACTCATCCAAATTATCAGACGGATATTTTGTGTGTGAATTAAGAATTACGGAATCCATAAGTCAATTTCTAATACTGGGTTAGAAGAAGCATTCAGATAACTTGCTTAAGTACAAGTGGCAATAATGGACAAAATGTGAAAATAAAGTGTAATTTAAGTAGACCTGTCATAAGTAAAAATATTACATATGCAGTTTTGCATGATGAATTATGGTCAATTTTAACTGCTATGTAAACTAATTATTTAAACTTTTAACAATGCAGCATATTTTAAGAATAAAAACACTTACTTTGTTAATCTAAAAAAATATTATAGCAACTGTGAAATAAATGAAAGTAAAAATGTTAATTTTTTTTCTTCAAAATGTTATAGAGCTGAAGTTCAACTAGCATAAATGAAAAAGCTCAAGATTTCTTCTCTGTTACGTAGTAGTGTAAAAAACACTTTGTCATTGTAAATCTTGCAACATTTTGACTATTTTTGGGTGTAAACACAAAAATTATACATTACAGAAACAAAATTAAAACCAGTCTAAGGATACATGTTTGGCCAGCTTACACTGTTAGTGGTCAAAATAGTAATTTCCATTTTCAGTTAAGTTTGCTAATTACAAAAAAAAAACTTTTAAATTGCTGAATCATACACGGTTTTCTTATTTTGAGGACAAAATGCAATAGAGCTATTACACAGAGGTGTAGTGACACATAATTACACACAAAGCAGCAATAGGCATCAAAGAAATGTAAGTACCGGTACTTTAAGTCAACCACTATTTATTTTTTGAAAAAGAAATTTAAGAGCTCGAGATTAAATCACTGAAGTCCAATGCAACTGAATCCTATAACCTGGCCTATTATTGGATTCAGGATTTTATTACGAGTTTAGGACTTACAATCTCAATTTGAGTGTCCCCTTCAAGGGTTTTCCTGAAAGTAAAATTACAGTAAAATTAAAAAAAATCCCACACTTGAGGGAGAATTTGCTTGTTCTTCTACATGAATATAAAAGATTTCAGGTACAATAGAGGTAATATGAACAGCATAAAGGCCCTTGTGACATGAACTTATAGTGGACAAAAATTATGATTATGCAGAGATTAGAACAGTTTTATTTACAAGTGTAGAATATTTTTCTAAAAGAAAATAAAAAACTGCATTCCAGGAACAATCTCCATTTGGATTTTGTTGCACAACCGTGCTTCAAAAACTCTCACTCAAAAACATTCACATGAAAATGTACTACCTACACTTAGGAGAATATGAAAGAAATACTCTAACAATCATTTAACAGAATGATGCAGGATGAAGTTGCAGTCTTTTTCACATTTATTATCTTTGTTCTGCTATTTCCTTTCCTTCAGTGTGGGTGTTCAGGTGAATCTGTAGGATGCGTTCTCGTCCAAAGCTTTTTCCACAAGTGGGGCAGGAGTATCCAGAGGAGTGAGCCCTTGCCACGTGTGCTTTGAGCTGCTCAGGTCGAGCATAGCTTTCATCACAATCTGTGCATGTGTGAGCCTTGTGAAGTGAAGGCCCATGTGTCTCTTTCTTGTGTGCCCGCAGGGCTGCAACAGACGGAAATACGAGGTCACAATCTGCTTCAGGACAAGGAATCTTGAGCTTTGTTTGAGGCTCACTGGAGGGGCATCCCTCCATTGTGGAGGCATTGAATCCTTCGGATTCCTCTGATTCTTCCCCTTGTTTGATCTTCTTGCTGTCTACTGTCCCTACTTGAGCTGCGAACTTGGGTTTGCGGCCACGTTTTTTCCCCTGTGGCTTAATATTACAGTTTTGATCATTGGCAAATCTCTCCTGGTGCTGAAGGAGCTCCTCTTCTGTCTGAAAACCATGACTACATTTGCAGCATTGGTAGGTGTTGATGTCTTCGACCACTACAGGGCGCTGAGGGTGCACCGCAATTCGATGGATGCGAAGTCGTGAAGGACTAGGAAACAAGGCACCACAGTCCCTGCAGGGACACCGCCGTTCAATGCATTCATGTCGTCTGTGTTTGTTAAGCTGCAAGACATTTCACGGTCATTAATTAAAAATTTTTTTATTATTTCCTCAGCACCAAAAACTGGTTTACATGTGGCCTGCTCCACCCTCACCTCAGTAAAGGTAAAGAAGTTTTTCCGACAGTAGGGGCAGCGAAATGGCTTCTCCTCTGTGCTGTGGGTGGCTTGGTGCTTGCTTAGATCCTCAGAGAAGGAGAAGCACTTGTCACACTTGTAGCAAGTGAAGACTGTATTAGTCTGCAAAAAGACAATCAGAAATTAGGTTAAAAAATAAAATACTAACTCAGTGCTTTACTCACCTTTGTTATGAGCAAAGTCATCAATCTCAACTTAAGAAAATCAAACAAAAAATTTTTTTTTCAGTTACTTTTAAACCAAATTGCATCTCAATGACACCATAGTAAAAGTATTTAGACTTTGGGATTGTTGGTTAGACAGAACAAGCCACTAAAAACTGCTGGAAATTGTAACACGACTTTTTACTTTGTCTCAAATATATTAGAAACTAGACAATACATTTACAAAATAATGTTCAGATTGTTCAATACATCATCTATGGAGAAGGATCTTAGTCTGCTCTTCTTCTACCTGCTGCAGCTGCTGCTTGTACTGCTCCCGGTGACTCTTCCTCATGTGTCTCTCCTTGGCTTTGGCGTTACAGAAAGTGATGAAGCACTGAAAACACTGCAGACTCTCATGCTGATCTGCATCATAATGCGATAACAAGTTGATGATCAGTTACAACGTAATAGCAGGAAAAGATGGATATAACTGCACGACACCAAAGTCCGTCTGCTTCAGCAAGTAAAATAAAAGTCATGGCATCACATCATGAATGAACCATGCATATTAATGTCAGCTTACAAGACTGAAGAGGTACAGCTGCGGGCTCAGACTTGATCTCTGCTGAGGCGGATCTCCTCTCACCCCCAACGATGACTTGCTCTATCTTCAACATTTCCATGCCGGTGTTTATGGGCACTGCCTCCGCCCCCAAGCTACAGTAGTGAAAAAAACATGTTGTTGTACGCAAGCCGAGAATGCTGCATACTGCAAATTACTTAAATGGCCTTGACTTAACCCACCGGAGTCTGCAGTGACGTTAAGGACAGCGTTCAGTTTACAAACGAGAAATTTGGACATTTTGGTTAATAATAAACGTCGGAGACTGGCCTCACTGAAAACAAAGCCAAATTTCAAATTTTATTACATGCAAACTAACAGGCTTTTTTTGGCCACTGACTTCGGACAGATTAGTGTCGTGAGTATGACATTAATAACAAAAAAACAGCTAACATTGGGCCTGAGCTATGCTAATTTTAGAGGGATGGAGGCAATGGACACTGGTCGACAAGCACAGTTACAACAAAAACCCACATGACTGTGCTCATGCATTTTAAACCTTATTAATAAAATCTTGCTTTAAGCTTAGTTTCGTTTTGAACCTGTGCGTTAATGTGATGAATAAACCATAATGTCTGCCATAAATCTTTGTAAACAATTCGAAGAGGCATCCATTTCTTACCGTACGAAGCGATCAACGAAATGATGCCGCGGCGAATATCTTGCCCACATCACGTGACGAGGGAGATGTTGCCAGATATGGAGTTACCGCGATATTATGATAGTAATTCATTGTTATGATTTTTTTTTTTTTTATGTAGAGAGGCTTACAATCCACTGAACAAAACAAAATCTTTCCATGTTATTTGGTATTTAATAAAACAGCACCTACGTGTAAACTATTTTAAAAATTACTGTTTTTATATTTTCTTTATTAAATGTTAAACCCTGACTGTACTGAACATTCTACCCGAAAAAAAGATTGCAATTAAAATACAAAAAAGAGAAAACAAAAGGGTTGTTCAAGGTTCATAGAACTTTATTCAGACAAGGCAGACACATCAATGTAAAACTTGATGAAGAGGTGATTAGAGGGCACATTATCGTTTTAAATAATTTGTCCGTGACATGAGTACAGGGTTAAAAGGCATGTGAGACACAGGACAACAAGTTTAAGGAGGTAAAGAGGTTATTTAAGCCCTGGCCTGCTTCTGCTGCTGGAATTCAGAAATTCGAGTTTCCATCACAGGCCTGAAGTGCCTGATCAACCCCTGAGAACACAGAAAAGAGAATTCAGAGGAAAATTGCATATTAATATTGCTTGAATTAAAGCAGAAGAATAACAGAGACTGTAATAAGAACTACTATGTCAGTATATATTTGCAAAAAATCAGTCAAGTGTTTTTTCCGGGAAGAGAACTGGTAATTGTTTCATGTCAAATCAGTAATTTCCAAGAGTTTCTTATTAATTTTATGTATGACCCTCTTAGCATGCCAAAGCATTATAAAAGTACACATGCTTACCTGCACTGGCCATGCAGCACCATCTCCCAGAGCACAGATAGTGTGCCCCTCAATCTGCTTACTAAGCTCCCAAATCATGTCGATCTCTGCTGGCCTTGCATCACCTTGCACAAAACGCCACATCATCTTATTCATCCAGTCCACTCCTACAAAAACAAGGGAAAGGAAAAGAAATATTTATAGGTTTGTAAGAGTCAGAGACCCGGTGTGTGCACTGAATACATAAAATGACACTACAATAAAAATGACACTTACCCTCTCTGCAGGGTGTGCACTGGCCACAGCTCTCATGTTTGTAGAACTCAATCAGGCGGGCAATGGCTCTGATAATGTCAGTCTGCGAGTACAAAACATCCACTGATGTAACAGATGTTTTATGTTTTCTTTATGCAAAATAAATTGTGCTGCACAGTTGAAAAACTTACAGATTTGTCCATGACAATTAATGCAGCTGTGCCGAGGCCAGTCTGAGCCTGGATGAGGCCATCAAAGTCCATCAGAACTTCTTCACATACATTCTTGGGAATGAGGGGTGTTGAGGAGCCACCAGGGATTACAGCCAGCAGGTTATCCCAACCACCGCGCACTCCACCTACCAGACAGATGTTCGTTTCAATTAAGTAAAAAAAACTGCATTCACTTTGGCTGTGCTTATGCTAAGCTGCCTTAATCTTTTCAATCCATAACCCCCTCAGTGCAGAGAAACACAGGAGGATAAACAAATACATTTAGGTTTCCCCTTTCCAGCAGTTTCATGGACATTATTATTTACAGGGGGGTTTTGTTAATTCACTAGTAAAAGTCATAAGCATTTTCTCAACAGAATCATATTAATTCATTTTTGTCAAATTCTTAGTGCATTGTGTACCTGCGTGCCTCTCAATGAGGTCTTTCAACGGGACAGACATCTCCTCCTCTACGGTGCAAGGGTGGTTAACATGGCCAGAGATGTTGAAGAGCTTTGTGCCAGAGTTTCTCTCTCTGCCAAAGCCCACAAACCATGAGCCTCCACGGCGGCAGATGGTGGGTGCCACGGATACAGTCTCCACGTTGGCAACAGTTGTTGGGCAACCAAACACACCTTAAAGATAGCAGCAGGAGTAAGGTGGATTTTTCAGTGCTACTTTCATTTGGCAAATACAAAAAGTGTCCAACAGTTGTCCCAAAAATATTTGTTTTTCATGTTTTATACCACACTTTTTGCACTGGAACTCACCCACATCAGCAGGAAATGGGGGCTTCAGACGGGGCTTCCCTTGCTTGCCCTCCAGTGACTCAATAAGAGCAGTTTCCTCTCCGCAGATGTACGCTCCAGCACCACGCATCACAAACACATCGAAGTCATAACCGGAGCCACAGGCATTCCTTCCAATGAGCCCAGCAGCATAGGCCTCATTGATAGCCACCTAAGAACAGATATTAAAAATATACTGCATTAAATGGAGACTCATACTTAATGTTATTATACACACTAAACCAAAAATTACGATCATCGGTGAATATGGCCAGCACTGTGTCAAAATAAACCAGGACAAAACTGGCATCTGAAAATGCCAGCATTTTTGGTTTACATTCAAGAGATTCAAGAAGCTTTATTTATCCCAAGGGAAATAATTTATCCGGAGGGAAATAATACATCTGGAAATGGTCTTGATTGTATAAATTGTAAAGAAATTATGAAGTTTGAGCATCAATAGCTCTTCTTGAACTCTTGCAGAATTATGTAAAAAAAAAAACCCATCAAATTATTATGGGTCATTTTATCTGCATGTAATGACTGTAATGACAAAGACTGTGCAGTTTTATGACAGATACAGAAATCTAACTAATTCATGGTGTTTGCTAAAATGATTGCAAAAGTTAAAAGAAAGACACACAGCATCAAGTGTTGAAATGTTGTCTTCCAAAGTGACTATTTAAGTCTAGATTCACAAATACTCCAATCGTTTTTTCAATAAACTGACACCTTTGAAAAATGTACAGCAGTTTTTAGATTTGCATAACAAGTTTCATTCTGTTCATTTCACCTGCAGGTTGGATGACTCGTTGTAGAATTCTCCTCTGATATAGATATAAGCAGCACGAGCCCCCATCGCCCTCCCAGCAACCAGGCAGCCCTCTACTAGCTTGTGTGGGTCGTTCCTCATAATCTCTCTGTCCTTACAGGTTCCAGGTTCTCCCTCATCTGCATTCACCACCAAATACTTTGGCCTAAAGCAGGAAAGTAAAAGCGAATTAAATAGAGCAAACTTATTTTTTTCCCATAGTAGCTGCTGTAGCTGATAATCCAAAAGAGTCTTCATGTTTGGCTACATAAGACATTTGAAATTAAAACATGTTTAACCTTATAATTCAATAAAGGGGAAAAAGGGAAAAAGGGGAGAAGATGCCTGAACATCTTGTTGTCTCCTCACTGACCTGCCATCGCTGGGCTTGTTCATGAAGCTCCACTTCATGCCTGTAGGAAATCCAGCTCCACCTCTACCACGGAGGCCAGAAACTTTGATCTCATTGAGGATCCAGTCCACTCCCTTCAAAAGAATCTCCTTAGTTTTGTACCAATCACCGCGCCTCATAGCACCCTTCAGCCTGAAGCACAAATTTGAGCATGTGAGGATTTGAGCACAAAATTGAGAAGTTTTAATCCAACTAATATTCTTGTTGAGTCAAAACAAAAAAAAATAATATTTAACTGTTACTACTCAGAACAATATTTTGAATTTTGTAAAAGAATCAATTCAGTACATAATGTTTTAAAAAATTTTGCAGAGCACACTAGAGAAATAAATTGGATGTTACCTCCAGTCATGGCGGCCGTAAAGGTTTGTGAAGATTCGGTCCTCATCTGCCAAAGGTCCATATGTTGTTTTCTTAGGAGGACTCTGAATAAACGGGACAAACATTAACTCTATTGTCGCCATTTGAAATTTAGTTGAACATAATTTAAGCCAGGTACCTGTGCCGTGCTGTTGAACCGGGTGATGGCAGTCACTCCGCCTTGGCTGACAGCAGCTGGAGCGCGTGCCACCCCACTCACCACTGCACGAGTCAGGGACAGCATCCTTCCTGTAAGAAGGTGAGATAATAACAAGAGTAGATAAATAAATAATAAGCTTGCATCAATTTAACAATTTATCAAGGATTATCACAATTAGGGCTGCAGCTAATAATAACAACAAAAGCAGAGTTTTGAGTGGGGAAGTAGATAGATAGATAGATAGATAGATAGATGTACTTTATTGATCCCAAATTGGGAAACTCCACTGTTGCAGCACTCCA
>JAQMCX010000018.1:7790936-7853506 GCA_029814765.1 Acanthurus leucopareius | reverse complement strand
TGCTACCGCTAGCCTAGCGTTAAGCTAAGTTAACCTTGTAATGTCAAAATAAAAGCAGCGACATAGCACACAAATATCAAATCGAAAACATATGAATCAATTAGTTATTGCATGCCGTCGTATCAGCTGCATTTAAAGCATCTAAAAAACAAAAGAAATGTGTGATGTACGATGGCAAACAACCAACCCTTCTTACCTTCTTCTACGTCCCGAGCTTATGAAATGTGGAGCGGAAGTAGATGGCGGAGCAGACGAGGACGCGGCCCGGATGGTGTCACCGACAACACAGCTGCGGCGCTGCGGAGGCTTATTTAAACGTCCTGGTTGCACAACATGTTGTCAATGAAGCGTCCTCTCTGCGATGAAAGGGAGCTTTCATAACAACAATCAGATAAATCTAGAGGGAGTGTTTTTTTGCAGGTATTTTTTATGTAATTTACCCAAGTATCATCCGCCTATACTATAATTGAATATTTCAGATGAAGATATCGTACTTTTGACCGTATTTAAAAGCTGTAATAACCAATTGTTTTACAGAAAAAAAGACTTAAAATATTTTTTAAAAATGTATGATCGTCTCTATATGTAAAGTGTATGGTAAAAGATGATGAATTATATTGTTAAACATGGTACTTAAAAACTAGCTCCACCTGAACAAGGGTAAATATTAAAATACTAATATGTTAATGCTCTAACAATCATATTAGTAGACAGTATAAAATAATATGACACAATAACAGTCTGAAATGGGCCATTCCTAGTACATAATAGATTAAGAGAAACTGGAACAGTGTTTTTACAATTAGTTTTGTTTTTGTTTTTTTTAATGGTAGCAGACTTCTTTAATTTTAGTTAAATACCTGAGACTTTTTTTCATTAGTGGTGTGTTTGTGCGCAGGCAATTATAACACTTACAGCTCATAACAACATCACTGAAGCAAACTGCGTTGGCAAAAATACATTTTTATGTACATTTTTTAGGCCATTAGTACGAGGACTCTTAATCAGAAAGTTTAAATAATTTAAAAGGAAAGACTTGTTTAATTCATTCATTTATAATATTGTATTCAAGGGATTTTTCACTCTGCTCAAAGTTATGTGGAAAAACCTTTAAGCTATCGGCACAGCTCTATTTGTTTGCCAACAGGCAGTTCAAAGATACTATAGGCTCCTTTTTTTCCAGCAACTAAATTCTTCAAAATTAAGCTACTGAAAGTTTATTCTATTAAAACCAAAGGTATGTTTGAAAAATATATGCCATCATATTTAAGCAGAATAACTTTACGACATGTTTGGGCAAAAAAGTAAAAGAAAAACAACAAAGCAAAATTACAGCATTTAATACTGGATACTAACATGTAAAGATGCAAAGGTAGACTCTTCAATTCGTGTGTTGTCCTTAAGCTCCAAATGTGTTGCCTCTGAAATGAGGCAATCCAAACAGCGATATATAGCTGTGTACAATTTGTCTCCGAACAGTTATTACATCATAGCAGCTAATCCTCACTATACAATAGTATTAAACCCTAGCTTGATGCAATCTACGGATCCGATCATTTAAATGAGCGCAACATACAGCTGTACAATGTTTCGCCCAGCTGGTGCCCTCATGTGCTTCTATTATCTTGAATGAATGATTTTGACAGATAATGAAACTGCAATCTCAGAAAGTGTTTAGGCGATTTAAAATGATTCTTTGAGTACTGTCTCCATTTGAAACAGCTGGTGTTGCCGGTGATAAAAATCACAAAAATCACCAAATGTAAGCCCATGAAGAAACAAAGAAAAGGGAACTTTTTAACTGTCATAAATTTGTAAATTAGACAATGGATCTAACATGTAAATGCACAAAGATCTAACACAAAAATGACATAAACTTAGAGCTTATTATGATTCAAGTAACAAAACTGAATAAACTGAACTTACAACATTTTCAGCCAAATGCGGCAATAATATGTTAATAAATAAAACTGATTGTCACCAGGCAGTTTTCCATCACTGAAGTAAAACCAATTAGTGTAATTTACATTGAAGGTTCCCTGTTATGTGCTCAAGTTCAGTCAAAGAGTGACACAAATCCTCCACGTCTGGCCAGAGTCTCTTTCTGTTGGTACTGAGGATGTCACTCAGGTGGGGGGGGCTGATAACTGGGTCTGCGAGCGACCCGGCCCAGTCGGTCCACAGCCACGCTCTCAAACGCCCTCCTCATGAGAGGATGCTCCTCCAGGACCTCGTTGAAACTGTCCACGCTCAGGGAGTAAAGGCGGCAGTAGGTGTCGGCCTTCACGGTGGCTGTGCGTCGTCCTTGGGTCAGCAGACAGATCTCTGAACAAAGAAGGAGAGAGTCACTTTAAAACATTAGTTTCGAGTATCAGAAAATACACAACTGTGTGTTCTTTCCAAGAATAAATGAATGAAATAATGAATTACCCTTTCCTGGATCCTGTAACTTAAGTCTCTCAGTATTTAATTAAAAAACACCATAGAAAAGATTAGGGCGATTATAGTGAGGAAATTAAGAGTGATTCTGAATGTTGAGTTAACAATCCTCCTTTGAGAACCACAGTAAAATAGCACAAAAGCAATTTCTGCTGCTAAATGTCTGTATATAAAAACGATTAGAAAAAAAAGACAAAGTTTGGGGATGTCGTGCAGTAGTAGAGGATCATGGGATTTGTTTATTTCATTGTTAACCACACACCATTGCAGATGAAAATCTCTCGGACTGACTCATGCAAATGTTTAAGACCAGGTAATTTATTAAAATTTTATTCCAATTCATTGCATGTGCCTACTTCCCTCTTCACTCTCTGACTTGTGTTACCTCTGAAGTAAGTGACAAGTGGCAAAATTCAATTGTAGAAGAGTTACATATTGTTTTTTGTAACCAATTAAGTAATTTTCAAAACACAAAGACAAAAATTCACTTGTTCCAGTTTCTCAAATGTTAAAAAAATTCCTGTTTAACTATTATTACAAGAAAAAAGTTTTAACACTTTGCACTTTGAATTTGTTGGTTGAACTAAACAAGCAAACTCAAGAAGTCAAGCCTGAGTTTTAGGACTTTGTGATGGATATTGTTCCCAATTTCCTAACATTTCTGGACCAAAAATACTGAAATTAATTGAGAAAATTACTGTCAGACTAATCAATAATGAAATACTCAAAAGGAGGCAGCTTTACATATTTATACATTTGATAGGGAACTGTTGAAGGTTAAAGTTTACCCCCAAAATACGCTCCGTCATTGAGTGTGATCTCCTTGCTGCCTCGTGGGATGACGGTGACGGTGCCGTGCTGGATGAAGTACATTTTCCGACCCAGCGTTCCTTCTCGTATGATCAAGTCTCCGGGTTGGAAGACTTCAAATCGCAGCTTGGTCAGGATCACCGTCACAAAATGAGGGTCGGTGTTGGCGAACAGAGGCATGTTGGCCACAAGCCCTCGACAGTTATAGCTGACGATCTCCTGCATGATGGGAGAAAGAGAGGAGGGACAAAGTGACACACTGACAAAACTCTCTCTCTGTTAACATACAGTAAACTATTTAACATCAACATATTGTGTAGTTGTTTAATCACAGTTTGTTTTCCAAATGAATGATTCTGAGCAAATTTTACTTGAAAAGTAACTAAATAATTATTGGAGTTATTGTTCAAAGTATGTGAGGAGTTTTGTACAAGTGATTTGATTTTTTTTTGATAATTGTGATCTTGAGAGTTTCTATGAAAATAATAATAATAATAGAATAATCTATGAGAATTTGACACTTTTATACAACTGTTAGCTGAATATCTCTGGTTTTTGCTTGTTGATTGGACAAACCTTCCTCCTTAGTAATTTTTTTCACAAATTTCTGTAATTTCATCAACCTAACATTTGATAAAAACCATCAATCTTAATTTATATAAACTTGTTTCACTTTTATTGTTTCAGTCTGGGTTTGAATCTTTGTAGTCATGTGACAATAAAAACAGAGAGCAAGAAACAGGAAGTCAAATCAAAGGTTTGATGAATGACAGACCTCCTTGAGCGGATCACTGAGCTCTCCGAGGATGCTGTCCTCGTCGAACATCTTGCCTTGGAATCGCTGCTCGTAATAATCATGGATCCTCTGTCTCACGTCGCCTGGCAGTTTATGGAACGACATGTACTGCTCCACTTGCTTGTACTGAAAACATTTGTACAAAACACATGGTGATGTGACCTTCACGAGGATACAATTGAAATTCCACATGGTCGATGCCAGATGTCACATTTAGTCACATTTCCTACCATGTGTTAACTGAATTATTCCTAAGCTTAATTATTATGCATTTATTCTGTTTAGCATTTTTTTTTCCAACTTTAAGTGGATTACAAACTCATTTGTAATGGGCATTAGCAAACAATGATCCAGAGCAAAGGTGCCGCCATTTGTCTATTGTCTGTTATGCTTCATTTTGTGAAAATCCCCTGGAAAGGGTCACACTGAGGCCACAAAATCCATTAGATAATACACATATTCTCTTTAGCACAGTTTCCGTGAATAAGGTACGAGCATGTAAGCAAGCTTATGATATAAAACATGGCTGTGATATTAAAGCTCACAGCCAGAATCACACAAGCATCCACGTGAACCTCCCAGGACACAAATCAACTGAAGCTGTAGGTCAAAATGTTTTCGTTTGTTAATCTTTCCGAGTGCGTGTAGAGATGATTACCTTCTCTTGATACTGGCGGTGTGATGCATCCAAGGACTGTACCAGGTTAGTCGCGTGGCCGAGGAACATGGCGTAGCAGGTGGCCCCAACAACCATGCTGATCATGGTGAGCCAAACGTCGCTCATGCCTTCTGGAGGATGGGCGCCGTATCCTATACACAGCATGTGACTCATAGCCATAAAAAGGGCATATGAGTATTGTAAGTGCCAAGTTGAGTTCTGACAAAGGTAGAAACAAATGGAAAGGACAGAGCAGGGTTGCTTTGATAAAAAATACTTTGATCTGGCTAGTACTGCTGACATGAATTCAGCGTAGTTTGTGGTTCAGTTTGTGGTTACAGATAAAAGTCTCCTAATTGTTCCCAGAAAGTTTCCTGGATTCAGTGTGATTTGGTATTTATCAAAGGGACGTTTTGAGAAATACACTTTCACTTCCTTTTCAAAAATTAATGAGAAGATGGATACTTTTCTTGTGTCTGTACAGTAAGTAAAATAAGCAGCTGGTTAGACAAGCTTAGCGCAGAGACAGCAAACAGCTAGCCTGAATGCCCAAAGGAGGATCCAGGAAGTAGTCTCAGGCATATAAATCAGATCAGAGTCATTTCAACACTTTCTTTGTGGTTTAAACAAACAAAATTTAGTGCGTAAAAAAAAGCGAGGCTCATTTGTTTTGTAAGACTGAGCCAGGTTCGCAGTTTCCCCTCATGTCCAGTCTTTGCGCTGAGCTTAGCTAACCACCTGCTGGCTGTTACATCATCATTACTAAACAGACAGACAGACTGGTGTCAATATTCTCATTTCCCATAATGTCACCACAAGTGAGTAGCCTATACAACACACACAAACATGTATTTAGAATAAAACGGGAAATCATAATGAAATAACCATCATAACCTAAGTAAACGTGAATGACATCCATATATAAAGATTTTCCAGGTTTAAATATAATATTAGGCATGTATGAATGAACTTGTGCTCACCACCATATTATTTTTGGATACCCAGCAGTCCGAGGGGAAGTCTTGCAGCATAGGCACCATGAAGGTCAGGCAGCCATCCCAGTGGCACAGCAGCAGCATCATGCCAATCAGGTTGACTATCCGCACCACAGCGCTGGCCAGGTCATAAGTCATGTGGAAAATCTGACAGAGAGAAAGTTGTATGGAGGAGAAAAACAACATTAAACTGGAAAAACACTGAATTTTTTGTTGTGTGTTGTTATGTAAATCACTATGTGCTTTGTTTCTCTGTTTGTTTCCCATCCTCCTCTCTATCTTTTACCTCCTCCCACTGGTGAATGTAGCGGATGAGGCGAGACAGCCGCAGAAGACGCAGCAGACTGAGGATCTTGGTGAAACGCACAATGCGGAGAGCTCGGGCGGTGCGGTACACGTCAGAAGATTCGTGTCTGGACTCCAGGTCGACGATGAGGAAGAAGTAGTCGACGGGGATGGAGGAGACGAAGTCCACCAGGAACCAGGTGCGGAGGTAATGCATGCGGATCTCTTTGGGGTCCAGGATGATGTGGCTGTCCTCTCCTGCGATGCCCGTGCGGAAATTGAAAACCAGGTCCATGAGGAACAGAGTGTCAGACAGGACGTTGAAGGTGATCCAGGGCATGGTGTTCTGGTCTTCAAAGAAGGTGATACCCCAGGGCAGAATGACCAGATTGCTCATCATCAACAGGAGCATCACGAGATCCCAATAAAACCTGGACGAAAAAGGAGTGTGAGCTTTTTTATTCTGCTGTTCAAAGATGCAGCTGCATGTATGTGTAGCCAGTGTTCATAATGGTTTATTAACAACTTGACAGGATATGGAACTGGATATAGACGACAAGATAAGGTCTCCAGCGTTCACAGATCACTTCTTTGTCTGAAGAAACCTACTATGAAGACTCTGTATGAGGTGGAGCTCGATGAAACACAACTTTTTCTCAAAATATATGAATTGTTTAAGAATTAAATGTGTTACATCATGTAAATTGGTGGACTCTAGCTGATGGATTCAAGACTTGTGTTGATCTTCTAATAAATAAAACTATAAGCCAGTATTCATATATCCCATAATACCATCAAGAGAGCTATCAAGGTTGAGTGAAGTCATCCAATCAGAAGGACAGTGCGTCATGCAGGGAATGACCCATTTCTGAGTAACCCCTTACTCTCATAACACCTCCTGTCACAGGAGGAATCCCTCTCATGAAAAATGTATGATTTTTACCTCATGAGGCTCAGCATGCTATCAAAGAAGACAATGAAGGAAAGGCAACTTCACTACTGGAAATGTCTGATGCACAGTCTGCTGCTTTTTAGGATGTCGAAGCCCAGACGTCTGGGTTGTACATAGCTGCACTCATCGCTGTTTGCTTCATGGTACACAAGTCCCATTTTCCTCTGGGTCTCCAGTGTCTTGGTATACATCAGGGATACACGGTTTAGGTTTCCTTACAGATTGTTTCCATCAAGTATCAATCACTCTGGGTTTCTCTCTTGCTCTCAGTCTCTCTTGTATTACAGCAGCATAGGAACAGAATATGAACCAGGCTATTTTTTGATTACAGTCACCTTTCGCAATATGAACCCTGTGAGAAAGTAGCCTTGTTCTAGAGCCGGTCAGAGTAGAGACAGAGGAGCTGATAGATTAGTTCCTCATTCTCATTCACGTTTATCCCTCTGTCAATCTCTTGCGTCCACGTCCTCTGTGTCAACACGCTGGTTTACATGACTACTTATCGTCTCCTCTCATGTTGCAACAGATTAGTGAATGTTCGCTGCTAATAACTCCACCAAAGACTCTGGACTGCATTGTAGCTGTTTACATGAAGTGTGTGTGTTCAAGTATGAGTGTGTGAGAGAGAGGAAGAATTAATTATGCTGCATTAATAACAACGAGGCTGGAACAGTAGGAATGTGGCTCGATAGCATTGTACCGAATGAATGAATCTGAATCCAGGACTGAATCAACTAAGTTTAGTTTGTAGCTTCTCAAAGCAACACAGGTTGGAAATAACTGAGGTCTTCTGACGTTCAAAGAACTGAAATTCATGAGTTACATATCTGCTTTAAAGAGATTTTTCATTTGTTTACCTTTACAGTCGCGCTAGGCATTGGTCCAGATTGAAATACTGCAACAACTATTTGATCCATGGCTGTTAAAGTGTCTACAGACATTCAGATAATAAATTCTAATGATTTTGGTGATCCCCTGATTTTTCCTCTAGTGCAAAAGAGTAAACTACAGGATGGTTCGCCACTCTGATTTGTAATGACATTCAAGTTTTTTCCCTGAATGATGGGATCTCTAGACTTTAATCTGACACCACCTAGACCTGTCACAACTAGTGCATAACTGCCTGATCACACATAATTGAGTTGACAGCGATAATTTTGCATAATAATT
Organism: Acanthurus leucopareius; assembly: GCA_029814765.1. Classification (NCBI taxonomy): domain Eukaryota; kingdom Metazoa; phylum Chordata; class Actinopteri; order Acanthuriformes; family Acanthuridae; genus Acanthurus; species Acanthurus leucopareius. The sequence goes on along the minus strand of JAQMCX010000018.1, from coordinate 7,845,401 downwards.
ACAATCATGTGCATTCACCTGTGAAGAAAACTTCACATTCCCATCTGTTTCCACATCATTTTCCACCATATGAGGTTTGACTTGTGCTCATTTAATGACTGTCATGCTGCACCGCCTTTTTCTGCTATAATTTATTGGAACCTGAGTGGAGAATTAGTGGCACCAACTATTTATCTTGAGGCGTTCAGTTTCTAATATTGCATTATGATAGAAAATGGAAAAGCAAGAGATTGTAAAAAAAAAAATACCATAAAATGTGACTGTGATACCCACTTTGGATTCAAGTGAGGAACCTTTTCTCCTTCTTTTTTGTCCTCCACCTCTGAATAAAAGTCAAGAAGGAGTCTTCCTCTCTCTTTTTCTCTCTCTGTATAGATTATGTAGGTCGAATAAGAGGGTCATGGCTCTGAGATTAACAGATTTGCTTATTTACCATCGTCAAATTGGATTCAAAATGCTAAACAGAACTAGCTATCTGACCTTAACCCCTAAGCAGGATTTCTGAGTGCCAAAAACGTGCTGTTCCAACTCATCCATTTTAAAGGGGAAGTTGGAGCATACGGTATAAGGAGAGCAGGCCTTTCGGTAATCCCCCCTCAGCTGTCTGTGTATTATTGCATAATAGAGCAAGATTGGAATTATAGGGATTCTTATGGGCAATAATCCCCCTGCACGGGTTTATCCTCCCTGTCTGGCATAGTCCTGATGTTTAAAAATGGTTTAAATTTGATGGTGACAGATTGCTTGGGCATCACCGCTAAGATGTCATTCAAAAAAGCCCCCAAAAGCTGTATATTCTGGCAGATCCTGCAAAATTAAGGCTAAACTAAAACTATTAATCACTGGATTTTTTTCAAATAGAAGATATTCGGTCATGTAAGGTATCGGTGTCAATGAAAGTAGTTCTCCTCTTAATGAACATGGAGGAAGGGAGTCACCGGTGATGTCATTAATCCAAATGATCTTGTCCTATAAACTGTATCACTAATCAAATCCCTTCATCGTCTTATCATGTGCAAGGAACCGTGACATCAGCTGCTGTACTGTAGTCTGTCCTTGGAAAAAAAATGGACCTGAGCACCATCACAGGCTGCTGGATGAATGAAAAGTGGATGCTTTCAAGGGAAATTTATAAAATATCAGTGACAAATTGGGACATCTTTGTCTGCAAATGGTTACTAACTTCTGTTTTTTAAGGCAGTCTGTACAAAAATAGTGTAAAAATTTCCGATGTACAGAAACTGAGGTAAGGAAAATGTAAGGGTAACCCGTCCTCATCATTACCTGAAGTCACTGTAGGGGTGGATGATCCAAACTCCAAAGCTCTTGACCCTGGCCTGCTCAGCAGCTACACCCTTGTGACTGCCAAACATGCGCAGGGAGAACTTGTTGACCCCGGGCTGCAGCATGGATCCAAACTGCCTCTGGAAGTAGGTGGAGTGGTCCTGTGGCGCCTCATCTTCGCCTCCATCACTGTCCACATTGGTGTCCAGCAGGCCGTCTGGATCTGCTGTGTAGTCGTCATTGTGAGTCTTGACCAAAGAGAAGAGGGTCTTGGTCACATCTGCCCTCTTGTCTGTCTTCGGGGAGGGGGTAGTCGGGGGGGTTGTCCTCTGGGAGCCACTTCTCCATCTCGAGAAGCGGAGGCTGCCCCAGCTGCGGTACCGAGGTGTATCCAGTTTGTGCGCCGGGCTCTCACTGATGCTTCGCTGTTCATCTGCACTTTTGGGGGTGCTGGTCATTTTCACACCTTGCACTTTAACCTGGACAATGAAGAAAGGGCTCTAATGCCCCCTGTGATTTGGCTTAAAGGGTCTCGATTGTTCACTTACGAATAAAGTTTACTGCAGCTGCCATTTCAATGTGATGCATTATTTTAGTGTTAACTTCCTTTACAAAAAAACAAAACAAACAAAAAACAAGCAAAAATGCTCACTTTTAAGCAGGCTGTTTAGATAACAAAAAAAATGCAACTAAAGAAGCATTAAATAATATAATAATAGTATAATATAAAACAGTTGCAGCACAGCAACTACAAAACTCTGGTAACCAGGTTACTTTTGACTAAAGTACCACATTCACATCACAAGTGTCACAATTGTGTAAAGCTTTAAAAAAAACAACGACTTTCCCCACAAGAGTTCCCTTAAAAAGTAAATCCATGCAAAGTTGCAGTGTCCATTCAAATAGTGGCGTCCTGTGATGAATGAAACCTGCTCGCCGTGAAAAAGAAAAACTTCAGCTCCCGATGTGTGTGTGCGTGTGTGTCCGCCTCTGTTTGACCATTAGAGGACGGACGCACGTTGACAGAGAGGCTCAATAACCTTCAATAATCGGCTTGTTGGCATAACTGCGTCCACTCACCTCTCTCCTCTCTCCTCCTCCTCCTCCTCCCTGCTGTGGAAGTGCCCTCCCTCCTGCTGGCCGAGTCCCGGGGTGGTGACACGGCTGCAGGTCATGCTGTGCAGCCGGGACAAGGACCCTGCAGGTCGGCAGACGAATTATTGCGATGACCATCCTCATTTCAGAGGGAAAACAGTCGTCTGCTGACACGCTCAATAATAATAATTAATAATGGCATGCGCTGTGTTTCTAAGGCCACTGTGCACATCAGACTGTTTTTCCCTATCCCAAGCACGATAGGCTACCGAAATCTATTTAATAGTCTAGTCACAATTAATAATTATAAAGCATTATGCATTCAAGTAATTTGACATTTTTACGATAACAAAAAGGTTTTTTCATATCGTATATTTTTAATATATATTTGCTATAAAAACTACCTCAGTTTTTTAAATAATATGAGCCTTTTTTTCTGATTTTGAAGAACACGTGAGTTGAAAAAAAATGTGATCACTGTCCCAAAATTATTATGTCTGTCACATTGTCGCATTTGACGGTATTTTAGCAGATATTTTCTTTTTAATTGTTCAATTTGTAAAAAAGCCAAAATGTGTAATCGGGGGGCGACTCTCAGCTCTTGTGTAAAATTTGTGTGCCAAGAAAAAAAAATGATAATACAACAACAACAACAAAAATAAATGAATAAAACAAATAATTTATTTTTAATTATCATGGATCTAACTGTAAAATCCAGTGTCTCACAGACTCGCTCTGTTATGTCCCCTCACATCCCCAAAAAACAGAAATAACTTTTACAAAGAGAGAAAAAAAACAACCTGTTTCCTAATTCGTACCTTAAAATATAATGTTAGTCCATTTTTTAGCGGAGGTTCCTGTAATACACTTTACTCTCATTGTTTAATACATTTTAACGGCATTTTCTTAGGTTACAAGAAAAATACAGCTGTAAAGGTTTAAATTTGTACTTAAGAATAAATCAGTCAAACTGTTGTAAAAGAAAATATAAAGATATATAAGATAGAATTGACAAATGGCTGACAGAGCTTTGTGTTTGTTTGTTTACACCTGTGTAATCAAATGCATATGGTACCAGGTTGTCATCTTGCTCAGTGCTGCCCACATGTGCTCACTCTTGGTATCGTCCCGTCTATGACCAGGTCAGTCTTCATTACATGGACTCATGTACTGGATCACATTTCACCGCTGTCGGCCATGTACTTTCTGAAGTGGCAGGTGTCATGTTAACATTACACCCGTGACTCAGAGGCAAACAGTCACATCTGAGAAGCTGCAGCCACAGTTACTGGGTCAATCCTGAAGCTGACTCCTTGTTTAAAATTAGCCTTTCAGACTTTGTGGTCAAAATTTATCAATAAACAGTTCATTTGTGACAGTAACCATGACATTAGCAATGTGGGTGCAAGCAAGAAAATGTGCTGCAGGCACACGGATGAGCTGATTAGCTTATCTTTGCATCAAAACTGGAAACAGTAGAGGCTGACGCTCTGTCTTTGTCTAAATGCCGACACCAATCCAAAAAACAGCGTTAACAGTCTGCTGTTCTGTGGTTGCTTAACTTATTGCTTCACTCCCCAAAGAAATTGAAAATTGAGGTTTCATTTTACCAACAAATCCCAGTGTATTGAAATGATAAATAATCAGCAGGAAAAAAAGACCAATAAAACATCACAGACTCACAAATGTTTCAGTAAAAAAATGCTTATTATCAGTGTTATGAATACATATAATACATACCCCCCTCAACAGTTTAGCAAGAACATTCAATACATCATGACAGGGATGATACAAAAAACACCATATCGAAATCAAGAGTTAGTTTCTGTCATAGTGAAGCCGAAGAGTCACTTGGTCGAGGATCTTATTCCTCATCTGCAGGCGGGGGGCTTTCTACAGAGGACTCGCATAATTTCCTAAAAGACACAATCATATGACAATTATCACACTTTGCTTTCTTTCTGCAAATGTTTGCTTTTTATGTGATGAGAATCTTTTTTGTGACTCACATAGCAAGTGGGTTTTTGTTCACGTAATTACATATCTGTCTGTACTCCCTCAGTTGTGTTTTCAGAGACGTTAACTCTGCGTCCCAGGCAGCGGTGTCTGATTTAAAGGACGCTAAATAACAAAAAAAAAGAGAGCAGGAACAATAGAAACGTGAGCAATAATTGCTGTATCAAACCACATGGTGGCACCAGTAGCCGAGCAGGAGTTGTCTCTGAACTAGCACTGAGTAATACCTTCAGTATCAGTGTGCTCCTTCTCTTTGTCGGCCAGCTCATCGGCACTTGTTTTCTGCAGCAGAGGGAAAGAAATGTTGGCAAACTGATCTGGAATTTGTTCCAAACAACGCAGTGCATACTTACGTAAATATCTTAATTAGACCTGCAAAGAGAAAGTTTTAACAATGATATCAAAGCTGTGAGATTAGTGTGCATTCTCTAATATAAAATTGTGCTACTCAGAGCAAAGAAGAAGAAAAATTAAGATATTTTACTTTAATGAAAGTATTAATTATGCAATGTGAAAATTTTCCACAACAAAAAGTCCTGAATTTAAAACCTTCAAAGTAAAAAGAAGTACTTGTCTGAATAAAAAAAAAGTTTCTGACAGATATGATTCAATATTTTATCAGCACGAAGGTTCATTTTGACTCTTTTTTGTTGGTTTTTCTTCAAATATTAGATGATTTGACCTCTATGCACCTTAAGTGGACATTGAAAAAATGTTTTAGAGAGTAATTAAAGTTGCTTACAACTCATAGATCTGTGAAGAAAGACAAAAGACCTACATTTTTAAAGAGAAATAAGATAAAAGGTTGAAAACCACTTGTGCAATATAAAACAGTGTTGTATTTTAATTAGAATTACCGTAATCTTTTTAAAAATGTATTGAAATCTTTGACTGTAAAGTCAGTTGTAACTTTAGCTGTAACATTAACTCAGTAAAGTAAAATATTTCTCACTTAAAAATTGAGCAGTCAAAGTAGAGAGCAGCATAAAATGAAATATTTACCTTAAAACTATATTAAGCACTTAATAAAATATACCCAAGGCTTTGTGAACATAAAGTCTTCACAAAACAATTAATATTTATTTTTACACTTTCTAAAAAGGAGCCTCATTCACTGGTCCTCACTGTCTCATTGTCCTGAACTGTCCTATCAATGATCTACAGGCTATATTCATATGAACAAATGTTTTCTTTAAGTTTCTAAGTTTTATCATTCATACGCTGCTCAAATGTTACTTCCTCTGCAGCTGCACCTCCACCGTTTGCATAGTGACTATAAACAACAGCCCACACACTCTCCCTCATCACGTCATATCTCACGTGTTTACATTGTTTTTGTGAAAGAAAATAGGATTAAAAAAAGCAGAGAAACTCTTCACCTTTTCTTCTTGACACTTGTCATTTTCTGTTTTCTTCCAATCCATCGCTCCTTTGACTTTGGTCACCATAGACTGCAGATCATCCGCCACCTTTGTCCCCTGAAACACCAACTTTTCCATCGTCACCATAAAAAACTCCTCTTTTGCATGTATCTTATCAAAGGTCTCTGACTCCACTTGCAGCTTTTCCATCCCTTTTTTTAGCATCATCCACACTTGATGTTGGCCAAAAATAATCACCAGCAGTCCCATGGACAACAGGCAGGCCAAAATGAACACAATCCACTGAAGTCGCATTGATGCTGCTCAGGTTGCTCGAATGCAGAAAGAGTAAAAAAAAAAAACAAAGAGATAAACAGAGAGAGATAAACTTGAGAGAGAAACAATGCGATAAACTTCATACTTCCTGAGTCAAACGTTCTCTTACCTTTGTTGTGTATACTCCTGCTTTTTTACTGTTCACTTATTTGCAACTCTAGATTCAGAGACAACAAACAACCCCCAAGACACGAGCTGCGGGTTACCGTTTGATTTGCTGCTAATGCCACTTTTGCAGCCTCCCTCTTCCTGAACCAACTGGCTCATCTGGTTTAGTTTCACGGGGCAAACAGGCTGAGCAACTCATCTGGTGCCCAGTGGAGCTGGTGAAGTGTGGATATCGAGGTGAAGAAGCTCAAACTTTCCCCTCAGTGTGTGAAAATTATACTGGTTTTATTGTGTTGAGGAGACAAGCTGTGATTTCTAAAGAGAGAAGCTGGATGATCAGTGGTGCAATTGATCACACCTGTAACCAATCAGCTTCTTTCCCATGAAGCCGATGTCTTTATTTATCTACTTATTTCTGAGTAAAAACATGGAATGGATACTTTTACATTAATGCAGGTGTTAGACTGTAATGAATTCCATCTTTTTTTTTAAAGCAAAACTGAAAAATCCTGCTTCTCAGAAAGGTCCCTGAAGGTTTGTGTGTTGGCTTAGCAAATCTCCAAAGTGGGATTCACAAAGAGGATCTGCCTGCTTAAAAAATAAAAGCATTTAGCAGCTTCAGATAGTCTAATTTCATAAAGCAGAAATGTTCTATCACCCCATTCATTTTGTGACCTTTGAAATTTATCCGTTGGCTCAAGTTGTGAACCGCTGGTGCAGCTGTGCTCTTTTGTGTACGTGTGATTGATAAGTTCATGGCTTGAGGTGAAAGGGGGACAGTTTAAGAAAACCTAGCATACTGTTTGTCAGCGTAGTCTCCTCCTACATGTACACAGGCAGTTTGGGGACTTTGGTGTGTCCAGATTCTGTCTTTGAAGAGGTGGTCCACAGCAGTAAAGGCATAATCATCAGCAGCACTGTAAAATGGCAACTTCAGGGGGAGGAGGAGGTAGCTGCCTGAGGTTATCAGATCAGGCTGGTTAATAGTTTTCAGTGACTCGAAACAGAAATAGGCTACCACAAAAGCATATATTTTCCTTTTTCTTTCTTTCTTTATTTCTTTCTTTTGTGTGTAATCAGTTGAAGAATTGACATTCACTCATTTGCACGCACTCTGAGCTGTTACTCAACTGAGCTGTTACCTTCGGCCACAAACTTATCAATCATCCCTTTTTATGCTTGCATTTAATGCCAACAACCATGCCCACTTAATTAACTTCTGCTTTGATAACTCTGGTCTGACCGGCTTTACTGGTTTTACTGGAGTCAGGAATAATTTCACTGGAAGCCCATAAACTGGGTTACAGTGCAAGGGCAGGGCGGGACATCCTTGTCCGTGTTTGCAAGCTGTGTGGATTATGTTAAGAAGTTCATTGTTAAAGTGATAGATGGACTCATCAACAACACACATGCACAACACAAAGAGTAGACTTAGAAGAGTAAACAAAAGTATACAAATAGAGACCATCTTGTAATGTGATCACATGACTGCAACACCCATAAATATATTTACCTGATTACTCAGTTCTCATGGGTTGGACCAAGCCCATCTTCAAACTCTTAACTGTACTACTCAACTACACACCTGGAAATATGGTGATATGGCCTTTAATGACCTTTTCGTAATTCCTCTCCAGCCCCCTTTGCTCAGACCACATTCGTATCTAAACTTGGCCATCACTATAATTTCAACCACACACCTGTCAAGTTATTTTATCGCATCTTATTATGTTGTGACACCCTACCGCTGAGAAAATCTGCCTCAAGGTTCAAAGCGACTTCCTGCCACAGGAGGTTGTAGAGGTGTAGAGGGGAGAAGTGGGCCACACACTTATATTTTCCTCAATAAATTGAAAAAAATTAAGGTAAAATGTTAATAACAAGAGGTAGCTCAGTAAACAGGGTTTCTAAAGGGAGAGCATGTGGCTATCAGTGGGCCTGGGTGGCACTTGACAATTATCTGGGTGGCGATTATCTGATTACAAATTATATGACTACACGACGAATAAATATAATACAATTCTTTATTATTTGCTCCGTGTTTACCATGTGATGATAATAATAGGTCAGAGGTTTCTGAGAGGCAGATTATTGTGAGCCGCCCGCCCTCTTTTGCCCCGTGTACAGCACAGTGGAATGCAACTTTCTACTTGTTGGCTATTTTTAGCGTTTGCCAAGACAAAACTCATGGCGAAACAAAACATTTCACTTGAGGTCATCAGAAAAAAGCTTCAGAAGCAGGAGAACCACATTTTTAAGGCTGACACATGCAGGTTTATGGGGCTTCTGCAGCTTGCTTGAATCTTTCTAACACATTAAATGACAAAGTATTTATATGACCTTCATGCACACGTTGTATTATTGCTGTTGAAGATGCAGAGCATGATGTGTTTGTAAGGCAGCTGAAGAGGGAGGTCGCATTTTTCCCAAAATCTGTCGTCTCCTATGCATCTAATAACAAGCTGTGCTGCAAAAAAGACTGTTTTAATTGTCGCTCGAATAACAACTGGCATAAAGTCATCAATGATAACATACGGACTGAACTCTTTATCCCTGTGCTCCTATGAGAAAAGAACTGACCGAGCATCTGACTACAGCAGTAATAAAATATCATCAGTGTTTAAGATCGAGCTCGTTGTCTCCTGTTGAAACGAAACATAAACTAAGATGTACAAATTAGTAACAATTACTGACTTTTTTCAATATGCCTATATATCTGTGTGTGTGCGGCTCAATTGTTTGGATAGTGTGACAGTCTTTTTTTTTAATGTTGTTCAGCTTGTTTTTGCCTTTGTTCTACTATTCATAGGCAGTTGTTGGACGAGTTCAAATCCACATTCCTGGATGACTGCAGGAAGGTCAATGTTGTCTGTTTCCTCAGAGTTAACTCGCACTTTTCAATGACACAAAACAGAAATAGCACAGCAGGGAGATTCCTGCATCACTGCTGAAAGAGTTAAACTGCACGTGCATGTAACGTGGGTTGTATAACTTCTTCTATGTTCTATGACCCCGAACTTATCAATCAAACCACGTTTATGTGTGAACAAAGATATCTTTACCTTTTGCATTGAGTTCTTGCAGATTAAATAAAATCATCTGATAAAATCCTGATATGTTTATGTTATACAGAAACATAGAAATTGTACAATGACGAAACAACACTCCCCCATATCAAAATATGTGTGGCAGAGAATAGCTCCACTCGATCTTTGTGATATAGTCACAATAGCATCGAGGGAGTCCTTTGAATTATGCATTCAAACAACTCACACCCACCAATTATTCTCGTGGGTGGTGACCACACGTGTCAACAAATAAATCACAGCTATTGAATGTGTTACAGTAACACAGCAAAGCCATATCGATGGGCATAAGTCCAAAAAAAAATTAAAAAAAGATAAAAGTCACAATGGGGCAAAGGATCATTTTATATTAATCTGTATTAAATCACTGCACTGCAGACTCACAGTCTCCTCTGTCATAGATATTGTTTTTTTTTCCCATGTGCCATCTTCCCTTAAATGAACTCTTTTGTGACATGCAGATTTATTGTGTTTAACAATAACAGTCATATCAACAAAGACTTAATGATAAAAAATTTGTGTCACGTGACGCTGCATTCGCTCACTTTTGTGGTAAGTCACGGAAAGCCATCTAGAAGCTGATTGGTCCAATATGGAGATCAGAAAAGTATTTAAACATCCTCAAATCCAGCAGCGGAATCATTGAACGCCTGCTGACCAGCTCAGGTGAGAAGGATTTAAATATCCAACTCAATTATTAACTATTTTCTTTTTCTTTATCATAAGTATATTCAGTGCTTTTAATGGGTTTCTTCTAATTTAGCAAGAACTGATTTACATATTTAATGTTGTTAATAATATTTTAAGAGGGAACAAATAAGTTTTTCTGTGTATTTTTTTCTTCCTTTTCTCTTTTGTATGCTAATGTGAAAATTGCTGACAATATCCCATTTTTTTGGAAAAAAACATTTTATTATTTTTTTTTGTTTATTATTTCCAATGTTAATATAAACTTAGGAGACAAAATTACTTAAGACTTGTTACATTTGACATCTATACACCAAGATGTGTTTGCATGCAAGATGGCATGTATATATATTGAAAAAAACAATAATGATAAGCTTAAAAGAGTAAAGACTGAATATAAAAAATGCATATTTTTCCTGACTACATCCATTTTTAAAAACTCTTATTTGTTTGCACTCTCAGGTCCTCTCCAGTGAAAAAATGAGGTTGTCAGTTCAAATCTTTTCAGCTCTTCTGCTGTGTGGTAAGTCATTAAATATTACTTTTAAAATCATTTAAATAAATAATTTATATTCCAGAAAAGAGAGTATTTTTTTAATAAGATATTACAGTGTGAGTTGAACTAGATCACAACAAAAGGTAAAAAAATTTAAAAAACAGCTTAGACTAAACTATGAGTAATAAATATAAACTATGAGTAATTAAAAAAGTATACTAAAGACACGACTGTGGACATTATGTTGAAGATCTTTTTAAGATTTAAGCAACCGAGTTGAGTTGAATTGTTAAACATGTAATAATGTCGCAGAATTTGATGGATGTAAATGTGCAGTTGTCGACACACATGCTCACACTGATCTTTTGCAGAATCAAACTTAAACCGACAAAAGTTATAAAAGTTATGTCTGCATCTGATGTTTGCTGAATTCACTTTTCTAAAAAACAAAAGATGCAAAGCAACTATTAATATGAAAACTGTCACCCTGAACTGTATTTTTTGTACATTTTATATTTTTCTTTAGGATTTTGCAGAGGAGGACCAACCCCTTTACCACCACAGTCCAGCACCTGCTGGGTGATGGGCAACTTCTACTCCACCTTCGATAACAGTTACTACACCTTCATGGGTAACTGCGCCTACACCTTCGCCAAGAACAGCCGTGTTAGTGAGACCCTTCCTGCTTTTGAGGTGGAGACCAGGAACATCAACAACAGCAACGCAGAGGTCACGTCAACTGGGGCCGTCACAGTCAGTGTTTACGGGTTCAACATTGAAATACATCAGTCTGAGGCTGGTATCGTTTGGGTGAGTCAGTCGATCGTGTTCAAGTGTTTTTCCATCATTTTTCTTACATTAGTATTGTGTGAATGCTGAATATCATCAGCTTTAAAAACTGATGCCTTTTTAAAAATAGTCCAAGTTAAAAGTTGAGTTTTTTAAACACACAATGGTATTTTTTGGTGGATAAAAGCATAAACAAAGTGTATAAACTCAATTTATGTACATTTGACAACATCCACACCAACAAATAAACAAATACAACAACAACAAAAAAAATGTAGACAAGCTTTGAAACAGCTTTTGGGAAATAACATTTGCAGAAAATGTGATTGAAATAGAAAATAGATGTATTGTATGTCCAATCCAGAAAAAGAGACATTATGTTTTTTTGTTTTTTTTGTGGACCTTTGAGGATGTTGTTTGTCATTTTAGATCCAGTATGGCAATTTTTAATTCAAAATAAAAAAAAATTTAAAGGATATCAGCATTTTATTTCTAATGGTAGAAAAGAGGCAAAGAAATTATATCAAAATTTTAAATTATATTATATTATAAAATTACATTATAAAATGTATTATATAAAAATTATATATTTAAATATTACATATTTAATTTTTTTATGAGTTTAAAAAGGATATTGAGCTGTTTGGCATTAGTGACCTTCTTATTTTTTATTTTCAACTTAACTGTTGAACAAAAAGTGCCGTGCCAGTGAAATGTCACTGATTTATTTCCAGGTGAACTACCAACCATGGAATCTCCCCATCAGCCTGAACAATGGCCAGGTGACACTTTCACAGGTGGGTCTGTATGTCGTCATCGACACAGACTTCGGCCTCAGCGTGCTCTACGACTGGAACAGGTATCTTGCCGTAACTTTGCCGGACAGTTTTGCTGGCAGTATTGGTGGCCTGTGTGGCAACTTCAACAACCAAAACGACGATGATCTCACAACTCCTGATGGCACAGTGGCCAGCGGTCCGGCAGCACTGGCAGAGAGTTGGAGGGTCTCCGGTGCCTCAGATGATGCCTATTGCCAGGATGAGTGTGCCGGCGCGTGCCTTCAAGACTGTCCTCTCAGTGTAGCTGAGGAATTAGAGAAACGCCTCTATTGTAATGCCATTGTGCAAGACTTTGATCAACTCATAGGTTGTCAGCCTGATATCAGCAATGATGACTTTGTGAGCAACTGCCTGACTGACCTCTGCAGGGGCGAATCTGTGGACACGTATCTTTGCAACGCTGCTCAAAGCTTTGCTGACATGTGCCAGAAATCTGGGGCCAAAGTTCCCGACTGGAGGATGTCTACACAATGCTGTGAGTGAGGCAAAGTTATGAAAACATGAATAATCAATCAATGCAGCAGATGAATGCGCACTGACTCCAGCGCTGCATATAGTACAAGTCTGAGATTTTTACTTGAATATTTTCTGTTTGTTTCACTTTATGCTTTAATTCATTGCATTTCAGAGGGAAATATTACACTTGATACCTCAGTACAATTATCTGACAGCTTTCATTACTACTAACTTTATAAATTAAGATTCTGCATATTACCATTATTGCCATTCTGCCCCTCTTTCTTCTCATCTCAACAATGCAAAAATACCACATAAAAAAGAAAAAAAACAGCCATACAATTTTGAGGATTTTCTACTTTTAAGTTCTTTTATGATCAATATTCTATTTGTTAGAATAATAACCATTATTATCAATTACTCATAGGTTTGCAATGTTGATTTGACAAAAAAAAAAGCATTGGGAAGGTGTTGCTCTTAAGATTAAGTTTTTTTTTTTAATTTTAAACCCAGCACAAGCCCTGATTAATATTGATTAATTAAATAAGTCAATTATGATAATAAGTATTTGTTGCAGTTTTCTATAAAATAGTTTAAAACAACAGCGCCACCTTAACAGATTACAAAAGTAAATTCTTGTTTTTTTTATCAACATATGAGAAATCCCAATGATAAACCAATGATATTATACATATACAGTAACAGTCACAGGGGTCATTTGACAAAACTTTTATTTTGGTAGATTTCCCTGATTACACTTCCATTTACTGAGAGCATTGTCAGTGCAGGACTTTTACTTGTATCATAGTATTTTTACAGTGTGTTTTTAGTACTTCCTCTTAAGTAAAGGATCTAATTGAATAAATGTGAATAACAAAATCTGAACTGATAATCTATATTTGTCTTTTTCCTCACAGCTGTACCAACATGCCCAGAAAACAGCCACTATGAGTTTTGTGGAAGTGGCTGTCCAGCAACTTGTGCAAACCTGAATGCTACCACAAACTGCAATGCCACATGTGTGGAGACGTGTGTGTGCAATGACGGCTTCGTACTTAGTGGCACCAAGTGTGTCACCGCGGCTCAGTGTGGCTGTGTGTATGAGGGATACTATGTGGAGGCCGGAACCTCCTTCCTGGGCGGTGAGAGCTGCACCGAACGCTACACGTGCTCCGCTGGTGGAAATCTGTCTTCCGAGCAGACGAGCTGCCCCCCTGGGCAGCAGTGCCAGGTGGTGGGGGGGATCAGAGGTTGCTATCCCACCAACTATGCCACTTGCATGGTATCTGGTGACCCACATTTTGTGACCTTTGATGGGGAGACCTACAACTTCCAGGGCACTTGTGCTTATGAGATGGCTGGTGTCTCCAATCAGACCAGCCTGGAGCATTTCAGTGTTGTTTTGCAGAACAGCGGTCAAGATAAGAAGTCTGGGTCTGCTGTCCAGCTGGTGGAAGTCAGTGTGAACGGATACGACATTACCATCAACAAGACACAACCTGGAACTGTCGTGGTAACTTATTTTAAAACTTTATAGCCAATTTGTAGAGCTGCAACTAACAATTTTCAAAAAGGCATATGTGATGTCATTGAAAGTTTAACAGTGGTCCAAAACTCAAATATGTTCAGTTCATAATGCTGTTAAGACAAAAAAGCAGCAAATTCTCACAGTTGTGAATCTGGAGGGATTAAATGTGACATTTTTCACTAAAAAATGGCTTAAACTTACAATCATATTTGAAGCAATGGAGCAGTTTTAAGGAGACATCAGGAAAGTTGGAGCTGATTTTGTGGTGAAAAAACAGGTATTTTAAACCAAAAGAGTATCTGTTCCTAACCCTAACTAAGTTGGTTTTGTGCTTAAACTAACCAGACCTTATCTACAGAAACATAAAATTTAACATCTGATTGGCAGAAACATACAAGACAACATCAGTTCTTAAAGTTGCAATGTAGAAAATAATATTTTCTAGACCTTGTATGAAGTAATACAATTTTTTCAAATTACTTTCCTATCAATCACCTAATTGAGTAAATGACTAATCATTGCAGCTTTACAAACATGCACCAGTCCTGTGTATGCTTCATTAAATGTTTCAAAAGTTTATCAGCTTTTTTCTATTTCATTCAGGTTAATGGCGAGCTGTGTAACCTCCCTTTGGCGCTGGACAACAACACGCTCAGTGTTTACAGAAGTGGCTGGTTTGCTGTGATCGAAACAGACTTTGGAGTGAAGGTCTACTACAACTGGAACAGTGTGGTGTTTGTCATCATTCCCAGCGCATACGTGGGTGTTATGCAAGGCCTTTGTGGCAATTACAACCTCAACTCCAGCGACGACATGCAGATGAGAAATGGTGAACAAGCCGCCACTCCTCAGGATCTGGGTCAAAGCTGGAATGTCGCCACCACCCCCGGCTGCGTGAACGGCTGCACCAGTCCCTGCCCCACCTGTAACGCCACCCAGAGAGCCACATACAACAGCAGCAGTTACTGTGGGCTCATCAGCGACCCCACAGGCCCTTTCCGTGACTGCCAATCCATTGTGGACCCCGCAGGTTTCCTCAATGACTGCCTGTACGATGTCTGTCTTAACCAAGGCAGCGGGAACATGCAGTGTAAGACTCTGACCGCCTACACCGCCGCCTGTCAGCTTAAAGGTGCCACAGTTTACTCCTGGAGGTCGGCTCAGATGTGTGGTAAGGACATCTCCTGTTATCAGGTCAATCGAGACAAACTCTTGTGAATTTCTTGACCCTTAAGTCTGATCCTGTCTCATTTCTAGAGGCCCAGTGTCCATCAAACAGCCATTATGAGCTCTGTACCAACGACTGCCTCGGATCATGTCTGACAAACTCCACGCTTTTAAACTGTGGGTCTCAGTGCATGGAGGGATGTGTCTGTGATGAAGGTTACCTTCTGAGCGGAGATGGATGTGTGCCTGCAGACCAGTGTGGCTGCGTTTCTGATGGCCAGTATTACCAGTATGGACAGGTCTTCTACTCTGATGCCCTTTGCCAGACACAATGTACCTGCAACGGCACAGTAAGAATGAGGAGAATTGAGAGGAATTGCATGATGTTGTCTGTGTTAATTTAGTGCATGCACACTTAATTTTTAACCTAGTAATTGAGAAAGAGCTTACTTTGTTTTATTGTAATTAGAGGATCACAAACCATAAATAATTTTTCAAGCAACTTAGTAACTTAAACATGCAAGTATTTTTAACTGACCCAACACAGACCTGCCAAAAAAATCCCTTTCTGGTCTGTGTACTTCAACTAACAGGTCAACTTGCTCTGGTCAGCACAGGAAAATTTGCCAGCATTGGCATAAAGGATTATTTAAAAATGCTATCAACTAGCTGGATTACAATTATGGTGATACATAAAAACATATCAAATGATTACAATAATTGTTTTACAACAATTAGCTCTTATGGTTCGAAGGTAATTTCACAATTTATCAAACCAGTCTGAAAAAAGATAAACATATTGAAGATGAAACAGGTTTTACTTGCCGTACTTGATGGAGGACAAGGGGAAAATATAGAATTAAAGTAATTTGATTGAATGAGATTTATATAAGGCCAAAAAAACAGCTATTTTCCTGAACATTATTTCACTAAAACTGAACTTGAATTGTTTCTATTACTAGTTGCTTCCAATATCATTATTCATAACTGATGAAAGACATTGTGGTTGGGGGAATTAACTAACCTTTACAAAGAAGGAAGAGTTGTAATCCCCTCTTGAAAGTTAGAAAAATACTGTTTAAATGTGAATGAACTGACCCTTTTTCTTCATTATCAAATTAATAACAAAATATTCAAGAATGATCAAGCAGCCGTGTCTGTCTTGTAGCTGCAGTGTCAGCAGTCCCCTTGCAGTCCCTACGAGCAGTGTGAGGTGACAAATAACGTACGGTCATGTCAACCAAGTGGAAAAGGGGTCTGCTCCATCTCTGGAGATCCACATTACAACACCTTTGACAACAGCACCTATGACTTCCAAGGCACCTGCACCTACATCGCAGCTGAAAGCTGCCACCTGAATGGCACGCAGCTCACCAGCTTCTCTGTGGCCGTGGAGAACGACAAGTGGTATCGTTTGTCTGCTGATCCCACCGTCTCTGTGACCAAACTTGTAGCAGTAGAGGTTTACGGAAATGTTGTGGTCCTTCGCAGGAATGAAGTTAATATGGTTTGGGTAAGTCACTAACATCATCATTGCCTAATTTCCTGTGTATTAAAGGACAGTGTTTGAATTGGTCATGATGATGAAACCATAACAAATATTATCTGATGTGGGATAAAGATGAGCTTAGGTTCACTTAAAGCTATGCAAATCAAAATATTAACAAAATGAGCACAAATTAAATATTAAAATCATTACATACAATTGAATGAAAGCAAATAAATGTCAAAATTGAGGAACTAATGCTTGATCAAAACTATTTTTTGTCTGCAGATAAATGGGGTCATACATCACCTTCCACAGAGCCTCCTCAATGGTGCTCTGCAGGTTTATCAGGAGGGTGCTAATGACGTCATTATGACAGACTTTGGCCTGAGGGTCACTTATGATTTGGTCTACCACGTCACTGTCACAGTCCCTGGAAACTACTGGGGCAGAACCTGCGGCCTGTGTGGCAATTATAGTGACTCCAACACGAATGATTTCGAGCTACCAGACGGAACAATGACCACGGACTCGCAGACCTTTGCGGCAGCGTGGATATTGCCTGTACCTGGGGTGGTCTGTGAAGATGGCTGCAGAGGTGACCTCTGCCCAACATGCTCTGAAACTGAAATAGCTGCAATTGAGGAAAAATGTGCAATTATCACCGATTCCTCAGGTCCTTTTGCTGCTTGCCAGAGTGTAATCGACCCGGCCCCCTACTTCAGAGATTGTGTCTATGACGTTTGCATGGATAACGATAATCAAACCATGCTGTGTCACAGTATTGCTGCATATATGCTTGACTGCCAAGATTTTGGTGCACAGGTTCAGAATTGGAGAAGTTCGTCTTTCTGCCGTGAGTCTACACATTTTTATTATTTACTGTTTGACTCTAACTTAATATTTGTTTGTCTATCTACTGTGAAACAAAACTACAAATGTCCTATTTTTGTCCTATTTTTTTATTTACAGCTTTTGCATGCAGTGCCGGCAGTCATTATGAAACCTGCACGCTGCCTTGCTCTTCTTCTACATGTCCTGGTCTCCATGAAACTGGCACCTGCAGCACGTCTTGTGTTGAGGGCTGTGCCTGTGATGATGGCCTCTATTTCAATGGAACCGGCTGTGTGCCCCTTGATGATTGCAGCTGCTATTACAACGGACAAACCTATAAGGTGAGAAGATGACAAAGCTGTGGTTTTCAGACTTTATGATAAAACTTGGACTTTTAATAAAGCATTTTTGATCCCTATCTACAGTTTGTTGCAAGACCATCAGTACCCAAATTCAGCAGCACTACGCAACTTCGTATCACATTTGTAGAAAGAGAATAAGTAAAGTCGGTAATTGTGACTAAATGTAACACAAATAAAACTAATACGTCACCTTTAAAATATAATACAGGAGATTTTTATCCACATTGGTGGCTATGAAATGTAAAAATTCCAAACTACTTCTCAAAAATCATCAAATTTCATCTTTTGTTTTCATTGTTTTTTTTAAAGGAGAGACATAGTAGCAGAAATTACATGATGTGCCTTTAATGTTTAGTGCTTATTAGGAATTGTTAGCATGCTAATCTGCTAAACTAAGATGTTGAAAAAAAAGCTAAATATTACCTGCTAAACATCAGCATGTTAGCCTTGTTACTGTGAGCATGTTAGCATGCTGAAGTTAGCATTTAGCTCACATTTGACTTTCCCAAGCTGTTAGCATGGTTTTAGTTTTAAATTTTACCATTTACACACCCCAACAACATTACACACTTTTAACTGGTTAAAATAACATAAATCATATTCTGGCCTCTTTTTGCATTTATGTTAACATGTATTTTTTATCAATTGCAGATTGGACAGTCAATTATAACTAATGACTGTAACAGGATTAACACCTGTCAGACCTCTGGAGTCGTTCTGTCCAGCAACATGTCATGTGACCCCAACGAGAGCTGCATGGTCAAGAATGGTGTGATGGGCTGCTACGTTCAACAGTGCTTGCTGGACTCCAATGGGACCCTCACTGCATTTAACGGTCAAAGCGGTACCATAACATCGCAAGGATACTATGAGATTATCCAGAACTGCATCCAATCCCACACATCCGACTGGTTCAGGGTGGTGGTGAATTTGCAGATGTGCAGTCCTGGTGTGAACACACTTATGGCCGTGTATGTGTACTTTAATGAAATGATGATCACACTCAGCAATAAACATGGCATCTGGGTAAGTGTCTGTGTGATAACATTATTCTATGTAACCTTAAAAACTTAATTGAATACTATAATGTGTTCATTTTGTGTTCACAGATTAACGGAGAAGCCATGACTCAAACCACTTTCTCCCAGAACAATGTAGACGTGGTGGTTTTAAACAACACAGTGAGTATTAACAGCAGTTCATCCCTCCAGCTGTCCCTCAGTTCATCTGATGAACTCACAATGAGCGTCAGTGACGACGTAGCTTACTCGGCATGCGGGGCATGTGGGAGTCTCCTCCATCCTAATAGCACAACACAATATCTAAGAGAGAAAGTGCTAATCTCCCTTCATGATCTGAATGTTGAGCTTGCATCACTAGACATTGGGAAATGGACAGCTCCTGATTTCCCAACATGGTAAGTCACATTACCTTCAAAATATAAGCGCTATTTGCACATCAAAGAGCAGAAATGAACAGTGTTGCTTAAGTTTTCATTTTAATCGGAGCATACAATATGTGCAGTGTGGGTGTTTTAATTAAAGCCTCCAAGTGCAGGATTTTAAGAACTTCAGACCCTTAGTTTCATAAGAGATCTGACTTTGAACACATAGTCTTTTCCATTAATATTACACAAGATGTTTTGCAATCAGGTTAATTGAAGATGAAACACATTTAAGATATTAAACAACAAAAATGTAAATACAGGGTCAGGAGTTGAGATATACTGTGATAAATCAGCCCAGGAATGCTTTTAAATATTTTACTATTATATGCAGATGATACAATTTTACTATTTAAATTAACATTTATTTTTGCAGAAATGTTTATCTAACTACTAGACTAATTATTTTATGTTTTTGTTTCACAGTGATTAGTAAAATCCAGTCCTGCCATCTTTTCATCAACTGCATTGATCAACATCATTCAGCACAAATCAAGTGTGACAGTGTCACTGATTGTAACTTATTTTGTTTACAAAGAGAATAATATATCCATGTGAAACAAATCATTTCCTGTGTTTAAAATGTATAATTTTTAAGACAATACAATTGTCTAATATATCTTTAATAAGTGCAATAATATACAACTTTCAGCTTCATTGCTGCTTTTCCTGTGAATATGTTTCATTGTATCAATCATTCAAAGTAATAATGGTGTGTGTTTTTCTGTGTGCTCAATAAATAAATATTTGTTTAATGTGATCTCTTTGCTATTTTTGACACTCTGATACAAATGAAATCCTCCCAACATCAAACTTTTGCATCCAGCTGCTATAGCAAAACTATTTTTACTGAAAAATTTAAGGTCAGTTATTTATTATTACGAGACAATAACAATATGAGGAGAAACATTAAAAATACTCCTTTTTCTCCAAGCAGCTGTGTCAATGTGTGTATATGAATGACAACAGCTGGAGGCATTAAACAGCATCTACTGTAATATAAAATAAACTATTCTTCATTATTTGCAACCAATAAACAAACAAATTTGACATTTTCAATAGAGCATCATCAATGCTGAGAAGTACTTTGATAAACTGCATCTTAATATTGTGATTTTAAAAAGGTGCAGGTTTGCTTCAAAGCTGGTAAAACTCACTTTACATCCCTGTAAGCTGATAGACACATTCACCACAAAGAAATTCCCTCAGATAACAGATTGTTTCTTATTATAGTTGCAATATTTGCAAATTTATATTAAGTAACCCACAGAACAAACTAAAGGCAATGATTGATGTCCTTTTACTTGTCTGGGTGCAGGGAAAGCCAAGCAGGGTGAAGGTGTCACACTGGCTGTACGAAAGTACAGGTCACCATCTGACTGGTCACATGACTTTTATCTCATGATAATATATGTATATCATGATATCTCCAGTCTTCAAAGCTTCAACTTATCATGATCTTGTTTATGTGCCTAAGAGGTGGGAGCATTTTCTCTCACGTGGAGGTCTCTTTAATCCTTATCTGATAATGAATAATCACATTTTTATTTTTAGATTACCTGAGATATAAATACTCTAGGCTCTCTCCTGACCGTGTTGCTGAATCAAATGAGTTAAACAGTTTATTGAGCCTCCTGCTCAGACTCTTCAAACTTCTATGAAACTAATAATATTTACATCACAGATATTTATCTTATCTGTATCATAAATGCAAACAACAGGTGATTTTATAATAATATTTAATTATTCATTAATTATAATAATATTTAATATTTTTTCAAGTCTGAAGGATAAGTTTGAACTATGTGGAAAATTAGTCATTATTTGTTTTATTTAAGATAGTAAACAAAACAAAGAAACATAATCTTTTTTTCAGTAAAGCAACAGTCATACAGTGTATAAGAAGAATAAAAATCCAACCAGTCAATAATGGACAGTTTAAATGTTGACAGACTGAATTTGTGATAGCTGTGCACATGTCGAGGAATGTGGATGTTCATATCTGAAGTCAAACCTCATCAAACACCAGAATTACAAAGAACAGAATAATCAAAGTGACGCATGTTTATTCATGTTATCTAAATTAAACAAAGATTAAATTAAAACACTTCCACTTGTAGCTGGAAAAACGTTTGGAATTCCAGACAAACCACATCTCTTCAATAACAGAAGCAATTAATGAGGAATACATTGTTTGATTTTTAGGGATTGAAAAACTCAAATGATTCTTTGATTTAAGTGTATGATGCATCCTTCATTCCTTCACAGCAAGTTAAAGCAGCGTTTGCAGATAACAACTTGGGACAAGACATTCAGCATTTTTGTTGAGTGCAAACCTTTCTTTGATAACAGAAGGCACACTCAGACAGTTTTTTGAAAACAGGGATTGAGGGAGTTTACCGCACAAGCTGATAACTTTTTGGCAAAAGCATTTGTTTTGTTTCTGTGCCATGTTCCTCCCATACATACTTCATCAGGTCAGCAAAGCATCCATCACCGGTCAAACGGGTGCTTCATGTTATTGCATCTTGTGTTGACTGGGAAAATTTATGTTTTTTTGGGGGGGATAGACATCTTGACATCTGTCTCTCATCGTTAGGCTCGACTACACTTTCACTTTTTTCAAGATGCAAATTTGTGTGATTTCATTGATCATTCTAAAAACAATACTAAAATGTAGCTGGTGAGAGCTTTGTGCTCAAATGTGATTTTAGATCTTGCAGTGGTGAGGGAGCTTTTACTCAAGGAAAGCAGAAATACCCTTTTGTAAAAGTCCCTTATTCAAAATATTACTTTAAACATATATTTAAGCATTTAATTATGCAGATTTTTTAAAATAAACATTGAATAAAAACATTGAATAAACTTATTCTTTATACTTTTTTGCATTGGATATTGTTACTTAAAAGAACAATATGTGAGAATTTTGGTTTAAAACAAACTACTAATAACTAAAATTGTCAACAGAATGAAGAAATAACAGGTTTGATGTTGTAAGAAAGACATTTGTACTTCAAAAGGTGATAGTCGGTCACTGTAATGTCCAGTCTGCTCTCAGTTAAAAAACACCAGGAGCCTCGTACCAGGTTTGGCTCCTGGTCAAAGTGCCTGTGATTTTCATAAATGGTCTAAAGCTAGTAAGCTAACACAGTAATTTTTTGGCATACATTTTATGTAATGCTGATTGTATTGACTTAAAGACTAATAAATAATAAAGTTATGTGTGTCTACTGTCTTTAAGATCAGTGCTTGTGTGTGTTTGTCTGCCCTCATAATTTAGGAGAGTTCATCTCTCTTGTGATGTGGATGCAGCTGGTTGTGGAATGAGATAAGCGTTCTGCTGTCTCATGGGTTTACTGCAGGGTTCTTAGTCATGACATACTCTTCTGAGTTTTCTTCGCATGGTGCACACGTCAGGAGATATCACCAAAGTTTAGATCCCTTGTTTATCTTGACAGCTGCCAGCCTTATGTTACCCCCCACACGCACACACAAATCACCGCTTCTCCTCACCCTGTCCACCCCCACTGCCAAGCATTTCACGCCCACAGACTCACTTGTCTCACTTATAAAAGCTTGTTGCAGCTTCGGTTACAATAACTTTGATCAACGTGTTGGAGAAAAATCTGCCTTTTTAAAGTTGGACAAACATACAGCTATGATTTCTACTGGAAGCCTCACAGGATTTTGGATAATTGCTCTACTGACTCTTCATGGTGCAAATGTGGGAGGTAATTTCCACTAGAAGCGTTTTTTAAGCGTTTATACTTATTGTACACTTTAAATTGCAGTACTGCTAACTTTTTTGTTGCCTGATCTCCACAGAAACACAAAGAAACTCTCTGAATGAGCCTGACATCCCTTTCCCACCTGCCTGTCCCACGGCTCAAAACCTCGCCGCCATTTGTCATTATGGTCAGGGTCGTCCCAGGTATCCAGACAGCTTCTTCCCCCGCTCCGGTGCCAGCCACTTCCGCCGCCTTGGACAGGCTGTCAACCGTCTGGAGTCGTGGTACAGTTTGTGCTGCAGCGGACAAAGCACCCAGATTCTCTGCTGCGCCCAACAGGCTGTAAGTACCTGTGTTTTCATGTGTTTTTTAAAAATAAAGTTAATATTTAAAGTCAGGAAGCCTGGCTTTTTTATCTGAATGCAACTGTTTTGGATAAATTTTAATAGCATGACACTCTTATTCCAAAAAAAACCAAAAACAAATCAACACTACATTCAAATTACAATGCATTTATATATTCCAAACATCCACTAAATTCAATAGACATAAAAAATATATAAATATTTAAACATTTTTACCTGCTATTCAAACACAAATCGACACACCATGTGAACAGCTTATCGCAGTTTCAGAACACTGAGTATTGTGAGAATTCATAAGGATGGATTAATGTGACAAAAACAAAATATCTTTTCCTCCTCTTTAAAGAATTGGCTTATACATCCACAAAAGAACAGATTTAATTGAGTGCACAAAAACTGATGACAATTAATGAGGATGAGGTTTCCTTTTCTCTGATGGGGAACAAGACAATAAATACCTTTTTTTTTTTTCCAAATAGTGGAAACAAGCCTTGTCCCAGTTCTGTGCGGAGGAATACGCCACCATGACTCTTCCATATGAGTGCTGCGGTTACACTGGAGACGCACGTTGGACATGCTTCAACAGCGAGCTGCCAAACCCAAACTATGACCCAAAACCAGGATACACTGCACCCCAGGTCCCCCAGGAGTCAGGATTCAGTTTCAGTGCAAACGCTTGCTAAAGCTGAAACGAGAAAAATACACAAAGCCAGACTTAACAAAACAGTTAAAAGTGTCTGTGAGTGATAAAATAATTTTTTGTGTAACTTTAGGGAGTTAGATTGGGTTAATGTGCTCAGTACCTATTTGGATTAACCTGCTTTAGAAAAATGCACAAGCTGAGCTAAAAATACTGTGTATCCTGCAGATCTTTGTCACAAACACTCAGAGGAGGACAGGACATGCTGGTTGTGTTTATCTTGCGAGAGGATGACAATAGCAGAAGTCGAAAATTATTTTGACAGCTCTGTATTTTTGCCAAGCTTTGTCAAGATAACAGGAAACATTTTTTTCATCTCAAATGTTCACTGTTATAATTCCAGTAAACTGCTTCCTGAATGAATTTCATACTTTACATGTAGTAGCCAGTTGTTTTTTTTTAGAGAAACAGTGAATGAAATAAAGGAGGATTATTATCATTAGTTAAGCAGTAATGTAAGTGTGTAGCATGATACTAGTGTTGCTTAAAATAGTGGACCTGTGGGCATCACTTCGGAGAAGAAAACGATCAGCAGCTTCAAACGAGAAAAAAGCTTTCTTGCAATCACATTTGCAATAAATAAAGTGTCCATCAGGGGGCAGTGTTGGGTGTAATAGTTGGGTGTGTAACATTTACACTTCAGCAGTCATAAAACAAATGTTTGAGAGCGCTCCCGGTCTGAATGACATTGTGAAAGAAAGGTCACAAATAAAAACTTTAATCAAATATTGACTTTCCTTGATTGAAATGTTCTATGGTGTACATGTGACTCCAAGTGAACAACGATAGCAATTTTACTTATCACAACAACCAATGAGTAACATTTCCTGTTTGCCTCCACAATAATATTTGTAATCTTTATGATAAATATAAAGCGTGGTATTTGTACTGATGTTGATTTATCAAGTTTATACTTTCTGTTTAGAGAGTTAAAATAAACATTTTGCTCTGTGAAAGACCTAAGTTTGAAACAAGTTTTAAACATGTAAAGCATCAAGGGGCTGCAGTTACAGGTATTATGCAGGTACTGTAACCTATTAAAATGAGCATTTTATTTTCAATAGTTTAGGTTTCGTCATGCTGCTAATACCTTAGCACACAGATAGGCTAATTGAACATAAATGCAGGATTCATAATATACGTTTACGTGCTGATTTTACTAAATTTAAGTTTTACTAAATTAAAGAATCTAGCTAATTACTTGTTTTGCTGCTTTTATTTTAGGTTTACTTAAGTATGACAGGCTTTGAACATACTTACTATTTTTCCTCTTTTTCATTACTTTTAGGCATATTCATTAATTGTAGTTGTTATTTTTCCAACTATGCAGCAATCCCAATACATTAGTGTATTAATATTACTTTCATTTTTTTTTTTATTTTATTATGATATGTTATAAGAATTATAAAAACTATGTGTTTTTGTTTTTGTTAGGAGTCAGTGTGCTGAATCGTTGAGTACAACAAACCTTTTTACAGTTGTGTACAAAATTTCGTCATAGTTAAAAAAGTGATTTTTTTTTTTCGTTTAACGTAACGTTGTGCTTTATTATGAAAGAATATTTTGCCGGAAGTTCTGTTTTCTCTCGTGCTTGCAGAGCAGAACCATAAACTGCTGCTTCCGCACTGCTTCCTTGTTTATTAGTTTTGGGGAAAACAGTACCTTTGGAGATAAGGTTTGTCTCTTACTTTCTTTTTAAACAGCGAGAAGTCCCACACAAGATTTTCGAGTGAGTTGAAATGTTGTTTTATTGTTGGTTAGTTATTAGTTTGAGTTGCTTGTTTTAAGTGAAAGTTAAAGTTTAAGTTATTTAGAGTTAACTTAGCTGCTAGCTTTCTCGCCTTTCTGTGCGTTAAATGTCGCAATCAAGGATGTCGGCAAATATCCTTCTAACTCGTTACAACATACGCTAGTCTTACCATACGCTGTATTTCCTTAATTTACACTATTGAACAGATTTTGTGCTGCTTTGAGCCAAAAGTTGTCTTAAAAGTCTCTTGTACTGTTTATTTTCACTTGAGCTCTTCTATCAGTAGAGTCAGTCAACGTGTCAATATTTGTCGCATGAAGTCATCTGCAGTGTTTTCTGTTAATGAGCTACTTTTGTTCACACAGATCCTCAGTTATTTGATGTGCTTTCACAGAGGAAGCTGTCAACATTTGATGTTCAGGATCTCGATTTGAGTTTCACCACAACCAAGTCTGAGTTTCTGGTCTGAATGGCCACAGCAGCAGAGGAGCCCCCGGGGCTACAAGGCCCCTCTGGCTGTAAGTACTATATTATTTAGCACCACTCTTTACTAAAAAGGGTAGATTAGTTATTTTTGTTGGCAAAAGATCGTATGAGTTGCTAACTTATTGACACAGACATATGGTTATTGACTAAAGTTATGGATTCTTGGTTGGACATGTCTGAACAGGTCTTATCAGACACAGTTGTTTAGTTTATTCACTTAGTATGATAATTCAATTCTTATCTTGTTAGGTCAGTATGTAATATGCGTGAACCTCAAATATGTTATCCTCCAGTGGTCTTTAGTTTTGGGGTCTACTCTTTGGATACACTCAGTTTATTAGGCACGCTTCGCAAAAACTCAGTCCATGAGAATGATTGTTCTTCAGGTTTTGTAAACATGACAGAGATATGGCATGAACTTGCAACCAAGCCCAAATTTATTATTCATCAAGCTCTTAAATGTCTGAGCTCTAAATTTAGCATACTGAAACAATTATCTTTTTTTTTTTAGATACTTCTAAATAAATAAATAAATACCCTTGACATTAAAATTTTACACACGGATAATGAATATCTATATCAGAGTCAGAATAGTTATTGGCCTTGTAAGAACCCTCTTTAATAGTAATAGAGTACTTCTCTAATTCCTCCTATTCCACGCAATGACCTGCAGAGTCAGTTCTGGAGGAAACTCACTTCTCTCAGAGGTATAAAACAAGGTGCGTCTGCATGCTTGTTTCAAAGCTCAGCTGCACTCTCTGTTTTTTAACATAAGGGAATGATAGAGGCTTTTTCAAGCTGTGTTGTTTGATATTAATGCATCCGCCACTGGAGTTTATTTTGTTTGATCGTGTCATTTCGTTTTCTCCTAGTTTATTTTGTGTTTAACTTGTATGTTTCCCCTCTTTCCTCACTTCAGATTCACCTGGGACTCGAAAAAATACTTTACCCGAGGTAAGAAGTAACTTTTTTGTGTAGAGGAAATGTGAAATCTAGCTCTGTGTCCGTTTGGAAACACTCTTTGCCTTCAACTTAGAGAATTTGGAAATGACAGATATTTAGTTGACACACCCTCCATTCCTTCCTCTTTTAAACATGAAAATTTTACATACTGCTGCAGATTTGCATTGAGTTTTTTTCCCACTTGTATTTCTTTGTTTCATCATATTTGTACTGACAGGGTCCGGGCACAAGCATGACTCAGACCATGAAAAAGACCATTGGCCATCGTGGAATTGATCCCACTGGGGAGACGACGTACAAGAAGGTGGGAGATCTGCCAACGTTGACTGACATGCAAAATACATTCACTCACATTGGGCTGCAAGTGGCATTCATTTTCAGTTTTTATTAATCTCCTAGTTATATTCTCCAATTATCAATTACCGGATTAGCTGAATAGTCATGAATTAATATTCTGCTGATGGATTACTAAATGAATCAAGTAGCTGTTTCAGCTCTATACTCAGTGTGAATGAGTAAAATATGTAAAAGCTTAAAATGCAAATGGAAATAATATATTTTTTTTCCCATTTCTTGTCAGTGTTGTCTGTTAATGCTTAGTATAATTCAAATTACATGTGAGGATTTTAAAATGTGTTCAATCAGTTTATGATCTGCAAAAAATTACATGCCAGTGTGGCATGAAAACTTAAATAAGTTTTCTGCCAAAGACAGGTTGAAACTATATTTGTCATGTAAAACAACTTTCATGTTTTTTTCTGTCCTACAGACGACATCATCAGCTCTGAAAGGTGCCATCCAGTTAGGCATCACTCACACTGTTGGCAGTTTAAGCCAGAAGCCTGAGAGAGACGTGCTACTGCAGGACTTTGAAGTCGTGGAAAGCATCTTCTTTCCCAGGTACGTCTTTTAAATGACAAAACAAGGATGATGAAATCTGTGCTTTATTTCCTGTGTCATTGTTAAGCCTTCATGTATGTGGTTAAATCCTCTGCCTCCTCTGTTTTTTAATTACAGTGAAGGCAGTAACTTGACACCAGCCCACCACTATGGAGACTTCAGGTTTAAGACATACGCCCCAATCGCCTTTCGCTACTTCAGGGAGATGTTCGGCATCCGGCCTGATGACTACATGGTATTCTGTTTGCTCAGCATTTGTCACATTCAGAAAGTATGCAACAATAGAGCAGAACAGTAAGTTCTGTAGAAAAGGGAAGAGCTGTGAACTTAATGTTGACACATGAGGTGGGGTTGCTGACGAGGCTCCACTGGCCATTGATTTCCCTGTTTTTAACCTGTAAATCTGTGGTTGTCTGTTTTCGATCACGTGTCTAACCACTGAGGTCTGGTCTGGTTACAGTATTCTCTGTGTAATGATCCGCTGATTGAACTGTCAAACTCCGGGGCAAGTGGATCCCTCTTCTACCTCTCGAGTGATGATGAGTACATCATTAAGACGGTGCAGCACAAAGAGGCTGAATTTCTGCAGAAACTACTCCCAGGATATTTTATGGTAAGATATGCTGAGGGGCTTTAGGGAAAAAAGAGTGAAACAGTGTCTACAGAATAAATGTGCTGCTGTTATAATAAAACTTGAAAAGTGCCTCAACAGGTAAAACCACAAGTTGCTGCGTAAACTGTCAGAAAATTAATCTGAAATTATTTTGATAACCAATTACAAGTTTGAGTGATATTCACTGGTTCTGGCTTCTGAAGTGTGAGGACTGGATGTTTTTCTTTGTCATATATTAAGATAAACCAAATACCTTTTAGTTTTTTACTGTTGGTTAAACAAAACAGGCTCTTTGAATATGTCGCCTGAAGCTCTTGGAATAGAAAATGGGACTGTTTTTACTATTCTGTCACATACTGTGTACAATATGATACATTTAAAAAAATCATTCATAATGGTTATTAATAATGAAAATAAAGGCTGTACCAATTGTTTGAGGCTTTGTTTATAAAATCGACATTCAGTTAACAAATCAGCACCTGGTTGCATAGGCTGCCGTGTGGGACGGATGCAGGCAGACATTCAGGAGAGTCAGTGGTAGAACTGAGCTACTGTTAGAATAAACACTGTGAGTGTAATCATTACTATTATAAGAGAGTTTAGAGCTGTTGTAAGTTTTTAATTTCTTTTTGAAACTGAAAAGACATTTAAAGCACTGTTTAAAAAATCTCAAAAGAAGCTTTGATTTTCAAAAAACTACATTCATTATGACCCTAATTAAAGTAATGTTGCTGCACTTAAAATATGTAACCATTTTTGAAATAATACTCTTTCCCCAGACATAAGTTTTACATAATATGGTTGTCTGTTGATTTGGACAAACTGTAAATTTTGCTTCTAACCTCAGTGTGTTTGCATTTAAAAATCAAATGGACTCAAGATAAGTTTGTTACTTTTTATCAAACACAGCAGAATATTTATTTTTCGATTGCTTCATCATGTGAGACTTTGTTTTTACTATACATCATTTATTTATTTTTTTAGTTTGCATTTATTTTGATGTTTTACTTTTCTCCTTGCATCTTCTCTGCTCTCCCTCAGAACCTGAACCAGAACAAACGCACCTTATTACCAAAGTTTTATGGACTTTACTGTGTTCAGGCAGCCGGTAAGAACATCCGTATCGTAGTCATGAACAATCTGCTTCCGAGCACTGTACGAATGCACCTCAAGTATGATCTAAAGGGCTCCACGTACAAGCGACGGGCCTCAGCGAAAGAGAGAGACAAGACCGTGCCCACATACAAGGACCTGGATTTCCTGCAGGACATGCAAGAGGGGCTGCTAATGGAAGGGGACAAGCACAATGCTGTTTGCAAGACCATCCAAAGAGACTGCCTGGTAAGAGCTACAAAAAAAAAAGCCCGTCTAATTATGAGGTTAAAATTGTGATTTTTCTAGTTCATTTTAGATAAATTTAACATAAAAGCACATCGTCTGCAAGTAAAAGTTATCAGCGTTTTCTTCCAAATTATTTTGTTATCACTTTTGTCACAGTATTTTGTCTTTCTCAATTTTCCACTCAGCTCTTGCAAAGTTTTAAGATTATGGATTACAGCCTTCTGGTGGGAGTCCACAATCTAGATCAGGCTTGTCGAGAGCGGGCCAGCGAAGAGGCAGTGGCCGGAGCTGCAGACCAACGAAGGCCACAGGGTCAGAAGTCTTTATACAGCACTGCTATAGAGGCCATCCAGGCTGAGGTGGGAGGCATGGGATCACTGGACACAGAGGACAAGTGAGTGACAGTGTTTCTCTTTCCATAGAGAGGTCATGTGTGAGACAGCTTCCTTGTTTTTCTCTTCTGTCACCACAAAGACGTGTTTGGTGAGAGGAACCACAGAGCACTATATGATTATCTTTTTGTTCTATTTCACAGAACTGGAGGCATCCCAGCACGAAACTCAAAAGGCGAGAGGCTGCTGGTGTATATTGGTATTATTGACATTCTGCAGTCTTACAGGTAAACAGTACACACTTCTAAATATAAGTACACACCTCATTCGGTTATTGAAAGTTACATAACGTTTACACAGCGCTGTTACGGCTTCAGTTCTCTGTCTGTGTCTGCACAGGATGTGTTCGTGTGCACTGTTGAGTGCCGGTCCCCTGTGTTGTGACAGTGCTCAGAACCAAAAACACAGTAACATTAGTTTCATGCTTAAAACCATTATTTGTATGAGGTGTAAATAAGTGTACACTTGAACAAAAAACTTGAACAAAAATACTGAGAATTGTTTTTTGTGAAGGAATAACTTTGTAGTTTTATTGGCTCCAACTCATGTTTACCAGCTATTGTGCTGCTGCACATTGAAAATGTTAAACATAAGAACCGGCTTAAAGAAGAGCTGAACTACTTATCTGATCCTTTAGGCACAATCAAGATGTAGCTAAGTACACAGTTGAAGCCCCTCCTGTGTAGACAGCGTTTTACAATGCTGAATAATTCATAACAAATATTTTATGTAATGTTTTTCAGATTAGTAAAGAAGCTTGAACACTCCTGGAAAGCTCTGGTTCATGATGGGGTAAGATAACTTTCCTGACCTCAGATATCAGCCTTTTAAATGAAAAGATAAGTATGTAACACCTGTAATCATTCCTTTTCTTTAGGATACTGTATCAGTACACAGACCAGGGTTCTATGCAGATCGATTTCAGAGGTTCATGTGCAATGTAGTCTTCAGAAAGATCACATGTAAGTATATGCTCTAACTATATGTGCATGAACTTGAATATGCACTGTTGGCATTTTTGTGGCCAGGCTCACCTGGTGCACTTGGCTACAGGCCATGGCAACGCATGTGCACAGCAACATTAACACTTTCCCTCTTGTATCCAGTGAAGACCTCCCCTTCTAAGAAACGTCGTGCAGTGGCACACGGTCCTTTGAAAAAACCAGCTGGCTCTGGACCCTCTCTGTTTTCCCAAACCAGCAGCAACAACCAGAACCCTTTACTCCAACACCAAGTCAGTTCTGAAACCAAAGAAGACACTGAAGGAGACAACGGTAAGAACTGGAAATGAGAGTTTGAGCTCGAGGGCAGAAATTAAACTTTATTGACTGATAACGACAGAGATTCAGTCTAGCATGTACCAGCATGTGAGGCTGCTTCTTTCACAACATAGTATTAACACTTTTCCTCCCACTCCACCCAGTCATGCAGTCAGGTCGTCCTGACCTCCTCCCAAAGACCTTACCGCCCAGCGACGCCGTTGGCAACGCTGCTGAAGCCGCCGTCTCCTCCTCTGTGGGAATTCTTGGATTTGCTCCCACAGATCAGCCTCTGCCTCACACTCAGGCCGGCAGCGGGTCAACGGGAGTGGAATTAAACAACACATTGAGCAAAGACAAGGAGCACAGCACCCCCAACAGGTAAGAGGGGAAAGTGCACATTAAGATCGGCCTTTTGATACAAGAGATCATTTGCAGGATGTGTATATTAACTTACAGTGTTCAATATTGTTTTAGTTTTTTTTATACATGTCAACATGAAGAAAAAAAACGAATGCTATATTTAATTCTATTTTGTTTTGTTTTACTTGCTCATTGTAACTTGTCTGCCTTCTGTCTGGCTTTTCTGAGTCATTTTCAGTCAGTGGAAAACATAATTTCCTTAAAGCCCATCACAAGCAGCCAAAAACACTGCAGCAGGGAAACATGGTGTTCCTCTGGGTACCTGGTGTAGTCAAACCCAAATTCTGAGAAACAGTCATGGCTGCTAGTGATGGAGACAGAATTTGTGCAAGACAATCATGTGTGGTTGAGACCACTTTTATCAAATGCACTAGTTATGTCTTTTTTAGTGGGTCCTTGATGAAGGAAAAAGTGATTGTAGATAGACGGTAATCTGAATGAGAAAAAAAACCACATAGATTATACTAATCATCCCCTTGAAGTGATCAATGGGACCCTGAAAGGTGTGAGTAGTTTTCAATGTATTTTAAGTTTTTGTTCATAAATGTAAGATTTTTTATTAAGTTCCATATCGTAAGAATGTTCAGTTTACTCACACTGCCCTTTTGCTGTTTGCAGAACTCAGTTTGGGACTCTTGAAGAAAGTATCGGTGCTGAGGATGTGATCTCTCTTAGTGACATTGTTCCTAGTGCAAGCAAATGCTCTGTAAGTGCACAGAAAATCTCACATTTCTCATGTGTTTTTTGGGACACTTTTACTAGTGTGTGTTTGCATGTGTTTTTTTTTTAAAACTAGGTTCATATCTTTTGGTTTGCAGGTGTAGGTGTGGGAAGCAGGAATAAACTGAAACAAACATGGAGGATCCAATGGACATGGATGAAATGTTACAACCCCCCTTGGTGTGACTTGAGGTACCACAGTTGAACGAGTTATAGGACAGATCAGTGAGGCCAAGCGGGACATTTAAATGTTTTTGTTTTCTTTTTGCACTTTTGATTTTTTGACATGTTAAGTGGGTGGGTTGTGTTCCAACACTAGTGACTGTGGGCTCATAAATGCTGTGGTTATGAAACACTATTATTAATCTCACTCATCTCACAACCAAAGATTGTTCTCAACTCAACCAGCATTAAGTTTAAAGTTTAACATAAACACTTTGTCTTTTATATCAAATTCACTGATTTTCTTTTTGGAAATAGCTCCTCTTTCGTCTCTACAGATCGCTGTAGCACATCCTCATGCATATGTTGCTTTGTGTCTGTTCAACCAACCAAGAGTAATGTGTCTGCTATATGTTCGACTTGGATATTTAACACAGAACCATATTATTTGGGTTGGGAACACAGTTTTCAAATAAAAGGTTTTTATTTTTTAAAGAACTGTTTTCTGACAAGGTAAGCTGTTGTTTTGTGAGCTTACACTGAATCCAAATCATGCTGGAGAGAGAGGTGATACTCAGTGTGCAGTTTTCTCTTGAAGCAGCTGTTCTGATGGACCTGCTTTGTTTAAAAGACTGTGAATTTTTTTATTTCATCCCTCAAATTCAGGTCAGATGGTGAATATTTTTTTTTATACACTGTAAGATCTGATATTAAGTTCAGGTTTAGTGTGTAGACGCAACAAACGGGGGCCTGTCTCACGGAGCAAGAGAAGAGAGTATGTCAGCCTAGTTTGAAGTGGACCTTGTCCTAGACAGAGGATACAATTCTGTCGCCATGGAAACCAGTGCATCAGACCAAACCTGCAGTGTTTTTTCTTTTTCTTTTTTGTCTAGTAACATAATACTACATTTTCCATCCAATCATAGTCAATGAATGTTCTTGACATCACGTTTAAGAAGTTTAAGGATGAGGGATCATAGCAGGAGTTCACAACTTTGTGACCATCCTAGAAAAAAGAAAAAATCACAAACATTTTTTTTTGGTGTGTGAAAGCTTTTGGATCATAATGTATGAAACAACCAACACATCACTCAACAATTTTCAGGAGAAAAGGGAGTCAGCCGTCTTACAGGATCACAGTGAACAAAAACAACATTCTCATTACAGTGTCAGGAACTAAAAAAACACAAAATGACAGTATTTAAAACATGGCACAATCGCTTTTTTTTTTTTCGTAATATATGATGTTGGAAAAAACTAATCAGTAAATACTTGCTACTTTGGTTCTAAAACAAATGACCAAAGTTTAACTGCTTCCTAGAAGTACCTGTAGTATATAAATTTACTGCTGGTTCAGGGCAGCCTTTCTGTATGTAGATATCCTAACACAGTGGCCCTGACGTACATAACATGGTTTTGTAAATAGAAGTATCTCCATAGAGCCACTGGCATGATATGGTTTTAAATAACCACAGGTCACTGGCATTGTTGATGTAATTTATGCAAAGCATCTGAAACCTGGGATGTAGCATAAATTAATATCCGCTGATAATTCAGAGAAGAAGAGAATGGAAACACAGTGTGCTGCTGTTGTCAGCTTTACAGCATCAAGCTGCTCCACCTGGGTGGAGCCGCACAGTGTAGTCCAGAGAGCCAAACGTGTTATCACCAGTGGGATATTTTTTCTACAGTCTGATAAAACAACATAAGTGCAGTTTGCTATACATGTTCTTCAGAGTTTGTAGAGGAGGAAATAAGAAGTGAAGTTAGTTGAACTGATTATTTTCGAGATTTGAAATAATATATAACCCATCTTTGATCAATAGAACTTAGCCCTATCATATTTCCATTGTTCATAAATATAGATTATGACCTATTTTTAAAATACAAAAATATGAAATTATCGATTTTCTTTCTGTTGGCCATGAGAAGCAGGATGACATCTGTTATTAGCTGAAAAAAAATCCATACTGTCCCTCCACATCTGAAATCAACCACCACTTATGTCATCTGGTTGTGTAACTAAAGCACCAATATTTTGAGACAGAAGCAGCATTTTAGACCTGAAGCTGCAGGGATTTGCAGCATCTGCAGGAAAAAAAGTAAATACTTCAGCAGTTTGGACACAGACGCCACCTTACAGCCAGCAAGTGTTATTGATTTTTATATAACGAACGCTGATGTGGAACAGCTCAGTGATCTGCACCTTTAATAGCTTATCACATGGCTCTTTGTTGCTACATGAGCTATGTGTGTCTCTAAAGTGCTTTTATGTTGCTTAAAATTATGTCTGTCACTCAACTTGATCTCTCTGGCCTTTTCTTTATTTGGAGTTTGACCTTGCTGCTCAATATTAAAAAACAAACTTGGATGGTGCTGCATTTCCTAAAGATTTTTAATGTAAACTTTTATAGAATTTGCTGTAGCACGCTGCTAAAAAGTTATGTATGAACTCAGTACAATATGAGATACTCAAATTCTAGCAATCTATTACTTTTCACTCCAGGCTCTCATGTCAAAGCCTATTTATTTTCACATTCACGAAGGTTTATTGTGTTGCTTTCTAATTGTTTTATTAATTTCATCTATTTGTGTTCCTGTTCTGTTTTTTTTTCTCAAGTGGTGCTTTTAGTTATAACTTTTGCTGTTGCATTTTTACAACAGGATAAAGCATCTCTTATAACATTCACTTTTTTTTTGATTAGTTGATTATTGTTGCATGTGATTGGTTGAACAGAGTGAGTCAGGTTATCAAGAATCACCAATCTTACATGTGCTTAGGCTGATACTCGGATAGAAATTTTTGAGACAGGCCCCAAATATCATGTTGTTATTTTTTAATCAACAAAACCTGGTGATGGCCGCTTTGTGTGTAAAAGTACAAAAGTCAAAACTGTCTACAAACTCCAACTAGTAACCATTGTACTAATGGATTGGTTCGAGTTGGTTTTAGCATTCAAAATGGGTGTGGTGTGTGTTTTTTATTAACTTGATATCTGAATTGTTTGATATTTTTTAAAATTCAGTAGTTTACCAGAATTATTTAGGCAGAATAAAAGAAATCAGTCATTTAAAAAAAATGCTTTTACTATGCAACAAAATCTCCTACTCTTTATTTTCAAGTAAACAGGCCGTGCAATACATAAAATAAAATAGATTTTTTTTCTTATCAAGATAAGATGAACAAGCTTCATTTGGGCATTTTAATACCTCCTGTAAATGACGTGCAGAGGTGATTTTATTCTGTTCTGTTCCATCAAACTGTCCCAATATTTAGAGTGAGACTGTGCCTCATTGTTTAAAAACTCCAAAGCAGTCGCACTTGCAGCCTATGAACCAAAAATGTAAATAGTCTCATGTATTATAGTATTTATTGCTGTATGTATTGTTTGGTGTCCATAGTGTTTATTAATGGGGATAATGGATTGAAAAAGTGCCTTCTTCAGTGTAACATACCTGTATCTAAGGTGTGTAACTCTAAAATAGTAAATCCTTTGTTCTTCATGATGAGTTGATTATTATATAACAGCTGTCAGATCATCCTTTATTATTTTGTTTATACTGTGTTAATTCATCTTCACTTAATGTGTGCACATCTGTATACAAGAATCACCACAATGCCTTTCCATCATCTATGTATTCAGAAGTTTTCACTCTCTTTCTTTTTTGGGATGTCATGTTTTTGTACACTTGCACCTGAAGGTATTAAAGAAAAAAGACATTCTTTTGTTTGTTTGTTTATTTTTCATTATTTAGATCACCTTTCTATGTCTCATTAGTATAAAGCAATATGACTGCTATAGATAATGTAAAAGTTTAGTAGCCTATTTCATTAGCTGTCTGACTTTTTTGCCATTCGGGCAGCTGATTCCCTTTATATATTTCTCAATGTATTTCACTTTTACAATGTGGCAGAATTGTAAAGATGACTGGTTTATTGAAATGAGGAATTTACTTTT
The DNA here is from genome assembly GCA_029814765.1 of Acanthurus leucopareius. Lineage (NCBI taxonomy): Eukaryota > Metazoa > Chordata > Actinopteri > Acanthuriformes > Acanthuridae > Acanthurus > Acanthurus leucopareius. Next base: position 7,808,266 of record JAQMCX010000018.1, on the reverse strand, counting down.
TGTATTGGTAATACAAAGTCTATTAATTTGTCATAAATTAGTGGAAAAATCAAAAAGAAATTTAACCCGCCTGGAGTATTATCCATGAACAGTTTCACAATGGATTTTTCCCTAAAACTCATCAAGCTATGTGAATATCACAATATAAAATTCCATTCACAGTGTGCAATCCTAGTCTTTATTTGCACGATACATATGATCGCATCATGACAACTTCTATATGCAGGAGAAGATTGTGAGAAGATCTTGAAATCATCTGAAAACAGCTGAACTGTTCCCATGACAACTGAGTATGCCTGAAGACGAAAGTCATAAAGACCTTTAATGATTTAACAAGAGTAAAATATAATTAAAGATAACAAATGGTATGATTGATTAAAATGATCAAGAGAAAAATGTAGTTAACCATTTCATACATTTGAAAGTTCCAAAAAAGGGCAAGAAAGATGAACTGGAGTTACTCAAGTTGGGATTTTTATGGTAAATACAATATTTCTTTGCTGATTTTTATATTAGAATCTTACATTTCATTTTGAATTATCTCCAGCTGAAAGTTCTGGTAAGGAAAGGCTTTGAATAAGAACTAATGCTAAAAGTTTAATTGTCAAATTGTACTGCTATTTTCTATGTAGATTGTGGCGAATGACAGTTCATAAAATCTGGCCAATCATATTTTGCTTTATTCGGTCTTTGTCCAATAGGCTGAGGGCTTGTACGGTTACGACAGAAAGCAACAAGAAGTTTCCAAAATGGTGCTGGAAAGTACTATGGTCTGGTAAGAACTCCGTAAATGCTTTTATTTGTAGTTGTTAATCTTTTATCGAATGATGCGAAGGCACGGTAATCAATTACTCAATATAGTAGTTCATATGCCTGAATTTAAAGAAAATATCCTTGTTAATCGGGCCTATAATTGACCGTTGACAGCTAGCAGGCTAACGCAGTGTCGGCTGAGTCATTGTAGCTAAAAGTTAGCTCATATTTTCTCTCTTAATAGTGTCTTTAAGCACATTCGGCTGCATTCTTGAATATTATTCCTTACACTTCAGTTTTTCCATCCAAATTATCGACTGACAATCCTGACTGTTTAATTTTGACAAGCGACATATAGGGTGTCACAACTTGCTAACGTTAGCCAGCCGTGCTAATGATGTCCTAGCGTTATATTTTGACGCCAGCTTTAAAACAACTTTTAACTGCTTCTGTCGTAAACCAGATTGACTCTTCACTAGGATGAGGAGTTTTTGAAATGTTTTACTGGCACTTCTATCGGCTAAACCTAATAAAGTCCTAAGAGCTATTACAATGTCAGTAGTTACATGTAGCCCATTGGTTAGCTAAGTAAGGTTTAAAAGCCCCGTTGACCTCAACGTTATGTTTTCCCCTTAGTGTGGACAACAGTGAATATATGAGAAATGGTGACTTTCTACCAACAAGGCTACAAGCCCAACAAGACGCAGTTAACATTGTTTGCCACTCTAAAACACGAAGTAATCCAGAAAACAATGTGGGCCTCATCACTATGGCAAAGTAAGTAATTCTCTCTTTAAGAAGGATATTAATGTGACTTTATGAGAGAACGTTTGTTGTACATGTTTGCTTGAGAAAGGTAGCTAGATGCTCTTCTCTGTGCTCATGCAGTAACTGTGAGGTCCTGACCACACTGACACCAGATTCTGGCCGCATCCTGTCCAAACTCCACGCAGTTCAGCCCAAAGGAAAAATCTCCTTCTGCACTGGCATCAGAGTGGCTCATGTCTGTATCTCGGATGTTTCTGTGTTAAATCATTTGTTTCAAACTTTTAAAAAATGGCTTTTCTTAGTAATTGTGTAATTGGTAAATAAGAGGTTTGCTTTCTGTAAAAGCAATTTTAAGAGGTCATATTTTTGTTTTTGTTTTTCCTGCCTAGCTGGCCCTAAAACACAGACAAGGAAAGAACCACAAGATGAGGATCATTGCCTTTGTTGGAAGTCCTGTGGAGGATAATGAAAAAGATGTGAGTTTGAAGTCGTGTATCACATTTTGGGCCATTCTCACAAAGAGAGGTTTTCTTACAAAATATGATTTACAACATACTGCCGTCAATGTCTGTATTATTTCTTAATCTCTTTCTGTTTCTGTCCCAACCTGCTGATTCTGCAGCTTGTCAAGTTGGCAAAGCGCTTAAAAAAAGAGAAAGTGAATGTGGATGTTATCAACTTTGGAGAAGAGGTAAGGAATTTTCGGCACCTTTCTTCATACTGCTCTAAGACAGAGTAATGTATTTACTCTTTAGATGTCCACATCTGGCTCTCATCCCCATTTATCAATCAACTTTTTTCAGCTGGTCTTTCCATTTGTTTGTTGATTTAGGAGGTGAACACAGAGAAACTGACTGCTTTCATAAATACTTTAAATGGGAAGGAGGGGACAGGATCCCACCTGGTCACTGTCCCTCCAGGGCCCAGTCTAGCTGATGCGCTACTCTCCTCTCCCATTTTGGCCGGTGAAGGAGGCTCAATGATGGGTCTTGGGGCCAGTGACTTTGAGTTTGGTGTGGATCCCAGTGCTGATCCAGAGCTAGCTTTGGTAAGCATTAAAAATTGTGTCTCAAATGCCTGCATAAAAAAAATGAATAATGTGTATTAACTTGAGAGAAAAGTAGAAGGGTTATTTATAAAGTAAATTATTCTGTGTGTTATGATGTCACCTAAAAAGCAGAAGCATTGCTCTTACCATGGTATAAGGGATATAGTACTTGAACAGGTATAGGAGAAAATTCAAATGACTTTCAGATGTTGCATTCAGGTTGTGCTTTTGCCAACAGGATTGTTTGAGATACTGTTCACTCCAAAAATACATGTGTATTAGCTCCTTGGAATCAATCTGATATTAGAAACCATTGACACATACAAAATCAAAGCAGAGCTGCATAGTGTATCATTGAAAATAGCAACAATAAGGAAATGTTCAATTTTTTCCATACAAAAATCTCACTACGGCAATGAGAAGGCTTGATCAAGATGATGACAGGGTTTTGGTGTTTTGAATTAAACCAAGGTTGCATAAAACCTTTGGAGGGTTTAGCTAATTTGTTTAAATAAAAGTAATAATTTGAATAGTATTTGTTATAACTTTCCTCCTTGAGGCTGCAGTCAATGTTACCATTTTCATCATTACATGAGAAAGGAGGAATACCTTTTGCATTGCCTTTTGCATTCTTGTTCTTGTCCTTGTTTCGGGTTGCGTCAGAGAGTATCCCCCATACTCCCACGCTGGTGCTCAGTATCTTTGTCAGAATGAAAAAACATCAAATATTTCAGAGTGAGACGCAGTGCCCTTTGCCTTACTTTCTCACTCTTCTGTCTTTGTGCATTCCTTCAGGCCCTGCGCGTATCAATGGAGGAGCAGCGACAGAGGCAGGAGGAAGAGGCTCGCAGGGCTGCTGCAGCTTCTGCAGCTGAGGCAGGCATGCCCACACCTAGTGCAGATGGTAATTGAAAGATATACAAATGTCTTTACTTACGAGACAGTGCTAAATCTAATTGTTAAGATTCAGTAGAGTGATACTTTCTGGTTCATTGCTCAATTTTGATTGAATTTGTCACAGAATCAGAGGAGGCCTTATTGAAGATGTCAGTATCTCAGCCTGAGAGTGGTGCAGCAGTGCTTCCTGACTTCAGCAGCATGACTGAGGAGGAGCAGATAGCCTATGCCATGCAGATGTCTCTTGCTGGAGGAGGTGAGATCAATTTGATTACAAATATATGCTCCTCTTATCACTTTTGGTCACTGTGACTATCTTATAAGATATTAACTTGTTTTGTTCTGTGAACAGAATATGGAGAAATGGACACAGGAGCTCCAATGGACACTGGAGAATCAGCCAAGGTGAGTCATCATATGATTATTTTAAATGAAGCTGTGAAGCTCTTGCTAAATTGGACAGTGAGGCAAAGATGTCAGGTGACTGGCAGTTGGGCGCTTTCAAGACCCAAATGGAAATAAAATTCTCCTTAAATCATCTGTACAACTCAGTTTTATTAATATTGTCCCCAAGAGGCAATTTGTGACAAAGCAAAACACACGACAGACATATTACAGATAAAAGGAGATCAACAAAAAGTGAGGCACTGAATAATGAAATTCGCAAAATATAACTATAATATCTCAAATTAAAAATGGTAAGAGATTGCTAAGTTTTTATGACCAAGTTCTTCATTCCATGATAAAAGCGCTATTTTTTTCCATCATTAAGTGTTGAGCACAATCCCCAAAATGACAATTTATAGTTAAAAAAATCCAGACAACAGTACAGGCATGAATAAAACCATATTTATCACTCTTTGGTGTTTGAAAGTTATTAAAAAATTTCAAAACAAAAAGCGGTACATTTTTTTAAGTCACGGGTACAGAGCAGGCCTTTTTATGTAGGAATGTTTATTACTTCCAACATGGATTCAGTATAAATATCACTGAGATTTAATCCCTTTTTTGTGCTGCTGATGGTAAGTGGAAGCTCAAGATCATGGACAGTTAAAATCCAAAAATATTTTTTTTCCTACCTGTAACAATTTCTGCTGTCAGTCATGGGTTCTGACGGAGAAGAACACATGATTACTCACAAAATTGGAAAAATTTTACTTACAAGTAAACAGGCATGGATTGTGGTGTCACATGAAAAGGCACAAATCATGGACAAGCTCTACAGAAATCATACAGCTACTTAAACTAAGGACTAATCTTTGTAATAATGGTAATAATGGTTTTATACTTGAATAGGAGGAAGATGACTATGATGTGATGCAAGACCCAGAGTTCCTGCAGAGTGTCTTGGAGAACCTGCCTGGTGTCGACCCAAACAACGAGGCCATCCGCAACGCCATGGGCTCCCTGGCCTCCCAGACAGGAAACAAACCAGATGCCAAAAAAGATGAAGAAAAGAAGAAATGAGGAAGGGCATGAAATCAGATTGCAGACTAGATAAAAAAATGAACAATTGCAGACTAATTCAGGATTACTTTATTATACGAAAATATTGCTGATGTATCATCTGACAAACAGCCCAGCATGAGACAGCACTCTATTGTTAAATAGTATCATTGTTTTGTGTTGGACACTCAAAAGCACCAACAGAGTTACTATTTAGTGTGAATTCTGACTACCCAATAATAAAAATTGTTATCATCTTCAAGATATAAAAGGGTCATGTTTGAAATTATCTTATCTTTACCCCACATTTTCTGTACATGATATAATTACTCATTATTGGCCTATGACAGAAAAAAGAGTCGTTTGTAATGACAGGCTTTTAAACTAAACAGTTAGCCACACTCCTGTCATGTCTTTGTGTTTTTTGCAATAAAAACTATGTGTAAATATTTTGCTTATTGCCCTTTTTCTTGCCTTCAGAGCCTCATTGTTTACAGTCCCGTGTATAGATAGGGAAGATGGAAAGGTATGATGATGGCAAACCATCAGCTCTATGCAAAGACCTCCGTCCCAACTTCAGATGGCTTTGCATGCATTTCAGATAGTCCGACAAGGCTCATTATTAAGGTTTTATGTCATGCACAGTAGAAATAAATATACGTGTCGTTTGCAGCATCCTCCATGCATTTTTCCAGCGCTATCTCAGCCTGATAGGATGTCTCCGGTCATGTGACGGGAAGCGCAGCATTTTCAGCTGAAAACGAGCTAGGATAGTCGGGAATCGCATATCCAGGTAAACAATCAAAATACATGAAATATTAAACGAAAATCCCCATCCCAACCATCCTCTTTTCTGACATCGTCGACCATACAATCACTGGGTTGTTATCGCTGTCAAACCATACCTCAGCAAACCGCTCAAGTTGCTTTTTGATGCCGAACGCTAGCTAGTTAGCTAAATGACCCCTCTGTCTTGGCTGGAGCTCAGCGGCCAGCTAGCCAGTCTCAGTCGGGAAGGAATACCGCTAACGTTAGCTCCAAATTACCGAGATCGCTGTCCCGGTTGAGTAGTCTCTCAAATGGTCACAATTGCAAAGTTTCGTATGCACTAGAAGCAGCATTGAAGTAGGGTTTCCCATTCATACCAAATCAGTGCTGAACCTGTTACCAGATGAGGGTTTGGTTTGCAGAAATGCCGTCGCTAGCGCGCTAGCTGGCTAATATAATATGAGTGCTAGTGCTGGATCCATGTTGCTGAGCTAGCTTCTTGATAACAAGCTAACCTGCTGCAGCTTGTCAGTTTGTGTCAAACGAAGATGCATGCATGATTTTATTGCTCGGAATTTACTCAGTATATGTAAACAGTCAACGACCGTCAACAATTTGGATAATTTGCATGTTATTGTTTATTATTGCAGTTATTATGCTAGCAGAGCAGAGATGAGGTGAATGGACAAATAGGCAGATTCATGCTAGGTTGTTGTTGTTTGATAATCTGCATATGATTTTTTTTCATTATTATTATTATTTTTTTTTACAGGAGTTAATCCCGGTATGGGGGACATGAAGACCCCAGATTTTGATGACCTGTTGGCAGCATTTGACATACCTGACATTGATGCCAAAGAGGCCATCCAGTCTGCCCCAGATGAGGCAGAGGGACCCCATGGAGCTGCAGGCGCACCCCTGGGAAAGTCGGATAATGTGGTGGGTGTTGGGTCATCCTTGAGACCACCAAGCCCCTCAGACCCCCAGGCGGACACGTCAATTGTTAGTGTGATTGTGAAGAACAAAGTTCACCTTGAGACTGTGGATGGTGGGGATGGAGACACAGACCAAGACCCTATTGATGTGATCACAGGGGTAGATGTGGGCCCCAGACTGGGTGCGTGTGCCCCTGGAATGACTGAATCTGAAGCTCTCAACCACAACGGTTTTGGGGCATCTGGTGTCTCCACACCCCTTCCCCTCAGTCAGACCCAATCTAATGGAGCCCCATGGTCTATAAACTCCTCTAAAGTGTCTTCAGAAGCAGCAGGTGCTGGTGCAGCCAAGTCTCACAAACAGGGTGGGAACATTTTTAACAGACTTAAACCTCTGGTGGCACAGGGGTCTGGAGATCCGGTGGGTCGTGCCAGGAAGATGCAGCTTTTACAGCAGCAACATCAGCAGCAGCAGGATACAGGCCAAGAGAGGGCAGATGGGGTCAAAGCGTCACTACCTTCATCCTCCTCTCTGTCGGCTGGGTCGTCTCCTCTGGCTGCAGGTGGGCCCATCGGACTAGCTTCACCTTTTTTCCCACCTTCCAAGCCTCTGCTTCCCACTCCACCATCTGCCCTCTCATCACACTCACTGCACTCATCGCAGCCTTTTAACGGAGCCCCTAAAGGTGGTCCTGCTGGTTTTCAGCACCAGCAGATGGAGGAAGATGATTCTGACCCTGATTTGGAGAGTCCGCTGGTGATCCAAGAGAACCCGGACTCCCCGACCTGCACTCAGCTGAGTCGACGTTACAAGTCTGACTCTGTCTTAACCCAGCCCACGTCCTCCACTGCATCCCATCCCAAACCGGGAGACACTCCTTCAGGGGCATCTCTGACTTCATCAACACCCCAGTCTGGCTCAACAGAGAGTCCCCAGCTCGAGGACAGGCATCCAGAGCATGTCATAGAGGAGAGAGACTCACCAGAGAGTCCTGAACCAGAGATGCCAAAATCAACTGCTCAAGGTGCAGCTAAAAGGTGCTCCAGCCCTGCAGTGGCCTCCACACCACCTCCTCCTGAACTGCGAGAGCCAAAAGAGGAGGAGGAAGAGATGGAAGTGGGGAATGGGATCGAGAGGGCCGCTGAAGGCAAAACTGACAAGGGGGAAAATGCGAAAACAAGTGAGGAGAAGATGGAAGTAGATGATGGGAAATCTAAACCTCCTTCCACTGATGGAGGAGAAGCAGGCGTCGCTCCTGCACCTGCTGCTTCTGGAGCTCCATCACGGCCCCTAAAGGTCAGAATAAAAACAATTAAAACCTCCACAGGTGGAATCACCAGAACTGTTACAAGGGTAGCGCCTAAAGGTGGCGCTGCTGGGAAAGGTTTGGACCCTAAAGCTCAAACTGGGGAACGTAAGGTTCTAGGAAACAAGGCCCAGAAACTTGAAGGTTCTCCTGGTCAAATGACAACAACTTCCCAGAAAGTAAGTGCTCTGAATGCTCTTCCCGTGTCTACACTCGCAGCTAGCAGCGTCATGCTCGCTGCCGCCACCAAGGTCCAAAACAAAATGGCAGCATCAGACAAGGCCAAGGTGTCTGCCACAGCTGTTAGCATCACTAAATCTGCTGCCCTGCCTGTAACTCCTGCTGTGGCCTCCTCTCCCAAGTTCTCCGTCGCTGCTGGTGGGATCAGTGTCCGCACAGCCACCAACAAGACAGCTAATGGAGGTAGCGGCACCATCATAGGCGGCACCATCCAGCCAAACAAGCCTGCCTCCATCGTCAACAGTACGGGTGCCGTCATCTCCCGCAGTCAGTCGAGCCTGGTGGAGGCTTTTAACAAAATCCTGAACAGTAAGAACCTGTTGCCGAGCTACAAGCCCGACCTCTCGGCACCTCCACCACCTGAGTGGGGTCTCCCGCTACCAGCCACAGGGTACCGCTGCCTGGAGTGCGGTGATGCTTTTGCTCTGGAGCGCAGCCTGGCACGACACTACGACCGACGATCACTCCGCATCGAAGTGACCTGCAACCATTGTGCTAAGAGGCTGGCTTTCTTTAACAAGTGCAGCCTGCTGCTACATGCCAGGGAGCATAAGGAGCGTGGGCTGGTCATGCAGTGCTCACACCTGGTCATGAGGCCTGTCACTGTAGAGCAGATGATTGGACAGCAGGACATAACACCTATTGGTGGTAAGTAAGGCTGCAGTTTGGTTTCTTATTTCCTTATGATTGATAATCATTTAGTTGATTAAAGAGCAAAAACTACAGCAAAATTTTCGTACAATATTATAGAGCAAAATGTGACGTCCTCAGGTGTCTTGTTTTTGTTTGACTGAAAGTCCAAAACATATTGGTAATAATTTTTTTTAATTATATAAAACAGTGTGAGAAATTTTCATACCTTGAATAGGGTTTGTTGGGTTGTTTGTTTTATTGTTTTATAGACAACAAACAATTATTTTTTTGTTGAAAATTGAAAACAGGACAACAACAACAACAATATAAATAATATATTGTTATAACAATAAATTATTACATTATCACATGAAAATATAATATCACGACGTTATAACGTCATGTTATAACATTAAACTTTAATTTTTAGAGCAATAAACTTATCACGTGAGAATGTGGCACTGATTGATTTTTATTTTTATGGCATGCAGTACGCCTCCTTAACTTTGCACCTCTAGTCTGTATTTATTTCTGCAATAAATACATTTGATGCTTTTGGAGTCAGCATTAAGTTAAGTTGTTAGTCATGTGCCAGTCCAATCCAACACAGTCCATTTCTATGACATGTCAAAATAATAAAATAAATTAAAGAAAACATTATGATTTCTCATAACTCAAGGTCCAGAATTTGCTTGTTTTGGCTGACCGTGGCTCAGTCCAAAACCCAAAGATATTTAGTTCATTGTGACAAAAGAATCAGATCATTTTTGCCTTTTTTGCCTAAAAAATTTCAAATTATTAATAGATTATCAAAATTGTTGCTGTTAATATCCTGATTAGTTTCATTTAAAAAAAAAAAAAAAAAAAACACCCATAGTTCGCTTGTGATCATCTCCATTGATCATGTACCATTTGTCTCCTCTAATTTCCACCTGTGGCTGACCAGGCCTGCTCTCCTCTACGTCCTCCTCTTCTCCAGTCTCCTCTCCCTCTACCACCACCGGGGGCACCGCCGCCTCTGCCAACTCCAGCCCAATGAAGGATGCGTCAGCTCCAGCAGCAGCTCAGCCTCGACCGGTCCGCCGAGCACCTCAAGGCCCACAAGCACTGATGCCTCTGCCCTGCAAGAAGGCCGAAGGGCTCCAGTACAACAACTTCAAATGTCCAGAGTGCCAAACACAATTCTCCAGCAAGGCTGAGCTGGTCACCCACTTCCAGCAGATCAGAGCTGCTCCAAACTCCGTGAGCTTTTGTCTCATTATGCTCATATCTGATATTAACAAATCTAATTGCTCACTGATAGTTTTGTTTCATGTCCTTTTTCTTCTCTTTCAGACATGTACGCAATGCTCGCCTCCCATGATGCTGCCTAACTCGTGTGCCGTGTCCGCCCACCAGAGGATCCATAAACACAGAGCGCCTCACGTCTGTCCGGAGTGTGGCGGCATCGCTCGGCAGGCCAGCTTCCAGACCCACCTGGAGGAGGCCTGTCTGCACTTCGCCAGGCGCATTGGATACAGGTGTGGAAACCATAAAGACTTGTCATCACATCATATGAATGCTACGATTGGCTTAATGATCACATATTAAGCTTTAACTGATGTCATGGCTTGGGGCTGAGTGATGTGTACCAGCTGTGTTTTTGCATTAGAGCCATAATTTAAAGTTCCGTGTATCATCTTCTTGTCCAGATGCTCGAGCTGCCAGGTCGTCTTCGGCGGGTTGAACTCCATCAAGTCCCACATTCAGACTGCTCACTGCGAGGTCTTCCACAAGTGCCCCAGCTGCCCCATGGCCTTCAAATCGTCCCCCAGCGCCCAGAGCCACATCAGCACCCAGCACCCAACACTCACTGGAGGACAGGCCAAGTATGTGTGCCACTTCTTCCAAAACAGATGTGGGACATTTCACAACCAAAATGTGCAGAAATGTCTTCACAGAATGTTTAAAAACTATGATCACCTATTTTAAAATTGATCCCTAAAGTATGACTGTATTTTGTCTCCTTTTGCAGAATGATCTACAAGTGTGTGATGTGTGATACAGTTTTTACCCAGAAGCCCTTGCTGTACATGCACTTTGACACTCATTTAGCCAAGCAAAAGGTGCATGTGTTCAAGTGTCCTGACTGCACCAAGCTCTACGCCCAGAAAGGATCGATGATGGAGCACATCAAGGTGAGTTCATGGATTAATTAATTAATCAGAGATCACAGACAAAAGGTTCATTTAGCTTTTTGCCTTTTTGTGTTGCCCATTCATTGCTTTCCACAGTGAATGTGGTGTCAACAAAGGCATACAGCAAATTCTTGGATCGGCCTTAGCAGGGTTCCTACATGGTGACCTTGTATTAAGTTCTATACCAAGAACATTAATTTCTATAAGTCAGATTATCTTGAAATTGGTATTTTACCACTGAATCGGCCTCTCTGTTGTTGTTTACAGACGGCTCACAGAGGACCGTCAGCCAAACAGACAGAGTCCCAGTCCGACACCTCTAACCCCGCCTCCACCCCGGCCAACACGTCCGGTCCCTCTGGTCTCAAATCCAAATCCTCCGGAAAACCTGACAACTCCGACGGAGAGGACTGGGGACGGGAACAGGAAGAGGAAGAAGAAGAGGAGGAAGACGACGACGATGATGACGCAGATGAGGACTACGAGGCCCCGGGGAATCACTCGACCTCCGCGGGGGGCAGCACTCAACCCGCCCCTCAGACGGAGTGGACCTGCCCTCAGTGTCAGACCACCTTCACCGACAACGACGACTATCTGAGTCATGTGAAGATGGAGCACGGCAAGGTGGGACATACTGCCTCTGATATTTATATTAATGTAAATGTGTAATAACAGGTTTGGAGGAAACCAGGGTTTCAGTTCACCAGATTCAAACTGTTTAATCAGCTCCGTATCCTTGTTGATGAAAAATATCCTGCGATCCCGAAAGCAGAAAAAAAGGCTTGTGTTCATTTCCTGTCTTTGCTGCTGCATATTTGAGTGGGAGACTTCATATCTTTTTATCTTATCTCTCTTTCCTTCTGCATGTGTTTGCTGCCAACTCCAAAGTTCCCCTGTCGTATTTGTGGAGGCACGTTCAGCACGTCTTCCAGCCTAAGGCGTCATGAGCGGGTCATTCATGAGGGCAACAAGAGAGTCTTCCATTGCCAGTGAGTCACATTTGCTTTCCACAAATAGATGAGGGTTTTTTGTGTACAAAAAAAAAAACTGACCCTCAACTATAATTTCAAGTGTTAAATGTCAGAATTGTGAACAAAATTACTTCATTGGTTGGCATCAGGTTAGGCATTTTAATAAGTAGAACTAGGTTGATGAATTGGCCTCATTATCTTATTGTATGTTTACAGAGATATCATGGCTCGTAAACGAAAAGGAAACTAAAATACAGAAATAGTAAAGTAGGTTTTGAGGTAATTCAGATGCAGTTTCATGCAGAGAGCGCAGAGAAATTCACAATGTAAAGTCCCACATTCAGTATGTGTCTTGTCTGTTTTTAGAATTTCTTAATCTTGTGTAATCTCAGGATTAAGTGACCAAAGCTGTTTAATTATTAATTTTCAGATATTGCACAGAAGGCAAACGCACGTTTGGCAGTCGGTTCTTACTGGACAAACATATTCGGCTCCATCACAGAACCACAGACGGACAGGTGAGTGAAGACAGTGAAGTTCCTTCTGTTTCTGCACATTGATGGTCTCTTTTAGTGGCTTAAAGCTGCATTCCAACTCAGTACTTTATAGTTATTTTAAGCAGGTTTTGGATGTTCAGTATCTAAACTGAAAGGGTGACAAAATGAATTTCACTTAAAGCGTAACTTCGCTCCCACATTCTGTAAACTCTCTTCATACCATAGACTGGGATCTTATGGCTAATATCGTATCATTAAAATAAACTTGATTTAAATCAGAAAATCCTTTTTTTTTAATTTTTTAGCTCAATTTCAGATAATTTAAATAGTACTTTGCATGTTGAGCCATTTTCATTCCATGGAATCAGCTGAGTTTGTTTTCATTAGCATTTAAATTTACTTTGCACCTTTTGCTTGCCTTGTGCAATAACACTGCAAACATTGAGTCACTCTCCTTTTTTGTCTCCTTAGGGCCCCCCGATGACCAGGAAGCGTGCCGCCACGGGGGGAGAAGGACCAGGTAGCTCCTCAGAACAAGACGGTGAAGGCGGACCTCCTGGGGGCAGAACAGGGGACGAGGAGGAAAACACCACAGAGGACGGCGACGAGGGTGCAGGTCCTGCGAAGAGAACCAGAGCATCCGTCGCACTGACATCAGCACCAAACGAACTGGAGGAGGAAGACAACATTTTCCGTTGCGTCCCCTGCGGCTTCACCACCGAGGACGGGGCGGAGTTTCAGCGTCACATCCCCCAGCATCGGGCCGACACCGCCTCCTTCCAGTGCTTGCAGTGCGGCGTCTGCTTCGCGTCGGCTGGCTCCCTGGGCAGGCACCGCTTCATCACCCACCGCGTGCGGGACACCCAGAGCGACGCCGACCGCAGCACCCCGCGCGCTCACGGCTCCCCCGACGGCTCGCCGGCCTCCTCCCCTCAGGGGCTGGGCGAGGATGGGGAGGGGAACCTGAGCTGCAAGGTGTGCGGCCGGCGTTTCGACAAGGCCTCGGACCTCAACACCCACTTCAGGACCCACGGCATGGCCTTCCTCACCGCACACAAAACAGACAAGCCCCAGTAGAGAGCGAGAGGAGGGGCGGGTCCTTCAAGACTGGCAGATCCACAACAGGGAGTCGAGGGTCATGATGGAGGAGGGGGAGGGGCTGTAGAATATGAATGTCGATCCTGAGATGAATCAGCTGCTTCCTGTGCAGTTTTTTTTTTAGCCACCATAAACAGTTTTACTCTATCTATGGCACCTCTTCTGTGCAATTGTAATTGCATGTTTGATCACGTTACTGGTTACTTAACTAAACACACCTGTGATAGACTCTTGAGTGGAAAGGCTCTCGAACACGAACACCCCCCCCCCACACCAACCAACCAACCCACCCACCCACCCCAACCCCGAGCAAAGCATTTATATATCAGCCATACTGTGTCTCATACGTCTTGTCCATCCATTTCAGTCTCACTCTGCACCTGCCTGTTTTATAATTTAACACACTTAAATACACACACACACACACACACACACACACACTTGCCACTGTACTCCTGACAGCTGTAGTGCCGATATTTTTTGTATTTAACATTGTTCATGTTATTCATACTCGTCTGCCTCAAGTCCATGCTAATATTCCCAGCATTAGATCAGTCTTAAACAGCTCGCGAGGCTGCTGAAACTGATCCCCGGTCGAGATCTCAAGAAGTCTGAAGCATGAAGGGGAGTGTTTGGAGAATTTGACACTGATTATTATGTTGCTATAATATTTATTTATGCGAAACACATTACTGCTGTTGGTATTTGTGCGAGTCGGTTGCGTGAAATCTTACTAGACGGTGCGATTTACCTGCAACAGAGACATGATATGAGAATCATTAGGAGACGAGGTTACCGGAGGTCTGTAACCTGTGTAGTGTGAATAATGTGTGATGTTGTTAATCGTTTAAGCTAGAAGAAGAGGAGAGGTCAGGCTTCCTGCCAGTAGTATATGTGTATGAGTTTTGCCGTGTAAATACATATAATTACACTAAAAAGAAAGCGTTCTGGTTTTAGTAACTTGCTATAATGTGAATACGTATAGTATTTGTACTTGTACTGTTCCCTTTTTTTCCAAACAATTTGAAGTTTAAAAGAAAAAAAGAATTCCCTTCCAGAGGTAGCTATACATTGTAATTACAAAGCAGAGGGAGAGTGTGGGGGGGTCGTGTTGTCTTAATGTGTATGAATACAAATGTTTATCTCTTTGAGACGGTTCTTTTTTTATCTACGGAATCAGTGCTTGCTGTACTCACATTTCTTTTGTATGTTTCAAAAACAGTCTTCATGGCCTATGAGTGATATTTTTTTTTTTTGTTTTTGTTTGTATCTTTTATATGTCATGATATCATATTTATATAGCTCAATAGTGAAAATTTCATGTCATTTTCTTTTCCATGGTTGTGGTCTGCTTGCTGAAATGCCATACACTTTTGTGCTGTTTCGAAATAAATGTGTAAAAGAGACGATTCACTTGTGCAAGCAGGTTTTTCTGCAGAGTCGACACGCTCGCATAAATGCTAAAACGCTTCTCAGTCGCAAAGCTGCTGTTAATGATCCATTGGTTTGTTAGCTTAGCATGTTAGCATGCTGACATTTGCTAATTAGCACCCGACTTACAGCACCAAGGGAACAAAAAGCCATTTGGATTTATCTTTTCGGAGCCATGAATGTTTGCAAAATATTTTATTGCAGTGCATTTAATCATTTACAACCTGCAGATGGCGCTGGAGGAAAAGAACAAGAGGCTACTTATGTAGGTTTTATGCTCCAGGGATTGTGAATAGCACTTAGCGCCTTTTTATCAGAAGGTTTTTGTCAAAGTGGTGAAGTTTAGATTGAAGGTTCAGTGTGTAGGATTTAGTGACATCTAGCAGTTAGGAGCTGCTTGAGAACCTGCTGTGGCCACAAAAACTCACAAAAATAACCCCAAAAACTTGAGCCCTGCTAAGATGTAATGTTTAATTTGTCCTTTCTGGGCTACTGGAAACATGGCGAATTTTGTGGAAGAGGACCTGCTACCTCTGCAGTTTTATAAGGCTAATTCTGAGGAAATTTAAAAAAAACAATGTCTTAATTTCAAGTGATTGAACACCAATGAGAAACATTTTTAATTTGTGCTATATTCTAATTCTGCCATATTCTTAAAGCAGATCCCTCTGAATCCTACACACTGGACCTTTCGACATTGTTGTGCTTGCATGTGTAATTTTGCCAACAAAAATAAAAACAAAACTGAAAATCAAAAATACAATTTACATATTTTAGTGAATAAGTTATTTATATTTACAAAGGCAGCTTCAGTGAGTATTAGATTGTAAATTTGCTTATTTAAACATTACACTTTTTCATTTTTTAAATGTTAATGATACATTTTACTCAAGGCTTTTTTCACAGCCTGGCTCAACCCCATCCAGCTCCAGCCCTGTCTTGCTCTCAGTGGCCTCCTGACATGAGGTCTGGAGCTCAAATGGAATGGTGGGATGGTGGACTTCAATCATCAGCTCATAGATCAGCGTTCCCAGTATCCCCCCGACACAAGGCATCACTATAGGCACCCACCACCAACCGCCTCCAGCCCTGCGAAAATATTCAGGTTACATACAAACAGATTGAGGAGAGAGTGCAAATAATGTGGTTTAAATCTTGAAACTACTGACGTGAAAACTTCAGGCCCCCAGCCAGCAAAGTACGTGAACAGTCGAGGTCCTATATCTCTCGCCGGATTGATGGCATAGCCACTGTTGGAGCCCATCGCGATGCCAATGACCAGCACTATTCCCCCCACCAGCACAGGTTGAAGGCCATCAGGGACGGAGCTGTTCCTCCGGTCCCCGATAGCCAGGACACACAGCAGCAGCACCGCCGTGCCTATGAGCTGAACAACACAACAAAATGGTATATAAATATGCAGAAAGGCTGTGTGCACATCTCATATTCAGGCCAGGAGCATAATAATCGGTTCAGCGGATGACCTGTGACAGTATCTGACCTGGTCCACAACCCCCCCCCACAGACTGAGGTAGTCAGCTGGGTACGAGCAGAAAATGCCTCCTGTGGCTGTGGGACCCGACGTTGTCAGCTCACCACCTGTGAACGCCTGGATGGCATCTGCAAATATGTAAAAAAAACAACAACAAAAAAAAAACAGATAATAGCAAGACTTTTATTCATGCTGAACATTATAACATGGAGAACGTGGACATTAACTGTCCAAAAACACCAAATAAAGGAACTAAAAGTGTATTAATCCACATCTGAAAATACTTCCAAATAAATCAATTATTTACTCTAAATTAAGTAACATTTACTAAAAACTATGGAACTACCAAGCTGTTTTCAGAAGTTATTTTGCATTTTAAGAGAAATAAACTTCAATTTAGAATAACACACCATAGTACTGCAGAGCGATTGTGGCAGCAGCCAGAAATGCTCCAATAACTTGGAAGAAGACGTAGAGAGGAAGCTTCCTCCAGGGATGTCTGCCCAGGAAGCACAGGCTCAGAGTCACAGCCGGGTTCAGGTGGGCACCTTGTGGAAAACAATAAGAAGTGTTCAGGTCTGGAATTTAACTTCTCATAGTTTAAAATGATTGAAAAAATTAATACTTTTAGTCATCTGATATTGTCACAAGAAGACATTTGTAGATATTCTTAGCATGCACATGAAACACCATAAAGAAAAACTGACTTGCACAATCAATAAAGTGATATACCGTATTTTCCGCACTATAAGGCGCACCTAAAAGCCTTTAATTTTCTCAAAAACCGACAGCGCGCCTTATAATCCGATGCGCCTTATATATGGATCAATATTGGATAATTATGGCTACCGTAGTCAGGGGGCGTCGCC